>CM039679.1:26756073-26943112 GCA_022537955.1 Schmidtea mediterranea | reverse complement strand
AGAAACTAGCTTACGAAACTCCGTTTCATCTACAATTCCATGGACGATATAACAATACTCTGGACATCGAGGTGACACCAATGAAAATGGACGAAATAAATCCGCTAACAATAGCAGAAACGCTGGGAAATACCATTATAAAAAGAAAAGAAATAAAAGAAAAACCAATAAACAAGTTATGATTACACCCAGTATTCGGAAAAAATAAAAAGCGAAAATCGCCAAAGCCATACCAAGGAGACGAAGTTATGTATTCCGCGAACATATACCAGATGAAGAAGATGACACTATCACCATAATTATAAGCTGCCAATGGAATACCAAAACGCGAGATGAAACAACATCACGAGTAAACAACAAAACGGACGATGGCATGAGCAAGAATCGAAGAAGTAACCATCGAAACATATAGAAGATAAAGAGACACGCCAATGAAAAAATGTATAATACGAATCAGGAAGCAGATGATATCAACTTGATTAATGATTGGGGACGAATGGCTATAAGGCAACAGCACGATGGAAACTCAAAAAGATAACAATACCAAGCGTAAAAGAACGAAAAAAGACAAAAGAAAACGGGTACAGATATGGAGAAAACGTCCAGGAGGCCGACCAAAAACCGCAGCAGAAGACAAGAAAGAAAAAACCAGGAAGAGAATCAGAGAAAAAACAACAACATGGATTGACGAGATTAGGCAAATAGAAAAAAGTGCATACGAAATGAAGAAAGCTCACCCTGAAGAAGAAAGAGAGTAGAATGGATCCGCGTATTTACTGGCAGACATGCATAATAATAACAAGTCAACACTCAGAAGATTGTTGGCAAAAGAATCGAGCTAGCGAAAGCCAAACACCTTATGGTACACATTATCGAGCATAATTTCCCGGAAACTAATCCAAAAGAGAAAACAAAAACCATGAAATTAGAGTGGGAAGAGGCCAAACAAATAGTTAATCAGTTATTAACAAATACCGAAAATGACAAACATCGATTAGTGGCATTGGCATACTTAATGTACAACTTAATGAAAGCCTGGCCAACAAGCAAAAACCAAACAAACAGTTATGAATAACGTGGGGAACTCACAGCGATGATTAGTAGAACAAGAATCGAACCGACATCCTACAGAACGGGGGATTGGAAGCAGTTTATAAACAGCCAAGAAAAAACGAGCAAATCAAACCAATGCACATCAGATTGAAAACACGAATGACCAGTGAAAGATACTGCAATGAGAATTCAAGTATACACTCGCTTATGATGACAATGATGGTGTGGTTAATGTGTACAAATGCGACAAACGGATTTTTAATATATGACTGTGATCAGGCAGTTCTCGGCGATAAATATTCCCTAAGAGATATCGAAGAATGTAAAATGGCATACCAAACAACTTGACCACAATCGAAAGAGCCAGTAACATACCATATATACCAGAATCAGATCATCGAGCCAAAAGGAAGAATTTGCATTACGCGGAAAACACCTTGCATACCAGTGGATCCAACTCGCCACATTTCATAATAAATCAGGCAACAGAAAGAAGAAATATTGCAAGTATCGGGAGACAGTGTAAAAGATTTTGTTCAATGGAGGAGAAATGAAACTAAAAGATGGAGTTATATTAAAGAAGAGCGGAACCATAGAGTACAGAGCATATTCTTGGGGAACCATCAATTCAAGCATCCGAGACTGTCAAGAGGAAAAGTATACGATCAAAGGAGAATAGGTAACGGGGGTGGTGGTTAATTGGAAACATATACGGTGGAGTTAATAAGAATACGAAGCTCAATTTGATGGAACCAACGCAAATAATGAAGTCAAAACCAAATTGTCAACAACAAATCAGTATGTTAAAACCGGTGCTTCAACGATAATATATCAGACAAATTCACCAAGTAGATCAGTTCCTGAAAAATTCAATGTTCGACGAGTACAGTAAGAGGAGAGGTGTTCGCAGGAGATGCAGAGGAACTCAGATAAACGACCGTAAATAAAATAATTCTGAAGAAGGCACGTCAAACCAAAACCAGATCACATCCGCTGAGACGAATTAACACCCCCCAGCACTGAATAACAACGGAAATCTGAAATGGGGAATGCGATTTATAAAGAAAAAAGTAGTCAGAAGTGCAGGGAAAGGATGGTATATGCCACAAATTATTTCCAGGACTATATGCAGCCAGACAATGTTAGACGATGAATAGTCACGGTTGCAAAAAGACGAAGTAAACTATATCTGTATATGAATAACCAAAAAATGATTTCCTATACCACAAAGGACAAGATTCCTTACAAAAGTGTACCACGATTTGATACAAACGATTGCCAACTAAATAAAGAAATTCTGAAGACAAAATTAGCGGTAGCAATAACAAATCCAGATAGTGCACATGCCATTTTACCGTTACAAGAAGGTCATTTCGGGAAGAATAGCAGGAGAATTATGTACATATTCAAAAATGTGGAAAAACATTTGCCGATGGTACCAGAAAAATCAACAGCGCCACAGGAAATGCCACCAATGAGTGGAAGTGGTCTACAAGAAGCAATACAGATATGTTCAAACCTATAGTGACAAGAATGATGACCCACTGTTATTAAACCAAATACTACAATGCAGCATGCATATGGACCATTATTCCAGCAAACAGATGGAAATGGATTAATTTCCCAACCAGAACACCAGTCGCAGAACCAAGAAAGTGGATTAGCGGAATTACAATGACAAGAATTTCACCATTGGAACGTAGTAAACAGTGGATATACTCACAAGAGAGTCTAGAAGCGGCACCAAGACAAAACCTTTTATTCCCGCAAGGAGAGAATCCTACTATCAATATCGTAACAATAACAGGCTCGTACGAATTACGAACAAAAACCAGATTACGAGTATTGCTTCACCAAGTAACATTCCAATTGCAACAACCAACATGAGAGAGATAGAATGTGGGGAAGATTCCTGGTGATTCCGGAAATATGCTGGAATTTTTGTATCATACTGATAATTCAGATTGTGAGAGTAATACTGAGCAAATGTTGGCCTGTTTTGATATCTAAAGAGAGAAAAGAGAGTAATTGGAAATTAGTAAGTTGGAGTGCTTACATTTCTAGGCAAAAAACAATGGTTATTCATTTGGTCATTAAAAGATATCCATAAAATAAAACGATTAATGCGAATACTGACACCAGATAGAAAGGAACCGATTGAAGAACATGGGCAAACGATTGAGGGAAGCATTGTTCGACGAAAGAGCAGAGAAGGAACTCCAAGAAAAGTAGAAAAGTAATTGTGGGAAAGATGTCAAAAGAATATAGGAGAATATCAGCGATAGTGACGAACAATGATGAGGATCATAATGAGCAACGGAAACCGCGCCACGCAATGAATCAAAGCAACGCTGAATATGGGGAAAGTGGAAAAACCAATGCATGTACCAGAACAATGGCAAATTGGCGATACGAGGAACAGTAAAAGGAAATCACGACCAGCAATGACAATGGGAGGGAATATTACGGCAAATGATACCCAACGTTTATAACCCCAACTGGGAAGTAACTAAATCCTGTATCTCCAGAGGAATCGAGTGTAGACCAGGACGTCGATGTGAGAACAATACAGCCATGTATACACCAGCAGACACCAGCGCTAAAACATCGTAATCGAAATAAACGGGAAGAAACAAAAGCAATGATAGATACGGGAGCAAATATCTCAGCAATATTATTGAGCAGCGAAATACCAGACATCTTTGGAGGGATATTGAACCACCGGAGTACACGTAAATTGCATGCAGTAAGAAACCGTCAACGTAATTGGTGAGATGGTGGACACGTTGAAAATATCAAGATAACGAAATAGAACTATTTGGCAGTGATACCTCCATTCAAGTCGTACGGTATAATCGGAACGGATTTAATGGCCAGATCTATCTCAAAGAGATTGTCATCGATTAGGAACAATGTGTCTGAAGGATAAAACGGGAAAAATCTGTACAATGAATGCCATTGTGAGATGTTCGGAAAGAATAGTGGTGCCAGCAAAATCACAAATTTGATGTATATAAAATAGTGGAGATGTTACTGGGAAATATATTCGAAAAGAGGTAAAAATTCGAAAACGACGAGAGTTACACTAGCGAGAGAAATTCGTAGAGATTAACGAAAACGATGAATCTACCAATCAACATCACAAATTTGACGAGGAAAGAAAAATCATATACGGAAAATGAAAAGTTGGGAAAAATTACGCCAATGATGGATATTGAACTACCAAAATACAAGAAGAAGGTGAGACAGCCGAAGCCATTATGGACAATAGACAGTACGTTATTGACGAAAATGAGAAAGAGCAATTGCAACAATTACTAATGGAATTCAAGATATATTCGCATATCAGATCTAAGATTTAGGGACATGTGATGTAACCCTAACATGGCATAACGCTATCAGATGAACACCAATGCTGCATTACGACATATAAATTTAGCAGAAAGCCCAAAAAACGGTGGCAGAAAAAGAAGTCAGAAAAATGCTCGAGGCAAAAAGTAAATAGAACCAAGCTGTTCACTCTTGGCAATTTCCAGTTGTCATGGTGAAAAAGAAAGACGGCTCGCAAAGAATTCTGCAATAGACTACAGAAAGCTGAATGCTGTAACAAACGAGATATACCATTACCGGACATCAATGAAATGCTACTAACTCTTCAAAGGAGCAGCATACTTCACGTCACCTCGATTTGAAAAGTGGATATTGGCAAATAAAAGTTAAAGATGAAGACAAAGAGAAAACAGCCTTCACATCGGTAGAGGTCTATCATCAATTCCGAAAAAATCCATTCGGAATATAACAAACGCACCAGCATCTTTTCAGCGATCATGAATTTCGTTTACGCCACGGGATAAAACCGTGCAGGTGTAATCATTCGAATGATCTTACTAATATATCAAGTACATTTGAACAAACATTTGAGATTCAAAAGAGTATTATCCGATTAAGGCATGGAAATTAAAATTGAACCTATCTATAATGCGATTGGGCAAAAGAAAAAGTGAACGTTTTTGGGACACTATGGTATCAGCAAAGGGGAACAGAACCGATTCCAAGAAAATCGAGAAAGTCAAAATTGGTCAAGCCCCGAAGACAGTTACCCAAATAACAAGAATTCCTGGATTATGCGGTATTACCGGAAATTCATCAAAAACTAACGCTGGAGTAGCAAACCAATACAAGAAATAGTAAAGAAAGATATATATTTATATGGGGCGAGAAACAACTCGCTTTTGAGTATAAGAGATAAACTAATTGAGCACCAATCTAAACAGTACCCCAGATTTCAAAAAGCCATTCCTATTACAACAGACGCAAGTGGTTACGCCGAGGTGCGATACTCAGGTTCAACTAGACGATGAAGGAAAGGAACGAGTACTGGTTATTATAGTAAAACGTTCAAAAGCATGAGAAGAATTACTAAAGTCACTGAACGAGAAGCCTTCGGCAATCATTCAACGCATCAAACATTTTAAATACCTGCTATGGGGACATGAGGATCTGTAATAACGCGGATCAACCAACCGTAGTGTGGTTGGGAAACATCAAGGAAGCAATCCAGCAGACTTATGAGATGGCGATGCAGTTAACAAGAATTACTCCCGTTTATAAAATTCAAAGCAGGAAAAGCAAATGCAAATGCAGATGTATGTCCAGTTCAGCTTTCCAGCTTTATGACGAAGAAGTGAACCGGATATGTGCAATAATCGCCGGAGCCATTGACTCTCAACAATTGATGAATGATGCAAACAAGAGGACAGAACTAAAACTTGATAATGGAAATATGTTCAACCGGCAAACCAGAAGTATACGAAAGCGATTTCAACTAAAGAAATATGGACAAACATCGACTCGATATCTGCATTAGATAAAGAGATGGTTACTAATAAGCAGATGGGAACAGAACGAGCTGATGGTTATACCAGAAAATAGACGCAAGATTATCTGTTTAATACAAATCAACGACGGTAATTGGGAAGGTCATATGTCAGAAAAGAGCTCAGCCAGAATGAAACAAAAATACTTTTGGCCAAACAATGTCGGAATCAGTAAAAGAATTGGATAAAGAATTGGCTTAACTTGTGCAACAAGAAGAAATACGGGTTCAAAATTGGAAAACCCCGTTAAAACCAATGCCTGTACGGCAGAACCCATGACAATGAATATCAATGGGAGCGTGGTGGGACAATTAAGAAACGTTGAAGCGGGATGTATACATCCTAGTGGTCACAGACTACCTAAACCAATTTCAGAAGCAATTTGGCAATGAAGGATCAAAGCCAAACGATTGCACAAAAATTAGTAGAAGAATATATTGCGATACGGGACTCCCAAGCAGAACTAACAGATCAACGGACAAACTTCATGAGAGATAATGAAGGAAGTACAAATTTATTCAAGATAGCCAATTACGGACGCGTCACCGTATCATCCACAGTGTAATGGACTCACCGAAAGATTTCAACGGACATTAATACAAATGTTATCGAATATGTTAGACCGATACAAGAAAGATTGGCGATGAATACATCAACACTGTTGTTTAATGGCATATAAATGTCGATCCACGCAGCAACGAACATGACCATTACCTAATGTATGGAAGAGAATGAACATGCCGATGGATTTAGAATATTCAGCCAAATTCACAAATATAATCTGAGAGAAGAGATACGGCACGTCCCGAAATCATCAAGAGCCAACGCCAAATTGGAAAACGGAAGGGTTAAATATCAAAATTCAACCAAGAAAGTTACAAGATCTACACGATCAGAAAAAAATGTAAAGCCACACCCTTCTGTATTGGGATTGGCGTAACTAATCGAAACACCCGAACTAATACCTGGAACAACAAAGAAATTACAACGAAATGGAAAAGGGCATATGAAATAGTATACGCAAGCGAAAACAATGTCCAAGAGTCATTGGTAAACCAGCGCATTCAAAAGACCAATATACGTAAACGTAGCCCAGATATAACAGCCTATACCCAAAAAAACAATAACAATCCCAACCAGAGGAAAGACGTATAATAAACGCGTCACAGACAGCAAGAAATCGTTTTGCATGATGATGCTACGAATCAAAATTTTCAACGCATAGATGCAGATGAATATGATGAAGACGAATATCAAAGAATACAGAAGATGACGAATGGGAATGATCACCATTCTAGAGATATAGAGAGCAGAAAATCGATATAGAGACAAAGCATTATTACCGAATGGACACGAGATAAAAGGGACATTGAAATTTTAGGAGGACTAATGAGAATAATCGATATTACAAACGGGAATGAATCAAATATCGAACAATCATGAGATGAGATCTTATTCACCGTGGGGGACAAAGAGAATAACACCCCATTACATACGATCATCGACACCAATAACTATGAAAGAACTCAAGAAATCATCAACGTTTGGAAACGCATAGGAAATCAATCGACGTAAAAAACGAAAGTGGAGAAACCCACTAATGATAGCAGCAAGGAAAGACAAACTCAACGTGGATAATCAAAGAACTGTTAGAAGCGGGAGCAGATATAACAATGGATAAAAAAGGAGCCACAGCACTGAATTATGTAATACTGACAAACGTACCAAAAAATTTAGAATTAATGCTGGGATATGTCACCAAAGGAAACATGATAATCTAGAAGATCTAAGACTTCGATTGTGCACTCTTTTTGAAATGCAATAAACAGGAGATGGCAATGAAGATTAATCAAATGGAGGCGACCCGACAACGGAAAATGGGCAATAAATACCAACAAATTTACGAGCAAGGAGAGAATAATATAGAAGCGTTATTTATACAATACTCTGGAAGGAGCATACGACATTAATCAAAGGAGATTTGTTGTTAACTAACCTTACAGCGGACAACAGCTCATGAGCACGCACAACAACATATGTTTAAACTATAAGCAGAATTTCGGCATTAAAGAGGATAAGATAAGGGAACTTCACCAGTGTTCCAACCTAATGGGTCAATTCAGCTATATTCAACGGGTCTACCAGAAAATCATATATAATCTGCGAGCTAATCGAAATATCCGACAAACGTTAGCAAGCGAGAAGGTTAACCGAGACTTTTCGCAAGTACGACAACGAAATCAGACCATCTAGTAGAGATGGTACGACAACAGAACAGACAAATAATAGAAGCAAGATTCGGATACAAATAGAGCAAATACATATATAAAGATTGGAGAGAGAATAGTACAATCCCTACGCAATCGGTGACGGAGATGACCCAGATACAGAGAACTAATCAATGCGGAAAGTTACCAAGAGCCTTTACCTTGACAATGCCGTCGGGAATGATACCGTTGCATACAGCCATACACCAACAACAGGATAGACGTAGCTTGAAAATCATAAAATTACTAGAGAAATGCGGAGAAAAATCAATAGAAGAGGAAAAAACGAGATATATATAGTATAAGAATAAAAACTAATCAGAACCGGATTCGGAATTAACAGAAAGATCAGACGATTGGAGTAGCATACTCGACTAGCAACAGGCTGAACCAAACATGTATTGATATAAAATTCATAACAGCAAATGCAACAAGAAGAGACATAGAGGAGCTATGTGCAGACACCCGACAGCTATCATGGAGAACAATCTATCGAAATAAAGAAGCGATAAAAATACTATTAAACTGGAAAATACCGAAAACCGAGGAGTATGCAATAGACAAATGCCCGATTGAGAAGGAGAAACGCATTACTCCACAGAATCGATAATAAGAAGAACCGAAAATATTATATGGTGCTGGAACGAAAAATTAGATTCACCGACAACTTCAAAGATAAAAAGAATTGAAACGGAAAAGAGTATACTAGCCTCAGTAAAAATTGGCAAGCACCGTTCATAAATGGTACAAAAATCTCTAGATGAATTAATCAAAGCAAGAGATAAAGCAATAACGGCATACAAAGCACTGATAAGGAAAATCAATGTCGAGGACGACATTTGTGCGAACACCGGGGAAGACAAGACAGACAAGGATGACGAAGACAAGGATCAAAATGACCAACAACAAGAAAAGAATCAAGAAACGAAAAGAGAAAAGAGGAACGGAACGAAACAATAACAACAAAACGACAAAAATTAATGAAGAAAACAAAACTCGAATTATGGAAAATATATAAAACAGAAGTAAATGGAAGAATAATATAGACTAACACGTGGAAATTAACAGTAGCATAACAGAGAGAAGAGAGATAAGAGAGAGAAGAGAGAACAGAAGAAGATATGGACATCAACTATCTAAAGATAACAAACATCAGTGGGCAAGATAAAAGATAGTGGCATAAACAGAATCGAACGTAAATTGGAATAGGAATAAAATATGCGAAATAAATATAAGGAGATCCTATAAATAATAAACAGGGAATAAAAGCCCTACGGACGATATCGAATACGCATCTACAGAGACAGAAGCACCAAGATGACGTAATGAGAAAATCACTAGGGAATCAACGAGCAAAAGTACGCAGGCCAACGACAAAAATAGAATGAGCATAAAGTGATAAAACAAGAAACGACTGGTACGATATACACAAAACATGAACCTTCGGAATGGGAAACAAGTAAAATCAGCACAATGACAAATCGAATTGCTACAAAATATATACCACCATCAAGTGAACAAAATATAATATAGCAGAAATACGGTGAGAGAGAGAACATATAGACGCAATAAATCAGGAAATACATATTAATTACAGGATTGAACCGCAAATAAATTACAAGAATCTGCTATTCACGACCACCAGAATAAAACACCACAAAATGTACGAGGGAAAAGATAACATAATGAAGAGACCACAAATGGGCAGTAGATAGTAACAACCAGATATATAAGATTGAGAGATATAAGACACGGAGGAGATTGATATTTCACTTAAAACACTTTTGCCAGGTACTCTGAAACGACTATGACTGAAGATGAAGCGGAGAAAACGAGAGTATAACAATCAAGTCAGAATTCACACTTAATAGAGAGAGAAAATAATAGAGATATATCAGTATGATAGAAAAGAAGTGCCCTCAACAAGATGAAATCGAAAATAAAACAGAATCAGATAGAGAGAGATACCTAAAAGAGGAAAACGAAAAGATAGAAGATCTCAGAAGAGCAGATGGAAAAGATACTAGAAGTGATAAAGAAAAACCAAAGATAAAAGGCACAAAAGAATCGAAAAGACAGAAAACGAACGGAAGAAAGAAAACTACATACTATACGAACATGGATATGAGCAGTGAAATGCAACCCGCAATAGTGTACATTATGAACTCAAAACATCGGAAAACAAAAACAACCAAACATAAACCAGCCAAGATTTAGAGCGATGTAACTATGAATTAACAATTACAAGAACGACGTGGATAACAAAAATAGAAACCAGCAAACAAGGAAACGACTTGAGAAAACAAAAGCGGTGGGAGGAGGTGTTCCAACAGGTGGAAACTCCTATAAACTTCAACTGTGTATAGATAACGGGCATTGAGTGTATATAAAATGGTTAAAATATATGTATATTAGTATTAACTGCGCTATGTTAATATAATACCTATATTTTTTTTAACATTTAAAATTAAGATAGGAAAGAAATGACAATGTAACCATTAAGGAAATGAATCAAACACTACAACGAGAATACGAATGAAGGAGCGAGGATAACGGAGATGTGGAAACACAATGTAACACGTGACAAACATAGTTAAATACGTACAAGCAGAGTGGGCAGAAGCCAAGTAGCCTTAAGAGAAGCTCTAAATGCAAAATTTCTACCACCTACAGAACGTGAAGAACAACAGAGGAAATCACACAGATGGAGAGAAAATGGAAATATTAAAAACACAGAATCAGTGGCAAAGGAATGATTAGAACGATTAACTCAAATAACAAGAAGACGACAACCGGAAGAATGGACCGAATGGTTACTAAATCACGAAGGGGGAAAGAACCGGAACCAAGAACTCATCTAGTAGTGTAGAATAAAAAAAGAAGACGAAGAAGTGGTAGATACGTGAAAGTATAAATGTATAAAGTAGAAAGAAACACAAAAACAAAAATAAAAAATCAATGTTAAAGTAGTCATAGAAAACAAAAAACCAAAAATACGTAAAAACTCTATGTATAACGTAAGAAGAAAACTAAAAAACTAAATGTAATATATTGTAGAAAATGAATCGAGATCAACGACCACAGAATTAAACGAGATCATCGAAATCACCCGAAAACAACCACCGATAAAATAGCCAAGCCAGACTTCGATGCGGGTTTGTGCACAGAGTTTTATTAAAAGAACCACGACAAACGGAATGTGGATGTCAGATTATGTACAGAATGTAATAATTGGTCTAACATTAACTGGACCAAAAACCATGCCAGATTGCGGAGAAATAGAGATAGAATCTTAAAAGAAACACGAGAAGATTCGAGCACCACAAAAGAAATACTCACAATGAAAATAAACTGTCCAAGCCCACCCTGCGAGTGGAAAGGGAAAATCAAGGACGCCAGTGACCATATAGACGGATGTGAGTACAAAAACGAGCCGTGCAAACAATGCAAACAGCTAATGAACAAAGGAGAGGAAAGACACCACGACGAAACGTGTGAAGAAAAGAGAATAAAATGCGAATACTGCAACAGAACCGAAACGCGGTTAAAAATACAAACCGAACACATAAATGTAAAAGACTAAAAAGTTTGCAAATATTTCAGAGGAATATGTCCAAATCAATGTGGAGTAAAAAAGGAGGTAGAACTCAAAGAACATTGGAAAAAATGCAGCAAAAGAAAAATAGAATGTCCGTTAAAGAAATCGGGGTGCGAGGAAAAAACCCTGAACGGAGAGATGTCCCAACACTTACAAATAAAAAGCGAGGAACACACAAAAATCTGGATGACAGCCATAAGCGATAACAAGCAGAAAATCGACGAGATAGAAATCGAAGTTGAATCCCACAAAATCTTAATGACTGAGATCTTTGACACCAGAGAAGCGTTCGAACTAGCAAGACAAAAAACGACAGAGACCATACAAGTTATGGAGAAAATAATGAAAGAGATGAAAGAACAGTACGAAAAAATGACGAAATTGATTCCTACCGCGGGAGAATTGCCAGTAACACCATACATATGGAAAATTACGGACTTCACCGAAAAATGGCATAAAGCAAGAAACGGAACGCAGGTATCAATAACGAGCCCACCGTTCTATTCATGGAAAAATGGATACAAAATGAAATTGAGAGTATATCTAGATGGAGACGGTTTGGGAAAGGGTACACACATATCCGTATTTTTTGCAATAGCTAAAGGAGAATTTGATGAGCTACTACTATGGCCATTTAGCAACAAAACGACCCTAGCAATACTATGCGCAAACGATATATAGCAGAAACATATAAGCCTACAGGAGGGTCATGCCATAGTAGACCAACAACAAACGAAGGAACCGCTACTGGAGCACCAAGAATGGCCACACAAGAAGTTATGTGGAGCCACGTAAAGGAAGATACGTTATTTGTAAAGATATCAGTAGAAAGAACGGGGATATGGAAAACGGATTGAGTGTGTTGATCAGTGTAAAGTGTAAATAAGTATAAATATCCATATATGTATATAATGTAAAAGTAGAACCCATAAAACGGTAAAATAACTTTGCGTAAAATTAAAAAAGACAATAACCACCGCGAACTACAGAAGTTAATTGTAATTTGTAATTATAGAAAAAATGAATATCAAAGAAATGAACATTGAAGTGAGAACCGACCTTCCAGTCATGAGGATGATGCAAATAATGAACGACAAGACGAGTAAAGCGATACTAATAAAGAACGAGGAAACGGAAACAATAAACCGAATAAAAGCCGAAACAAGAAAGTGCGAAATGATGTGGCAACAAACGCAAGACGGACGAGAAGACCAAGAAGGCTTAAATGTAAAGCAAAACAACAACATAAGGTGTCGTATAAAAGAAATATACGAGGAAGGAATAGAGCAATTTGAAAAACTGGTGAATAAAAAACTAGAACAAAGTATCCAAGAAGAAAAGCGAAGCTACGTACTACAACAAACGGTAACAATCCAAAAAGCCGAAACCGAGAAATTACGAGAAAAAGCAGAATGGTGGGAAAAGAAAACCCACGAAAAGGAAGATCAATTAATCCAACTAAAGGAAGTATGCGAAAATAGCCAGGAACAAAATTGGAAGACGAGCTATGGGAAAGTAATGTTAGAATTGTTGAACCAAAGCAATAACCAATTGGAAAATGAAGTCCAAAAGTTGAGCAACAGAGTAGCAAAAGAAGCATGGGAAGGTGCGAAAAGACAAACCGCATACCATAGCGAAGTCATAGATGCCGCATATCCGAGATGCCTAACGGAGAGGGAAAGACAAAAAGTACGAAAACTCCAAACCCAAGTGGAGGAACAAGAGTCAGAGATAACTCACGAAAAAATGATGGTGGAATTGCTAAACAAAAAGGTGGAAGAACTACAAGACAAGTTGGAAGAGGCAAAGATAGACTACTTTGGAGAAGTAATAGACGCGGCCTATCAACAAAGTCTAACAGACAAAGCAATCCGAAAAAGGAGAGAATTCCACGTCAGATGTGAGGAGCAAAAGATGAAAATGACCTTCGGAAGAGTTATGTTGGAGTTAAATAGCCAAAGGAATGGTCGGCTAGAAGAGGACATTGAGGAATTGAGCCAAAGACTGCTGAGAAAGATGGATGAGTTGGAAAGAATGCGCGCAAAATACCTTAGCCAAGTGGCAAGATCCGCGTACTACCAATGCCGAGTCGAGAGTGCTGGAAAACGAAACGAGGAACTCCAAGCTCAAATCGAACAAGTAGGGAGCGTGCAAATAAGAGTTCGAGAAGAACTAGAACGCACTAAGAAAGAACAAGTCCTACAAATAACCGAATGGTCAAATGCGATGGACAGAGACGAGAAAATGATAAAGGGACTTAAGAAACAGGCGAAAACCTGGAAACAAAAATATCAAGTAGTGGCACAAGAATTAAAGGAGCTACCACAGAAATGGACACCTCTCGACGATTGGAAAATGTGGGAACAGATAGAGGAGCAAAGGGAGGAAATCCGAGATCTGCAAGCAAAATTAAACCTTCAAGAAAGGAGGGAAGAGAACCTCAGAAAATTCACCACCGTGAAAGTCAACCAATTAACAAAAACACAAAACATGTTGAGGAAGATAACCGAAGACAAGGAACAAAGCGACTTACAAGTCGAAATAGAGAGGCAGAGGTTAAATTACGCTGAACGAGATGTAAATGGGTATAAAGTTATGTGCGAACAAAGGGATCTCGCACTACATCGCCAGAAAGCATTACGCAATAGCGAAAAGGAAGCCTTCGAAGGAAAAGTAAAAGAGATGGAAACGGAAATTGAGAGATTAAAAATCCGAGAGAATACGACAATGCTGGAAGCAGAGGTGGAAGACCTAATGGAAGAGATCAACCAATTGTCATATTTATTGGATGAGGAACTGTGTACCTCAAGAACGCTACAGGCGAGAATCAACGAGTTTATGAATACACCTCAAATGGTATGGTTACCATTAATTCCTATGCCACAACCTCAGATCACACCAAGTAATGAAGGGTGTGGAGGAATTCAAGAAACGTATGTATAAAGAAAAGGAGCGGGTGTAGCATGTAAACAAAAATTGTGAATAAAAAGTGTAGATAAAAAACTAGTACTATATAAACAGAAAAATTTAGAAAACCAAAAAACCCATAAAAAGATAAAACAAACAAAAACCCATAAAAAAATCAAAAATAACAAAAAAAAAATGATGTATATAAAATTGTAGAAAATGAACGAAAAAATGAACGAAACAACGATGGAGGTAGATACCAGCGAGACCACCAATAAGAAAGAGGTATATAAACCAATAAAAATTGAGGTGGAAAACGAGGATCAAATACCAAGAGAATGTAAAATCGAAGAGTCGACAGAAAAGGAAAATAAAGAGCAAGAGGAGATGATAGAAAATATGAGAATAGCGATAGAGCAACAACGTCAGGAGATAGACCGTATCACAAATCAATGGTTTCAATCGAGAAACCTGATAAAGACACTAAAAAGGGAATTTCAAGTATCAAATATAAAACGACGGGAATTAAAGGAGGAAAATAGATCCTTAAACCAAAAACTAAAACTGAATCGGGAATGGGAACAAAAAGTAGAGGAACTGAAAAGCGAACTATCAAATAAATGGGCAAACCATGTACTAGAGGATTATTGGAAAAAAGAAGCCCAAAGAATCAAAAAGAAATACTATAAAATGAAAAGACTAAACCGAGCATATAAGAAACTCGAAACGTACGCAGAAAAACAATATCAGAAATTACAATATCACGAACAGCAGATACAAGCGTTGGAGACATTAACGAGAAACAGAAAGATGTAATCGAAAGTAAACGGCCCCGGGAGTGGTTTGCTGGGCTATAAGGGACCATTAAAACAAAACAAAACAACCATGAAAAAGTCATGTCGAAAAATTATGAAAATGGCTATTTGTAACACAAGCACGCACCGCAAACAGAAATTAAAAATATAATAAAAACATTAATTAAAACAAAATAAAAAATAACATAATTAATTAAAACAAATAATTAATAAATTTTGCACGAAAAATACATAGAAAAATAAAGTAAAAATACAAAACCGCCAAAACCTTGCAAAATAAGGTTTAGAAAATACACAGGCGGAGGAGGCGACCAGAATAAGAATCAGCAAAAAATAAAAATACAAATTTAATAAAATTAATATTAAAAAATTAAGAAAAATAAATACAAAAGAGAAAAATATAAAATTAAATAAAAGCCATCAAAAAACCCGAAAAAATGGCCAAAAAAGATTCGAAATTAGCTGATTGGTCGCACACACGCACGTAAACAGTATAAATACAATAGCCATTGTCATAATATTTAACCTTAAAAACCTGTAAAAAAATATTTTTGAAAACTT
Organism: Schmidtea mediterranea; assembly: GCA_022537955.1. Lineage (NCBI taxonomy): Eukaryota > Metazoa > Platyhelminthes > Tricladida > Dugesiidae > Schmidtea > Schmidtea mediterranea. Next base: position 26,927,034 of record CM039679.1, on the reverse strand, counting down.
AAAATTTTGAATCCAAGATTTCGAACTTTGGTAAGCTTGTATTTCATTGAATAAATTTTTGAAATGTTTATAGTTTTAAGTTTTTAAATTTTAATCATGGATGGTCGAGGTACTTTTAGTATCGACGACAGGTCCCCCTAAATTAATATTATTTCATACATGCTGTAATTTGTGGAAGATGGCTTGGCAGGATTCAATTCCCTCAGTTGATTTTGAGGGATGTTGATGTGCTGCCTTGTCGTCAACCACCCTTCGGTGTCTGCCGGTATGGTCAGGTCTCGTCACACTGATCGCAGAGTAGGACGCCGTCGTACTTCACCGTGGCGGCCATTGCAATGTTGGTCGGAGCGGTAGGGATTAAAATGCGGGAATATCGACATAGCTAGGGGAAAACATTCAAATGAATGTTTAGGTAGGGATGCAATTTTTGTTTAAAACCTGTCGAATTGTTATATGAAAAGGGACGACTAGGGTTAAGTCGGTAGAAACAAATGAACGGATTAGCAAAATTGAATGTTTCTTTTTATTTTTGCCTTTTGTAAGGAATAGTTTTATAGAACATCTTTAAATAAAAATTATTTTTCATAAACTCAGTAAATGATTGGAGCATCAGCATTTTTCTTTCTGCATCGAATGTTTTGTTTTACTAGTTCTAATGACAAATAGGACATCTTCACAATTAGTATCAAACCATGAAATGAATGTGATTAGAGAATGTTTGAGGAATGTTCGGACTAATTAATTTTAAATTTTATAATTATTATATTTTATTTATTTATCAATATAATCCATTAATGGAATGAAACTCTCCCTCGTTTAGTCAAGAAAATCTCAAGAAAGCCCTTCTGAAAATTCTCATCAAACGTTTTCAATAATCAAAATTTCTTTTCTAAAAATGCATCCAGGATACAAAATCCCCAAATCATCGCGAAAATCAGATACCACGGCATTACAATTGAATCACGATTTATGCCAACAAAATTATAACAAACTGTTCGCGGAGCACGAACGCACGCTCGGCACGTGGTTCGCTCCCGAGGCGGTCAAAATCCTCCAGGATAAAATCCACCGGCTGTCTAGATGCCGAGAAGATTTAATTGCAGAGAACCGGGCTCAGCGAATCATAATCAATGACCAAAGCGCCGTCTTGGTAGCATCATTTACGGAAGCCGAACTGGTAAAACGACTAGCGGGTCGCGATCTGGCATTAAAGTTGAATTTGATCCCCGCGAACCATCTTCCGGAAACAACTCAAGCTGGTCCAGCTCAGACCCCTAGGACCAGCAAGAAGCACCATCCCAGCAAAAATCGTCGTCGCCGTGAACGACGCCGAGCTGAAGGCCTCACAATCTTAAATAATGCTGCACAAGTGCTCGAAGAAGCCGCCGCACTCGTCGCAGAGCAGCACCCAGAATTTGTGAAAGAAGATGATACCGCTTCAACCCCGAAAAGATCAACAGGACTGGTGCTACCAACTCATGGGAAGGAAATTGATGAGATGCAAATATGCCTAGACATTTCACCCGTCGAAAATTCCACCACGACAATGAAAGAGAGATCGCCGACTCTCGCGAGCTGCTGGATGGACGAATTTGGAGAGGAATTATGTCATACCGTTCCTCAGGTCGGAACTACACCATTTCAATCCCTCCGGAGCAAACGAAAGTTCCCCGTCGATATCGACGAATGACTACCCAATGGGAAGAAGAATGGACTCTATTCTCCTGATATTATTTATATATTTACATACTAATTATAATTTTTGTGATTCCTTTTGTTAAATTTTGTACAGATCTAATAAAAGTATATTTTTGTAATTCTTGTTATTTTAATAATTTCTGATTTCGCTAATTAATCGAATTAGGAATGGATGCTTAAAGTTTGGTTGGATTGTATTATGATGTTGATGGAACCTTATGTATGCATGAAGTAGATTGAGGAAGTTCTTATTTCACTCGTAAAGTCGGAATTAAGAGATCTCAGTTAACGAAAAATTAAAATTTCAGTTTTCACTATAGAGATACTAATGATTACAAAGCAATTTTGGTTAAGAACTGAAATAAGCATTCTCGGAGGAGTTTATTTTTCTTAAATTCTTAATGAGGTTGTGATAAACCCAAAATTTCGGCCGATATAATAGAAATTTCGATAATTTACATAATAATTTAAATTTTCACCAGTTATTTAAATAAAATACTCTATGATTTAAAACAAATTTCTAGGTTAGAAAACTTAACCTATTTTCAGGAGTTTAGGCAGTTAAAGCCGAAGAATTTAACAAGTTATTGAAGCTGAGTTTTAAATGTTTATTTATAAATATTTTATTTTTATTAAAGTTTCTTAATCATCATCTTTGAATTTCATAAATTAAATACCTAAAATTGGTTTTTGCTAAATTAAAATTAATAATGAATAGATAAGTGACAAAAACCTAGTAAGGGTACGGTTCACTACATTCGGTACTACCTATTTTGCTATGTATTAAAGCGACTAGGGGAAAACAATATGTAGGACGTATGCATGGGTTCGGAATAGAATAATGGGAAAGGTGTGCATAGATATCGAAAAAGTTAAAGGAGTTAGGCAGACGTAAGTCCTTCTATCGGCCGTCAGGAACCCGAAAGCGAGATTATCACAAGGAGTAGTCTTGGAAACGGGGCTCACCTGCTTGTGGACTCTCGGCTGCTGTATACAGTACCAACATGGGCTTGCCCATGGGTATACAGTGGTTAGATTTAAATTGTGGGGCGTCGGGGTGAGAAAGGAAATACCCTAGGAAGTGCAAGAGTAGTCGAGGAAGTAGTTTGGATGAATGAGCTTAGATTAAAACAAAATTAATTCTACCCTGTACGCCAACATATGTTGTATTTTAAGTTATCTTGGTGCTGTATTACTGATACATTTGAACAATTTTCAAGGCTGTTTGTGTTCTGGTCCAACAATACCATTATTCTATTAGGTTTTTTTTCAAAAACTTAAAATAGTTAACTTTATTATAAATCTTGCATTTTATGTTAGCTTCAAATAAAATTTTATGAAGGTTAATACATGATTAAATATTTTGATTAAATATTTTGAAAATTTTAATGTTTCACTTTTATATCATTTTGTAATAATAATAATTTAGATAAAATTGACTAAATTGTTTTTTAAATATACTTTTAATATAATCTATTTATTATAATTTTGTTTAAATGTCCATAAATTGAAATTTCAATATATTTTACGGGTTTAATTTTAATTTATTTAATAATACTTATTTGGTTTAAATTAACTAAACAGATTTCTTAGTATATTTTGAATATTTTCGCAATTTTTCATATACATTGACAATGATATATATATATATATATATATATATATATATATATTTGAAATGATTTTTATTTTCAACTTCATTTCCAATAGAATAGAAATGGCCGTTTTGCAAACACTGGCAGACAAAATGAAATATTCCAACGATAACAATGACTTCTATATATTTGGTTCAGAAAACTGCAAAAAGAACATAGAATTCATTATGGAAAGCTACAAAGTCACAATATCAGGTTTACAAGAAGAAATTGAAAAATTAAGAACAAAAAACAGAAGTATAATTTCTTTTCTGTATTTGTGGTTAGAAATAATTTATTTGGTTTTCAAATTGTTATGTAATATTATTATTTAAATTTAAGGATTGTTTCAATTATTTAAACCAAAGACCAAATTACGCTTCAAATCGTTTCATTGCATAACGTTATGAATAAATAAATGACAATTGGGCATTTAATAAGCACCAAATTTTCTGAATTTATTAATAATATGAAAAATATTTGTTCTTAATTGACAAAGCCAATGTAATGTTTGTGTTTATCTGACAAACTTTGTCAACTTATAATATTTTTAATAAAATTTTAATCAAAAACCGAAGAAAAAATTTATAAAAATTAATAGGTAAGTGACCCCCAGGATTCTGTAAACTACTATATTAATGTTATAATGAAACACAAGTAGAATTTGAAAAACTGTATTTAATATCAAACTCAATATTTAAATAGAATATTTTAAAACATTCCATCGTGATCAATCTGAAGTGTCGAGATTGCATTGATCAAGATAAGCATGTATTTTTGGGTTCACGTATGCTTATTATCTCCCTCTTCAACATACTTGTCTTCGATGTTGTGACCCCTTTCATTATTTGAGTTTTCGATGTCTCTGTCCGGTTCTTGTGATGGCACCGTTGGGATATCAGCTATATGGTATGATATTCCATCGATTTTCACATTATGAGAAGAATTAGCGCCGGTTACAATTTCTTTAGGCCATTGGTCCGTGCATCTCGCCAATTTTGGTTTTGCAAAATCTTTTTCAAATTTCCCGGTTGCCGGTTATGCTGTGTAATCTTCCGATAGAAACCTACAGTGATACCGAAATGTTTGCTCAGCAGGCGCGGTTCAGGTTTGTACGCAGACTTATATACTATTTTCACATCCCATTTGAGACATAAGTTAGTGAAAAACTCTGAACGGAAGCTTGCTCCATTTTCCCGAAGTGTCTCAGATGGGGGTCCACTCTCTCGAAATACTTCTACAATATTCTTACCGATGTTTCTAACATCTTCTCGCTCCAGTTTTTGCCATATTGCAAATCTGCTGGGTCCACAATTAATGATCATAAGAAAGGCAATCCATCGTAATCGTTTCCAATTCAGTTGGATATCCAATGTTTTATGTTTCCATTTTGATAGGCGACGGATCGATAAATTTACTTTCTGGAAATTTTCCTACCACGAGTTTAATGCTTTCTCGAGACGTTTCTGGATCTTCTGATTGTATGAAGTAGATTGTCTTCTGCAGCCCAAAGTGATGTTTGCAATGCCTATCCATTATCTGCTCTGTGCTCAGTCCAACACAACTGAATGGCTTTCTTCGTGTGAGTCACTTCTGTGGTGCTCTAGTTAGGGTATCAGCTTGAAATGTTTACGGAAATGTATATGCTTCCATCGCTGACGATTTCTTGGATGATTCCAAGACGATATTTAATTTACGTTTCGTTTCAGAGATGACATGAACATGAATTCTGCTTTCTTTGCAGAGTAATGTTCTTAACCAGCTTACCACTGTCGCTGAGTCAACCATTAGTTCAATTATTTTCATTCCCCACTTGATTGCCAAATTAACTCCTTTCAGAACTTCATCTAATTCCGTTAATGTGAGACTGATCGTCGTTTTTTCTGAGTCAGAATGCATCTTCTACGATTTCTCGATTGACCATCAACACTACTCCGAGTGCAACACTGCTCGCATCACACCATATGACACTATGTTCATTTCTGACGACTGACCAACTGGATCCTCTATTTCGATCCGTTTTATGAGGTCATGTAGCTTGTTTTTGCATTCTTTTCCAATGGAATCATCCTACCGTTTACTATCTGCACATCTTTTGATATACCTGCAGGCCACTCTTAACCCTATTCAATCGTGCTATGGTGTGTTTAATGAACTGAGAAAATGTCTGGGCCCATCTGAGTCACCTGTAAAAAACTATCGGGTGAATGTTGTGTTAGGCTAATTTTATGATTAACTAAAAAATTATAAAAAATGTATTAGTATAAATATAAAATTTATTACACAACAATGAAAATACTACTTATTGGCACTTGATTGTTTTTTCGTTCCTTTATTCGTGTGTGGACGACTATCTTGTCTTTTCTTTTTCTATTCTAATTTAAAGGATACACTTTATTTGTGACAGCTTTGTTGACTTTACTTTAGAACTTTTAGCAGCTTTTGTTGTGAAGCTTTTAGGATCCTTTGAAACACTTTAGCTCAAAATTTCAAAGTTTGTTTTGAAGTAGTATTTGAGTTTTTCTTGATGGTTGAACAATTTTCTGAGTTTTACTAATCTTTTCTCCTCGACGTTTTAGAACCTCTGTGAACAATAAGAAGGTTTTGCTTGTTCTTTTGAACGATCTTTTCTAATAAACTTTCCAATTTCAATTTGCTTTTTTTATTATTGATTTGATTTTTTTTAAATTTTTCTTTTTTCTATCGTTATAATATTATTTCTACAGTGCTAATGATTTTTTAATGCAAATTCTTAACATTTAAAAATAACAAATGATAATAGGCTAAATTCTGTCTAATGGCAATGTTAAAACGCTAAAAATATTGTTCATTAATAATTATTTCATGGAACACTCATTTGGTTTTGAAGTGATCTCAAACTATACCGAGCGAAGTTTAAATAAATTCCGCTATAATGCAAGTTGAAACATAAATCAACTTATTGAAATTTATTTTTTGTGAAAATCTAATGGATTTCAGCCATTTCTGGAATGTCTGCAAAGTAAGTTATTTTTTAAAGTTATAAAGTCTTAAGAGTTGAATTATGATTTTATAATCAAATTAAATCATTATTCAAACTTATAATTATAACTATTGATATACAAGCCCGTGTATATTATTATTAATAATGATTATGAATATTCAGGAAATGATTTATTTTATGATAACTTATTTTTCGGAAATTATTCAAAAAAAGTCAGTTAAATTATTTTTGTAGTTATAAAAATTATTAATTGCATTGAATAATTATATTTTTTATACATCTTTTGAAAAAAATCTTCGAATATGTACACAAAATAATTATTGGATTTATGATTATTTTTTAAAACTTATTAATATAATTTACAATTTATGCTTTTTCGGATTTCAAGTTTTGTTTTTTTTCGATAGAAATGTCTGAAAAATTAAATTAATTTTAGTTTTAATGGTAAATCATATGAAGATACATCCTCATTTACTCGAAATTTCCTAGCAAAATCCTCAAAATTTAAATAAAAAATTTTTCCGCCATTTTTCTTTCTAAAAATATCTCAAAAATGTCTATAAATTAATTTATTATAAGGGTTTTTTCAACTTCTGATGGCTACATGTTAAAAGTTTGCATGCATGTTTTATTTTGGGTTCTGTTAATGTGCATTATTTTATGTCTCTGTCACTTGTTTCTATAGTGTAGGGTTTGTCTCAGTGACTATTTTACAAACAACCTCAAGATGAGTTGGTGTGTTTATATGCTATAAATTTATCGATTTTCTTTTTATATTATATGGCTTGGTGTAGATTACATAGGTTTTGCGCTATGAAAATTCCATTTAGCACAACTACTCAAGGTTTATTTTTTATTACACTGGCAATATTTTATAATTGTAAATATTTTCGGATGTTTGATATTTAAAATAATTTCTGAGAGATGAAAAACTTACTTACAAATGATGACACGGTTTTTTCAATAAATGGTCAGCTTTAACATTGAAAAACAAAGTCAAATCATGAAATAAAAAATTACTTTCAAGGTTAAAAAGTAAAAATTATTGTTGATCAATAAATAAAAGCGGATTAAAGTTAAAATTTTAATTATTTTATGAAACGCTCATTGAGTTTTCAAGTGATCTTAAAATATGCTACTGTTCCTTAATGGATTAATAATAATAACAAATAAATAAGGCAAAAACTGAGGTTAAACATTACAGAGAATATCGTTTGGGCGCACCCAGTGTCCACTAAACTTGTGCAGCACTTTCAGCTCAACCCGCACCCGCACCATTCCGGCTTTTAGTAAAAAGCTGTTAACTCATCAGCTTCTTCCAGTCCGTTTCCTGTTGCATTTAGAGGACAGCATCTTGACAAGTGCCCTTTAGCTTCACATTTCCAACATTCTTTGAGAGGACACATTCTTTTCTAATGACCGAATTTCCCGCACTTATGGCACGGTCCAAAATCATTTTTTTCACTGATGTTTCGTGATTTTCAAGCCACTAGTCCTGCTGATTCTGATCGCTCCGAGATGAGTACTCGCGCCTGTCGTACCACTTCTGAGAGATACATTTCCACAATTTTTGTCGAAGCTTTTAATTTTTGTGTTGCGGCCAGAAGTAAGCCAACAAAGAAAGCTCTCATCAATAGTATTTCATCTTGTGTTACGGCTCTAGCTGCCAGTCGCTGTAAATCTGCTAAGTAACATCAACTGGCTCGTAGTTTCATATACGTGATCGAAACTTGTCGTTTACCACATTTAAAATCAGCTACTCAATCGTAGGGCTTTATGAACTTTATCAGCTCCATTTTTGTCGCGATAGCTTGTATTAGTGTTATATTATGAAACACAAGTAGAATTTGAAAATCTGTATTTAATATCAAGCTCAATATTCAAGCAAAATATTTCACAACAACTACTCGTTATGAAGATGTGCGTTGCTGACAGCTAAGGTGCCGATAAATCAATATGCTTATATGTAATTGTTATATCAATAAATATTTGTTTTTTTAGTTTTACAAGATCAATTACTGCTAGATCCTTTCAATGAGTTACTTCACTTAGCATCAGGTAAATTTATAATTTTATTAATTTTAAACTGATATGGACTTTTATTTATTAAAGATTTACACTAGAAAAAATTATACAAAAGCAAAAAATACCATGAATTGAAAGAATAAAACAGATATAAAAATTAGCAAGTAATACAACTAAAATATACAAACAAATCATTAAAACTAAAATCAATGTATATAATTAGTTTTAATGATTCGTTTGTAAGTTTAATTATTTAATACGAAAGATCACTTTAATTGAAATTTAAAATCAATACTGAGTGCGTTAATGAATCATGATTAATCGTAAATCGTAAGATTACATGAATGTGTTTTTTTCAATGGAGAATTGAGACAACTGTTATTTGTATTTGCCACAATCATCGATGCAATATTTCTTGATCTGCACCTTTGCAGTTGGATTATGTCCACCCGCGGTAGATCAACCTTTCCTATATGCACTTTAAGATGAATTGGTCAATATTAGGTTTCACTTGCTTTCATAACCACCTTTGTTATTCAAAGTACCGATACGCTTTTTCCTTGATTCGTCTCAGTCGTCACTTTGGAATTTGTCTGCTCCTTTTTTTATATGTTTATATTCAACAAACTAATCAGATAAGTTTCGGTTAAATAATTATTTTATTTTTTGCTACCCTAATGGATTTGCTGACTTCTCGCCTCTCTACTAAACTCGAAACTAATTTTGTTTATTGATTTTATGAGAAAATTGATTTAATCATCCCCTTTGGCTCTCCACTTGCCCCATGCTTCTACATACTAATTAAAATTCATTTATTGAATATGTTTTTCTAGAGACGTCCCATAGATTTTACATTAGCACAGTGATCTTCAACCTTTCACAACCTTCGGAACCCTTCCTGCTGATAATATTTTTCAAGGAACCCTATTTTTGGAGACCCTTCATGAAGCTAAAAAATGTTTGATTAAAAATTAAAATACATTTATTAAAAATTAAAATACATTTATTAAAATTTAAAATACATTTATTAAAAATTAAAATACATTTATTAAAAATTAAAATACATTTATTAAAAATTAAAATACATTTATTAAAAATTAAAATACATTTATTAAAATTTAAAATACATTTATTAAAAATTAAAATACATTTATTAAAAATTAAAATACATTTATTAAAAATTAAAATACATTTATTAAAATTTAAAATACATTTATTAAAAATTAAAATACATTTATTAAAAATTAAAATACATTTATTAAAAATTAAAATACATTTATTAAAATTTAAAATACATTTATTAAAAATTAAAATACATTATTTAAAAATTAAAATACATTTATTAAATTAAAATTCATTTATAGTTCATTTTCTATTATAAAAAAATTCACTAGTTACTAGGTTGTGCCTGTTTTTCGTTACAAATATCATCGAAATTTGGAATTATTGATGTTATTTGCAATCGCATATCATTTTCTGCATCTAGTCCGTTTCGGTACTTGGTTTTTGTGGCAAATATAAGTAGTGACAAACGGCATTAAATGTATAATTGCTCGTTTTACAAGTTCAGGGTACTGCTTATAAATTTGAAGCCAAAAATTTAAAATATCACCGCCTGTAATCAATTTTGATTTCAATGATAAGTCACATGAAATGTCTATAAATTGTTCAATTTCTTTCATGGGTATTTACAATCTATCACAATACTCAATAAATGAGTTTTCAACCCAATTAAAACTTCCTACCTGAGGAGGAAAATAATCCAAAAAAGTTTTTTGCAAATCTAATAAATACTGCAACAAACACTTTTTAACACTTTCATCGAGTTCAGTATTGTTAATAACAAGAATATCATGTATATTACAAAAAAATTCTGTATTTCCCTTCAAAATACAATCTGCCGCAAATTTCAATTTAATTTTAGTGGCATCTATCTTGTATTGCAATTTGAAAATATTTGTATTTGGTCCTTGAAGGGAAAGATTGACCTCATTAAAGTATGAAAATATATCTGAAAGCTAAGCCATTTGTTGAACCCATTTGAAATCACTTAATTTTCCCGATAATTCGTGTGGATTATCAATTAAAAAAAGCATAATTTCATCTCGTAATTCAAAAAATCTTGTCAATACTTTACCACGAGACAACCAGCGGACTTCCGTGTGAAGCAATCAAGTTTTGTGCAAACTTCCCATATCTTCACATAACAAAGCAAATAACCTGGAATTTAATGACCTTGATTTTATAAAATTTACAATTTTAATACAATCATTAAGAACAGCTTTCAGTTCTTCTGGCATTTTTTTAACTGCAAGCGCATGTAGATGAAGACAGCAATGGCTATTCTTAACGAGATGATTTTTTTGTTTTATACGTGCAACCACGCCTTGTAGACTGCTGAGCATTGCCTTTGCTTCATAAGTACATGTTGACATAAATCCCACGATATATCATGCTTTTTCGAATTATAAATCAATTATTTTGAAAATTTCTTCCCCTGTTGTTCTGCTGGATATAGCTTTACAAATAAGCATGTCCTCTTCAGCAATCATTTCTTCAGTACAGTATAGTACAAAAACCAGTAAAACATCTGTAGATTCTTCCAACTGAAGTGAAAATCCATGGATGCTATTTTTTAATCGTTTTATTAGTTACTTCTCACAGTAGTTTGCCATGTCCTTAATACGCCTTGAAACTGTAGTATCCAAAAGTGGCACATAATCGACAATTTTAACATGTTTTTCTCCCATCATACAGGTAACTATATCTTTGGTACATGGTTTCACTAATTTTTCAGCAATAGTGTAAGGCTTACACTGTAAGCTTCTCCCTGTTGAGCAACTCGATAGCTGACTAAATAAGATGCTTTCTGAGCATTTTTATTATCGTCACTCACAAAGTTCTTAAATTGCTGCTTTTTGCTTAAACTCGTTGTACTTGTCCTGGAAATACTCTATACTTTTATTTTTCAAATTTGGATAATTGGTTTCAAAATGGGTTTTTAATTTTGCAGGATTCAAACTGCTATTATTTAATACTTTCTCACACTCAACTCATAATCCGTTTGGTTTTTCTGCATTACCAATCCAAGTGAAACCAAATTTTAAATATTCTTCATCATACTTGCGTCTTTTGGATGTGAATTTGTCGGATTCAATTACTTTTTTTTTATGATGCGGATCTTTAAATGCTGCTTCAGTTGTTATGATCAAAGTAGATGTAGTTGTTGCGGGGCTAGAACTATCTTTATTGTCCTTATCAGGTAGCTTTCCAGTTTTCAGCCAAATATCCATCGTAACAGCGGTATCGTATTCTAATTATTTTAGATAAAATTAAATACTTTAAATAAAATTGATTTTCTATCAAAACTGGATTTAAATCAAATTCAAAAAGCAATTAAAAATGTATTAAATAAAAGTTCTAAAACATGTTAAATTAAAAACATTGTAAAATAAGTGATAAATATTTATACAAAAATGTAAATTTAAAAATTGATAGAAAAATGTTAAAATTAAAAATTAAAATTTTTTTAAATACGAGAAAACATATATCTAAACACGTATTCTGAATTTTTTAAAATTATATATTATAAAAATGTGTTGTTATACCTTCTTTTATATTTTTTAATTCAATGTTAGATGTAATAAAATAAAATATTTAAATTTATACACTCGTAGAAATCACAATAAAGTTTGATAAATGTTTTTTTTTTAAAACTAGGTATTAAACACAAGTTTTTATATTTTTTAGAATAGGTTTTTATGCACTGTGCTTGTAATATTCTAAATTAAATTTCGTAATAGACTAAAATTTAAAATGAGAAAAATAAGATTTTTGCTTTTTGTACATGGTAACTATAGTAACTACGTTTTGGTAACTATAGCTAACTACGAATTTTTTATAAAAATGAATATATATATATATATATATATATATATATATATATTAAAAATTTGATATGCATCAAAAACTAATCTAAGGATGCCATTTGAATATGATTTTGTTTATTTTGAGATATTTTATTGTTGATCATTGATTATTATAAGGGACAATGAGTGATATAGAGTCATGGACCAATTATAGTTTTGTTCCTATTGGTCATTTTCTATCCTTTATAAATATATAAAGGAACGAACTTAAATAAAATTAAATAAAATTCGCAGAACTACCGATAGAGAATTCAACTACATCATCAGTCTTAATACCGCATAACTATAGACATTTATCGACTCAAAATTCTCTAGAAAATGTTTAGAAAAAAATTTAGAAAACAATTTGTTAATAAAAGAAATTAATACCGAGAATATCATCAAACCTCTTACTGTTATCCTCGAAAACACATTTAATCTTTGAAGAAAAACCTATAAGCAAGTTATAGATTTGCCAATGAGCTCTAGCATTTCAGGCTGGCTAGAAATCATATTTATGGATAACATCAAACGACAGACACTGAGAGCCATAAAATAGATTGGTTTCTAGTCAAAATATGTCGATTATATATTTATTCCAAACAAGAGCAAGGAATAGGCATAAGTGATATTTCGGATATGAAGTTTGAAATATAATATACAATAAAAAAGATGGTTACCTCTATTTAAGAATCAAAATAGAAATTGACTCACCAACATATTGATTCTAAAAGATATCAGCTCGCATAGAAATATTTATGTATCAAAGATCAGCACTCGAATATTTGCAGAGAGTGAATGTTAGGGGATAGTTAATCGATGTACTGAAAAGGAAGAGAACTTAAAATAGCACTTAAATTTCAATAAAGTCCTACGCATAAACGAGTATTAAAATAAGGACATTGAAAGAATGAATTCAAAACTGAAAAAGCCTAGGAGAAAAACACCAAAAAACAAGAAATGTTATCAAAACATTCCATTCATCAGTGGCACGATCGACTTCAAGATCCTGAAACAGCTGAACACAATGGCCTTCCAATTCGTATATTATACAAGTCTTGGACACTGAAGCAAGCACTGACAAACTACAGGAAAAAGAGAAACATTTGCACAATTTAAAACTGATAGACAATAAAGAAAATATGATGCCGAAAACCATTGCCTACTGCCTCGTGTAAAATGCATGCAAAAGTATACATTGGAAGCACACTCAAAAACCTACAACAAAGAATTAAAGAATAGCTAGAATTAACACTAAAGAAGAAATCAGAGAAATTGCCAGTCTGATCTGTTGTTGACTTTGATATAGAGATTAAAACAATTTTTTAAAACACCATAAAATATTATAATTACATTAAATTTAAATAAGAAAGAAACGAAAAAATAAGCAAAGATTTAATGTACTTATAGGAGTAAAAATCCAAACATAATTATATATATGTCTGTGTTTTGAATTGATTAAAGGAGTTTTATTGAAGCGCTTTTCTTTTTTTAAATATGGAAAACATTTTACTTACTTTTTATAGACTTTTAAAAATTCTAGAACATTATGTTATTTTACTTTGCATTTTATTTTAAATTTTGGAAAAAGATTTTAAATTTTGTTGAAAGTGTAAGTTATTTTATTTAAAGAAAATTTTAAAAAAAGTTTAAATTAATCCAAACACAAAATGAATTTGAAAATCGAAAAGGATTATTTTATAATCGAAAATTTGTTGTTATTATTATTATCATCATCACTATATTTCGACCGTTTATCAGTCTTCTTCGGGCTAGAAATCGTATTAACAATAAATAAATGAAAATAAGAGAATTTAAACAAGTTAATCAATAATACTCGTAATCCAATTGTACCAGAAAATATAAAATTATTTTAATTTTAAGAAAATAAAGTTAATTAATTTTTAAAAAACCTAAAAATTATCATTCCTTTTAAAAACAAGTTTTGTATAAAACACTAAAGAAAATTTAAATGTTTTGTTACATAATAAAATTATTTTAAAATCACAAAAAATTACATAATATACACAATTCACATTCAATTATTGAAATACATTTAAAAACCTGTAGACTGTCCATTTTGAACAATTATTATAGGATTTAAAGATTAAGTCAACAACGCCTCGAAAGTTATTCTTTCAAAATATGTAATCAGATTTTTTGTAATTATCTTGCAGTCAGACACACCTATTTTTCACTAGTACATTTTCTAAAAATGATCACTAATGTGAGTCAATCCATTCGGTTGACAATGCTCAAGGACTCAAGTACAGAGATGACAGACAGTCTCTCCAATGTATATGGCATTACACCAATTACGTGAAAATTGAAAAACGAGTTCAGAACAAAGACCAGCTGGAGTTGGAGATCTATTAGTGGATATACTACGGACTTTGCAAGACGTTGAAGCAATCCTAAACTGAGTTTTATCTACATGTTTGAGGATATTATTCTTAAATTCCCTGAAACCCTCGGTATAAGGCATTACCCACATACATTTTGGTTCAATGCGTTTTGATCGATTTTGTTCACTTTTCAAACTTGACAACTTACCAATTTCAGAGTCAATAAGAATATTACCTCCAGACAAATCAGTACTACACTCATGAGAATTCAACACTCACTTATCCACAGTATCTTTTGTCATGCGCTCAAGAAAAGATTTATAATATTCATTTTTAAGTAGTAATGCAACAAACGAGTCCACGCTTTTTACCAAGTTAATAAACGTGAAAGATATAGACCATGCGCGAAATAATTAAATATGAATTGTGTATATGATGTCCACAATCTTTATTCATAAAATTGGTGCTGATCATTCAAACAAATCAAAACTTAATAAATCTTTCACTTTCTTCTTGTCTGATTGATCTTTACGTTTAATAATGCTTGCTTGAAATTTTCTTTGATACGACTGTTAATAAATAAAGCTCAATTCCATTAATCATTTCAAAATCAACTTAAATCTAATTTTAATTTTAATAGGTATTTGATTTATTATTTTAAATTACCTTCACTTGTTATTATCCTGCTTGTCAACCTTGGTTACTTTGTTTTCTAACTAACATAATTTTTGACAAGTTTAAATTTCAATTAATTGATTAGTTTGTATTTTCAAAACAACGCCGTCTAATGGCCTACACTAATTTAACCCTGAGTTAGTCGCATTATATTAAGGAACCTCATGAGTCGCAATGTATTTTGAAGAAAAGTGTCAAGATTAAATTATTCTATATTGTTTTTAAGTAATTTATTCAAAGGTTTTGAAAAACTGTTCACAGATATAATTATTTTTGAGAAAAAGATTTCGCCGATCTATTTTTAGGATTTCATAGATCACAAAATAATATTACATAGATATCCAAATAATTTTTTATAATTATCTATTTTCGATAAAATTTATGTCTATAATATATTTTTAAAAAACTCATAGATTAAGTTTTAATTCGAATTATGAACTTTCCTCTATTCCCTATTAAAAGCGAAAGAAGCGAGTAGCCGAATAGTTACCTTTGACCCAACCACAAATATCCAAAAAAGTAAACACTACTTCAGCTTCAAAAAAAGCAACAACACAGTCCTCAATATCATTATAATCAACTCAAGCTGTTAAAAGACCCGTTGGTCGTCCAAGAAACGCCTCGAGAAATCCATTGAGCACAAAATAGATTTATTCTATATTTTTTATAAAATTATGTTTATTGTGTCTTTTTATTGATATTTTTAGAATTATCTATGAAATTTTTTTATTATCTTTATTCTCTTAAAAAATTATCTAATAAGCAATTCAATAATAAGTGTGAAAATCTATGTAAGTTAAATTTTAGATCTATGAAATCCTAAAAATATATCGGCGAAATACTGCGCCCATCATATTTCCAATAATTATGTAATTATAAGTAACTAGACATACAAAAATCAAATCATAATAAGTTTTATATGGTAATATTTATTTTTATTAATCTTCTATTAATTTTTATTACAAAAACATTCCTCACATTAAATTTTTGCATGCTCTAAGCAAAGATGTTTTTTACATTGGCCACATTGGTACCCCGTGTTTTCTTATCTTAGGTCCAACATGATTTGCAGCGTATATACTACTAGATACAAATTAGAGGTATCAGACAACGAAACTGCTCATAGCAAAGCTAGATAATTACTAAATCAAAATCACCCTTGCGTTACGAGGCTAGACGAAGTGCCATCCACTCCACTGCTACCGTAAATCAATGTTGTCTAAATAAATATCTCTCAGATCGAATGTGACTAACAAAGGGTTAAACCTCCTATATTTGCGTATATTATTATACTTGCTGTCTGTTTATATTTTTTCTCCCAGAAATATTGATTTTTCACATTTTTAAATAATGTTTTAATTTTTCATCTTTTATACACAAATTTATGTAATCCCAACATAAATAATATTATTTATTTATTTGAATAATTACATAGATGACAGCACACAAGTAATGAGTGAAAAAAGTAAACGTATTAATGAACTGCAGCGACAATTACATTTGACTATCAAACAAGTAGATGAATTGACAATGCAACATGAGAAATGTCAAAATCAACTTCGGCTGACTACGTCTTCTCCATCATTAATTGGACAATCATCTTGGTTTTCGTGTAGATTGATTTAATATTTCTAAGCATTTCAATAAATTTCGACAACAATTTTTATTTGAAACTAATCGTATTTTTCATATGAATTACATTGAGTAATTAAGTAGTGAAAAAATATCGTTTCTAAATTAAAGCCATTTAATGAATTTTTTAAATAAACTTTTATTGAAATTTGGGACCATCAGCTAAGGATGTACCCCCAAAAAGCAATTTTTGAACCCCTCCTCCTTGTTCCTTTCCTCGAGCACTCCACCCGAGCGTGCATCCCTCCAAAAATAGATATCCTTTATTTTCAGAAGAAATTTAAATAATTTATAAACATATATGCTAAATATTTTCTACAAAATTTGACTATGAATCAGATTTTGTAGAAAATATTATATTACTTATAAAGAAATCAGAGGTGAAAAACTAAAAAAGTCGTTATAAGATATGCTAAATTTAATTTCAACATATTTTTCAATATTGGTTGAAAAATAAAGAAAAACCATGCTTACACAATTAAAATTATCAAATGGGAAAAATAGGGGACACGAAACATACCTCTTGCTTACTTACCCTTTATAGTATATGAAAAGATAATAGTAAGATTTTACAAAAATCATTAATCCATTATGTATAATATTTAAACGACCAATGCTGCTGAGATGTCCTAAGCACTTCTACCCCTCCCTAGTATCCCCATTTGTCTCTTTTGCGATGAACCCCTCCCTCCTCTTTCTTAGGGGACGTCCTTAATGTATGTTCCTTTAACATAAATATGTAATTGATTTAAATATTATATAAACTTCATTGGAACACGACTTATGCAATATATTCTATGCTCAAGTTTATGATCACTGTCGACTGGAGGAATTGGTTACAGCAGCTCTCATAATTTACGGGCAGCATAAACACAAATTAAGGTATAATGTAATATAGTGGCTGATTTTTTTATCAAGTGGGCAACTATTTAAATTAAAAAGCTTATGAGTTTACATTTTTTCAAGAAGTTGCAAATTAAAAAACCCATTACACAATATGGTTGTTAAAGTAAATTTTTTATAAAGAAACAATCATACATTTTGTATTAAAATAATGTGAAACAAAATAATTTATACATCTTTTTGAAAATTTATAAAATGCGTTTGAAAAATTATAGATTGTAATGGTGGTTTTTAACCAATTTTAGAAAAGCATTCATGAGTATTTGAAAAGGTCTCCGTGGGCACTAGATTGGGCACTGTTGATGTAACACAATTAATTTATATATGAAAATAAATACGGTTTCGATTAGTGTGGTTAGTACTGAGGGTTGCAGAATCTCAACTTGGTATCTTATTTAAATAAACAAATTAGCACTAGTTATTAAGTTTTATTTTATGTAATATGTGTGTTTATGTACTGTAGTTATCCAATGCTTTTGTTTAACATCGATATATTGTATGCTCTATTTTATTCTATCGATAGTCAATATCAACTATGAAATTCTTCTAGAGCTTAAACTTTTAAGGACGATTTGGCTGAGGGAAAACGTTGGTTTATGTACCAAAGGTTTGTTGATCTTTACTTTAGGTGGCACGGATCTTCAATTTTCAATAATAATTTATTTTTTGTAAACAACTTTCTAATTTTTAAAGTACAGATTCTATTTTTAGTATTATTATGATTCCCACATCTCTTATATTAGAAATGTAAGGGTCTGTTGTAGGTTGATATCTGTACATTATTCGTGTTTTTAAATTATCTTTTTCTATGATATTGTTGGGCCAGAACACAAACAGCCTTGAAAATTGTTTAAATGTATCAGTAATATAGCACTAAAACCCAGCACCAAGATAACTTAAAATACAACATCAATTAAACACTCTAAATTTGAGGGAATATAAATAAATATAAAATCAAAAAACACAAAAGTAAAATAAAATAAATACAAACTGCATTAAAAGCCGCACGAAATTTACATAAAAAATAACATAATAACAAGTAAATTGGACCGAAAAACGACAAGTTATATAAAAGTCAAAAATTAATGAATTAAATGAGTTAAAATAAAATATTTTTGGTTGGAAAAATTCAATTAAAAATTTAAGAAATAAATTGTCAATTTAAATTTAGAAAATAATAAAAACTATATTTAGATAGCACAAATAATTTCAAGGTCAAATTTTGTTTTATCGCAATAAATATAACACGCAAGGTAAGGGTCAAATTATAGATATATATTGATATGTTTTCACAAATTTTAAGACAGGAGACAAGCAGACTGACTGTGTACAGAGAGGCAGGCAGACAGACTGATTTTATCAGTGTTAATGTGCAGCGAGACAGAGTGAATTTTAGTGTTAGTGTGCAGATGTCAATGTTTTCAATTAGAATTGCTTTTATTTATGAACCTTTGTGATGAAAATATGAAATGAAGAACTTTAATGAAGAATATGTGTTTATGCATCTAGGCTTTTACTTGGATTCGCTTAAAATGGTATCATTTTTTTCCGGCCTACAGCCAATACATCGTACAAGAGAGTAAATACACATAATTAGCGCTGTTCATCTGCAAGGGAGCTGTGACCGTGAGGGTTCGCCAGTGTTTTTCTTCCACCCAACGCCAGAAAAATCGAACTAAAATGAATTATACATTCGGCTCAAAATCACTAACACTGAGCACTCATTAAATAAAATGTGAACACAAATATATTTTAAGGTCAATGAAAATGGAAGGATTGCGGGGAAATCGCAAAATTGTTGCAACAGTTAAATTGGAAAGCCGTCAGAAAAAGATTAATCCGAACGACCAAAATCATAAAAAATGAGTAATTTAAATAATATTTAAGAACTAAATAAATTCTATTGAGTTGAGATGAAAAATATGTGCTGAATATTGGGCAAAATTTTCGAAATAATTAAGATACTTTATCGAAAATAGTAAAATAAGAGTGGAGTGCGGCTCAATTGTTTACATAATTGAAATATTCTAATAAAAACTGAAAAATAAGGGCGGATCCCTACTAAAAATTTAATGATAATATTAATGATAATGGTAATAATAATAGCAATAATAATAATAATAGTAATCGTAGTAACGATTGATAAGAACAATACATATAATAGTAACGATGATAATATTTGTAATAATAGGGAACATAATAGTTATAATAGGGATAAGGGTAAGAGAGATACTGTGAGGATATATTTAACATAATGAAGGGTGTACAGGTCATGTTAAAATCAATAATACAAACAGCAACAAGGATGACAATAGGAATGAATACAATGACAAATGATAGTACAGTATAGATTAGTATTCGGATGAGATAAGAGAAGAATGGGAAGTAAACGTAAAAATCGAGCACAGGCCTTTCTATCGGCAGCTCGTTGGACCCATGGATCGTTCGGTCAATTATAGCAATAGCAATAGCGCTCACTTTTTGCGGACGATCCACCCACTTGAACACAGTTCCAACGTTGCTTAGCAACGGGTGCCTAGTGGTAAGCTAAAAATATTTGTATGGGTTGTCCTTTTCTTTGACATTAGGATCTATTTATGTTTATGTTATAAAATAATGAGTGATTGCTGTACTACCAGATGTTATGATTTTAAGCCGAGTCGTTACAGTTGCTGGGCAGCTAATGGGTAAAAGATATAGGATTCTCGCGGTCACTTGCAAGGGATTCCCACCAAATGCGCGCACAAGAGATATAAACATTGGATACCCGTCAAATAGACGTTGGAAATGTATCCCAATGGGCAGTTTCTAGTAAAAGGTGAGCCATATTACCATGACTCCTAATACCCTAGAAAACCTTTAGGTTCAAGAGCTACCATAGAAGGTATTTATGCTCATTTTAATTATATGTCCCTCTGTTATTAATTTAATTGAAATAATACTGACTCCTTGATCTCTATTTTGTTTTAAAAGTGTTGTTTATAGAAAGTTTTAAATGATTTCAAAACGACCATCGACCCAAATCCCAAAACATTTTATTGATCACTACAAAATTTGAAAGGTTATTAGAGAATGTCAGCAGATGAGGGTCCAAATTTCTTTATCTGTCCCAGTAGACGAGCGGTTTTCAATCGGCGTCTTCTTTCCCTTTCCGCTTTGCTGGCGTGACATTTTTTGTGATTTGATTTCGATGGTGGATCACGATCCATTTGGTTATTGGTTGAGATAAAACTTGAGATGGGCCAGGCGACACTCGGATCAACGTTTAAAATTGTGCTGGGGTGATGTCCGACCTCTGCCCTGATTGCTTCTTTCAACTTTAGTTGACAATTTTCTTTCTTTAACTTGTCGAGTTCGGCCATCAACTCCGTGTGTTGGTTTTTAAGCAATTCATTTTTCTGTTTCAATTTGGTCGCCTGCTCCGGCCGAGTTCACATCTCCTCCATCCGTCGACATCTTCGGATCATCGACTCTGCTTTTTGGCTCTGTTTTAGTGCCTCGTTGTGATAGTGAGCTTCGTCCCGTCTGAATTTTTCCACATCCAGGGTTTTATTATTATTCGTCTGCACTAAAATAATGGAGCAAATATCAGATTGAGTTGAAACTAGAATTTGAAATAATCTTATGGCCATAAAGATGAAAAACTACTTAAGTTAAACGTGCATATTTAGACAAATATAATGGGTTATGAACCGATGGAGGCTTTATGAAGAATTCCATCACTTTCGAGGAGTTTTTAGTTTAATTTAGTTATTTCAGGAACAGGTCGGTCGAGTAGCATATATATGGGATCACAATAAAAGGTTTTAAGTGAATATATGATTAATATTTTTAGATTCGGGTCCTTTCCCTTTGAAAATCCCAGATTTCAACTTAAACAAAAAACTGTTATTTTAAACAAGAAATCCCGTTCTATTTTTAGAACGGGATTTCTTGTTCAACACCCTGACTCGGGGAGAACAAAAATTAATCGGTTATTTTATCGATCGATATAGATTTCTTTGGATTTCCAATTTACTAATTATTTTACATTCTATGTGGAATTTTTATTTAAATTTCATTTGGATTTTACCCAAATTCTATGGAATTTATTGTAATCAAAAAGAAGAATGCCTTTCAAGCATGCAGTTATCATTTGCTAGGTTAAGTCGTATTTACTACTCTTCTTTATGTTTATTATACTTTGTAAAATTACTATTTTGTTTAGAACGGGATTTCTTGTTCAACACCCTGACTCGGGGAGAACAAAAATTAATCGGTTATTTTATTTATTATAGTAAATCACCCAAACTGAAATTCAATTTTTTTGCCGTAACCAGCCATGATTCCACCTACATTTTTTTCTATCCATAAATTCTTACTAGTTTATTTAGTTATTATTATTTATGATATATAAAAGTTTTAAAACTATACCTCGGATGAATATATTATAAGAACAGCAATAATAAAATTCGCTTTAGATTTTTATTTTTATAATCTTTGTAGAATTTTAATCATATTCACAGTCCTGGATTCGGGAATATCTAGAGTCTAGGAGCATAGGATGAGCGAATTTCCTTTGGATTTTCGATCAGTAGATAGGAAATAAAATGATTAAATAAATATAAGAGTTTGTATTATATTTAAATAATTAATTGAAACTAAAAAAATTATAACTAATAATAATAATAAAATTTCGGATCGATAGTTTCCACGACAGGTGACCAATGCCATTTTTCCTAATCAGTTAATTCGTTCTTTCATTATTACATTAGGTCTTCATATTGTTACACTCAGATCTGTTGGGATAACAGTATTGCGAGGCGATAACCGTTCCATCTAAATCTAGGGAGGCTGAGTTCCAAAAACAATTTTTAAAAAAAAATTTCTTTTATTCCACTCACATTTTTTATCGCATTAAAATTAAATGATTAAAAAGGGTTTTTTTCATTTTATTTAATATAATTATATGTAAAAAATAAAAATGAGAGAACATAATTACTTGTTTAATTAGTCATTTTATGATGATTTGTTTGCGAATATCGTGATTCTAGCATTTGGCTTTTCTTTCTGGATAATAAATTGATCTACTTTCTTCCTTTTCGTTCATTAACTTTATTTTAGTTCGATATTAAAGTATTCTAAATTGTCTTTAGTTAAAGTTTATCATTCAATTTTTCTTCATTTAATAGTTTAATTTATTCTGGCTGTCTCTAGTTCGTATATTTTTCTTTCGTTTTTATATTAAATTTAGGCCTTCCTCATGATCCTTCGCTCTCTACAGAGGGTCTGACGTTGAGGTCCTTGAGAGGAGATTTGACCCGGCGAACTAACATTCGCTACGGGTACCTCCCACACCGAAGTACTAGCTTTTAACTAGTTGGTGAAGATTAATTTTGCTCACTTGTATGCATGTGATTGTATGATAATAATAGTCAATAAAATGAACAATAATGGTGGATAAAATAACGTTCAGATTTGCATCATTTGGATTCTTTAAATTTTTTTAGATAAATTTTAATTTTTGGAATTAATGATAATGGTTAAGCCTAATAATAATAATATTAAATACAATAAATGATCAATATTAATATTTCATTATTACTTTTCTCGAGTGATGTAAGATATTGGTCACGAGGCATCTCGTATAGGTCAATTACCATGGAAGCGAAGCTTCCCTGGGACTTTATCGATACGAGGAAAAATCATTCTATTTTGTTTTTCATTAATATTGGTTTATTATTAAATAAATTGATGAAAATTCAAAAAATAAAAATAAATCAAATCATGTTATTCGAATAAAAAGAAAATTTCAATACATTTTTAAACCTAAATACTACAGGTAATAACCTATAAAAATTCAATATGATAGTAAATATCCTATATCTTTTATAAACATAAAAATAATGATAAAATAATAATAGTATGAAAAAACAAAAAACTTTTCCTTACTTCCGGAATGAAAGATTTTATATAAATTTCTTGAAAGAAATAGCATTAAATTGTGTCAATCTGGCATCGACTTATATAAGGGGATTTTACACGCATGTATTTTGATGCGATAAAACAAAACGTCTATACGTTTTTACCATATTTCATCACTTTTCCCCTAGTTGTCAGATTTTCATGATTCTTTTTTGTTAAAGTTTCTAATTACAATTCTCATATTTATTTTCTAGAATATAAGCGTTTTCTATGAATTTGGAGCCAATTTGATGAAATAGGTTAACTTTACTAAAATTTAATGTTTTTTGATTCTTTTTAAATGTTTTCATTTATTTTTTATCTATTTTTTGTATTTTTCTACTCTTTTTTCTACTTTTGTATTATTTGATGCTAAGTAGGCTATTTCTGATGATTTTTCGTTCATTTACATTTTGCGCGCCCTGATTTTATCGGATGTCGTGCCAGATAGACAACAATTCAAAAATATTTGTTTTTGACCAACACAGTGATTTTAGGTCAATTTTACTAACATCGGGGTAGATTGGTAGGCTACAAAACATTTTCTCATAATTCTGAATTTCACTATGCCAGTCTTTTTACATATCAACCCTCTGGTAATCACAGCCAAATCTTCACTGTCACCAGTACGATGTAGTAACACTGCGCTTACATGGCTTGTTGTATGTGAAAGAGTTTAGTTACTTGTGTTTTGGAGGCTGTATGCCTGAAAAGTTGCTATGACAGGAATTTCAGTCGCTCAAAAAATATATTCGTAAAGCCACATTTTCCATATTTTAATTCGTTTTATTCATTTATTTTCTAATAGTTACAGATTTTCGATTTTGAGATCCATTTTATGAATTAATTTATTTTAGTTTTTGCTTTATTTCTTTTATATTTCTTTTGTGTTTTTCTAAAATTTTATAGTGTATGCCAGTATGTATGCCAGTATGATGTAATCTGTTGGATATGAGTTGACTTGGTTCTGAGTTTTCATGCTATATAACTGTTATATTTGTGGGGTTAGTGGCTTCTAACCTTGACCCCTTTACAAACACTACTTTCTACCCTCCAATGGTTACCCGTTGCTAGGCAACGTTGGAACTGTAACCACTGGTTATGAGACCGCCAAAGGTGAGCTCTACTGGAGAACTGTTAAGGCCCGGTTTCATAGTGGGTTTAACGCACTACCGATAGAAGGTCTATGTGAGATTTCTTATTTCGGTCCCTTCCGTATGCACTCGATACTTTCAAGAATCAATTATTTCACGAACCCCGCTCGCTCCATTTCAATTCAACAGATTTGTTTGCCAGATCAATTGTTTAATAAACCAAAGAAAATATTCAATAATAATTTATTTGTTATTATTATTATAATTATTATTATTATTATTATTATTATTATTAGTAGTATTATTATTATTATTATTATTATTATTATTATTATTATTATTATTATTATTATTACCATTATCCTTACTATTATCATTATCATTATTAAATTTTAGTAGGGATCCATCCTTATTCCTCAGCTTTATAAAAATACTTTACTTATATCAAAATTTAACCGTACTCCATCCTTATTTTACAGTTTTCGATAAGTATTTTAATTAATTTGGAAAATTTAAGCAGCGTTCCGCCCTTATTTTACAGTTTTATGATAAATGTTTTAATTATTTTTAGAAAGTTTGTGCAGCGTTCTGCCCATATTTTCCGTCTCAATTCAACATAATTTATTTAATTTTTATATATTATTTAAAACATTATTTTTCCTGGTTTTGGTCGTTCAAATTAATCTTTTTCCGATGGCTATTCATTTTAACTGTTGCAACGATCTCGCAATTTTCCCCGCTACCCATTCCCTCTCTTGACCTTATTATCTATTTATGTTCATATTACGTTTAATGAGTGCCCACTGGACTATTCGGTGTTAGTGATTTTGAGCCGAATTTTTGGGAACTGAATGTAGTGGAGACAGCCAAAAGACTACCCCCATCTTCCATCTTCCACTATAAGCGGTATGTATTGAAGTTTGGGTTCCTGCGTTACACAAGCCGGAACCTTCATGGGCACGAGATATTGGCGGATGGACCGTACATACACATCTCGATAGGTATATAGATTTTAATGGCTTGCGGTGATGTTTCGGCTGTGGGCCGGAAAAATTTCGACATAATATAATGCATTTCATCGAATCATATATTTCATAAACATTGTTTCAGCATAGTTGCCCATCAGCATTCATAATAACATTTTCCCAAACACACGTTCAAGCTTACTTGAGGTTGCTTGAAACGCAGTATGAAAAAATTTCTGGATAATTGAGATTGTCCGTTAAAAAACTTGCACACACTTTGTATTAAAATTTTTGTTGTTGAAAATTCTGTGAAAATGAATTGATATATATACCTATTCTGTTAACCTAACCTTGCGTGTTCTTTTTGACGCATTTAAACAAAATTCGACGTTGATCTTATTTGTTATATCTAATTCTTATTTTACCAATTTCTATATTAAATGAATAATTTTTTTTATTTTTGTTGGGCCACAACGTAAACGGCCTTGAGAAATGTTTAAATGGATCAGAAACACACACGCAAAAATAACACGCAATTTAAATAAACCCACTGAAACATCAAGTAAACCCGATAAAATATAAGAAAATAAGAGAATTAAATATAAAATAATAAACATAAAAATAAATTAAAATATTAACAAAATGCACCAAGATTCGCACGATACCTACACAAATATAACAAGAAAACACAACAAATTCGACGAAATTGAAAAAATCAATTAAAGTTCATTAAAATGAAATTTAAATCGAAAATTTTGAATTAGTAATAATTCAATAAAAATTCTAAATAAAAAATTATAAAAATAAATCAAAAAATATTAAAATTAAAAAATAGAATTTGCTAGAAAATAACAAGGTCGAATTTTGTTTTACTGCATCAAATTTCACACGTCATAAAATTAGGTATATATACTAATCCATTTTCACATTTAACTTAACCATTTTTCAAACTGATTAAAAACCATTTTTGAAAATCTAAGCCGTTTCTTCGAAACAACTGTATTTTCATTTGAAATTAATTTGAAGTTATTTTGAAAAACTATTGTCAAGACTATTTTAGACTCCGAATTTTAGGTGAGAAACATTTTGGTTGGAACCCTCTTTCCACATCACGTCCGTAGCATCTCTATAGAGCTCTGCTTGGCGGCGACGTGGGGAGAGAGGTATTTATGTTGTTTTATGTTCTATCTTATGCTATGATGTTTTTTTTTTCAATTTATGGAATGGTTAAAAATGGGTAATTAGTTTGTTTTATAATTAATAAATATTATTAATATATATAACTTGTTTTATATGTCTTTATAAATTTTAAATGTCGAAATTTTTCCGGCCCACAGCCGACACATCACGCAAGATAGTAAAATCAACATAGTGCAGATGCATGTAAGAGCGTGGAAAATCGCCAATGATATGCACCCGTGAGGACTCGGCGTTGAGAAACGCAGGGGTCGTAACGTCAATATTATCCCTATAGCTGAAGCGAGAAATAAGGGAGAAGTCTCCGACTCCTTCCTCGTTTCTCACTTCTGTAAAATCGACCTAAATTTATATTACACACGGCTCAAAATCATCACATCGAGTAGTCCAGTGGGCACTCAGTAAATATAATATAAACACAAAATGCGCCTAAGGTCTATTAAAGAGAAAAGGTACGGGGATAGATTAAATTGAAATTCGTTGATATAACTGATTCCGTGTTAATGTTTGAAACCATTAAACTTATTACTAAAAGAAAATTAAATTCTTATAAATTAGACAAACCTATTACTAACGTAAATTAATTTCATAATTTGAATTAAATGAAGTAAAACTTATTGCTAGAAGTAAATTAACTAATATTTTGGAATAAATTAGCTAAATTTTTATTGTTAAAGGTAAATTAAATGGTGTAATTATAAACGTATAACTTGTTTAAATTATTAGATCATATCTCTAAAGGTAAATTAATCAATCTCATCTCTAAAAGTAAATTAAAGTAATTCCCAAAAGTAAATTAATAAAACTTATTTCTAAAGGTAAATTAGATCAATCAAACGTTTCTTTTTAACAGTAAATTGAATGAATAAATCTTGTATCTACAAGTAAATTAAACTAATAAGTCTTATTCCTAAATGTAAATTGAATTAATAAATCGTATTACTAAAGGTAAATTAAACTTATGTTTGAGATAGAATAGGTGAAACGCATTACTAAAGTAAATCAATGCATATTGTGAAACAAGTTAAGTAAAACTAAAAGTAAATTAAATACGTAGCTGAAATAAATTAGTTGAAATTACCGGTGAATTAATTGAAAACCATTGAGTAAAGTAGTCATGGGTTAAAATAAACTAATCCTCTGAGTTAACATAAGGTAATTCATTTTCTATAGGTAAGGCAACTATAGATAAAACTAAGCAAGTCATTGATTCAATTATTGTAAGCGAATTTGATAACAGCAAAATAAATTATAGAATAAGAATCTATTAATTTGAAATAAAACTCAACCTACGGATAAGTTATTGAGTGAAGCTGAACTAATGAAAAGTATAAGGATAGAATGACATAAATCCTAAATCGACCCATCATTCAAAGGTAAACCAAATAATTAAATTGCTGAGAAGGGATTAATGTAGCTAAACCAATCAACACGAAATTCATGAGAGTCGTTGACGTAAGAGAAAGCTAGCAGTATAATACTATTCAAAAAATTTTGTTAAGAACCTGATCATAATAATGTCTCACACCCGTAAAGTTCACAAAACCTGCATCACTCAAATACTTATGTAAATTCCAAATACAATTCACATTAAACTCGTAGGCGAAGACGCCATAATATCAGACAGTAGTTAATTAAGAACCAAAGTTATCCGAATTAGTAAACAAGTCGACCGGAAATTGTAAGTCCAAAGCTTAGTAAGTCAATGCCATCCGAGAATTAGAAATTTCCGTCGACAATAAACGTACCGGATAAACAGAGCGGAGGTCATTCACTAACGCATTCGCATTAGATAACGGATGTAGACGCCCACGCTAGTGAGATAACCTAGGGCGAAGGCCAGTTAGGTATTGTGGTACAATTCGAAACACAACGGATGTAGAAACGGAAACCCAAGTTAAGGTAAATCTTACCAAAGGCCGCGTTGTCGATGTCATTCGACTAGTAAATACAAATCGATAAACATCACCACGGAAATAGACCCGTTAAAGTCAAAGTAACACTTATCCATATCGTGAATTATCGCGTGCAACGTCAACTCGTAGAACGTAAACAATTTTAACTGACATTATGTATTTAATAAATATTGAACCCACTCCGATAAATGGTAAGCCTTGCTCCTATTAAAATTCAGAATTAATTGATAATAAATGTTATTCAATATTAGGTATTCCGTGATTTCTAAATGAAATTTAAATAAATAGCACCACCATACGCGCGGCAAACTCTGGTTTAACGAACATTAATACCGGTAGATTTGTAGGTACAGACTCCCTCATTAATACAGCAGTAGAATTCCCTAACGCCTCGCAATTAGGGCAACCACTAAAATAGAAGTGCCGTGATGAAGACGTGGTAGATGACATAGCTTCAGAGACGCACCACCCATTAAATCCACGAAAGATGGTACGGATAGTTAGCATTCGATAAGTTTAACTGGTGATAGACCCAATGATAATAATAACCTGGTAGTTAGTGAGTTGGATACCCAACCCGAGAAATTATTGAAATAAAAATGTTTCTCGTTATATACGCCAACATTTGATTTTTGATGCGTCTTAGAATATGCCGATCGAAAGGACTGACATCCGAATGCCCGACGAACAATGCCGGAAGGAACCACACCCAAAACGAGACATATTCGATAAGATTCAACAACAGTGGCCGTATCCCACTACCTGGAGGATACTGGGCCTAAGCAGCGACCCATGCGGACTCGCCGGACAACAATACCCGGCAGCAGAGACATACATGAATGCGCGAGAACTCCTCACCCAATGGGAACGGGTGCAGGAATAAGTGGACCTACAGGTGGTCAAGGCGAGGATGTATCTCGCCAATGTAGAAGATGACATCCTCGCCGGGCGAATCGCAGAAGCATACCCACCTCGCCCAGTCCGAGATACCCGACGCCCATACCCGGTGGTTCCTCCGAGAAAGAGCCGAAGGAAGTCCTTTCCGAAAAAATTAGAACTCCAGAGACCCTAACAATTAATATGAACTAGTTTGATGTTTGTTATTAGTGAAATAGAAATGTTCTTTACCCCGTCTTTGCGTTTGATCATTTGTTCAAGAATATTCGTTTCAATCGATATGTTTGCGATAATGATAAAAATAATTTATATAAATTATTAACGTTAAATTTAACGAACTTATCCATTATAGTTATGGCCACTAACCAAATATTACAAGCGGAACTAGATCGCGCGCGGAGCACAAATGCGGATCTCCTCCATCAAATACTCCAACTGACAAGAGAGGTCCAACAAATCAAAGCAACTTGGGCGGACCCGAAAAGAGTCAAAATGTTATACCACCGAATATCTGCAGCACAGAAAGGTTGGGCCGAAGAGCGACAGCTCAATCCGAGCCTGCGCATCCAGATACGAGGATTAGAAGTGGCCCTAGCTGTTTGTCGGGAGGGGGAAGCGGTCACCTACCCGCTCATATTCGCCCCGACCCAGAGGGTGCAGAAGGACCCTCAACCAGTAGAGCAGTCCTCAACTCAACCAATAAATCGTCGGCCGGGACGCAAAGAACGCGCTCGACGCCGAGCTGCTCAGCAATCAAAACCGTCTCGTTAACTGTTGATAATTCACATCTCTGTATATTCAAATAAAATAGTTGTGCTTACGGTTGCAGTACTTCTTAAAAGGTGCTTACATGCAGATATTATTATGAGTACCCGCGTCACAACTTTAAGTCCTCTCTCCACATTCGATCGTGAGTTTACTTCCACAGGGACAGAGCTAAGCGAGCACAGGTCTTCTATCGACAGCTCGTGAACCCGAGGGTTGTCCGAGCAACTACAGTACTAGCCAATGGTACTCAATTTTTGCGGGCAATCCACCACTTGAACACATTACCAACGTTGCCTAGCAACGGGTGCCAAGTGGCGATTAGCATCATTTTGTATGGCGTTACCAGGGTCACCATGAGGATAAGCAAGATTTGAAACCCTGTAACCCACCATTTTTAATAGAATATTTCTAATTGAAACTATTCCATTTTATGCATTCACTGCTAATTTTTATGAATTATCAATTTGGCGGTCAAACTTTATGTTCTCTTGTTATTTTTATGTTAGTTTCATGCTAATCTTGGTGCACTTTGTTATTGTTTTAATTTATTTTTATGTTTTTGATTTTATATTTTAATTATATCTTTCTCACATTTTAAGGTTGTTGAATTGATGCTTATGGGTCTGATTTTAAATCCGCCTGCTGTATTTGCGTGCTATTTCCAATTCATTTAAACAAAACTTAGTGCTGGCCAAACACATTTAAACAAATTCTCAAGACCTTCCAACAATATCATGCTCATCTTTTTTTGTTATTCGTCGAATGTCTATCTGCACATCGCGGTTCTTAATGTAAACTTATTTTTATATAACTTTAATTAAAAAGTCTTGTGTAGTCGACTACTACACATGATTATTATTTTGCAAAGCAATTACTAGAAATCATTGAATGTTTATTTTTTAGTAATCTATTTCGTTTGTTCTAGTTGTATGTATACACTATAAATATTTAAATGTATATATTAAATATAATTTTATTATTTATTACTTTATTTATTACATAATCTTAGATTATAATTTATACTAGTTTTTAAAATTTTTTAATTTATCAATTTACCAATTTGGTTGTTTAAATTAGAATTGAAAAATCTTTACAGATGTAACTTTTAAAATGCTGAAAAGGTACTTTCCGCTCTTTAAAATATTAAAAAATCGAATTTATTTAATATTTGATATTTTTATTGTATTTTAGTTTACTAAATAAAAAGCCTCTAAACTGTGCAAAATCAGTAGTCTTATTCGAAAGATATTTTTCTGATAATTTTGAACTTGATCTTTTTAAACCTCATCATCCTAAATTAGAATATGATATTGCTATTGTTGGCGGAGGAATTGTTGGCTTAGCAACTGCTCGTGAACTCAAAATAAGACATCCTAAACTAAAAATGTGTGTGTTAGAAAAAGAAAAATTACTTTCAATGCATCAAAGTGGTCATAATAGTGGGGTAATTCATGCTGGTATATATTACACACCAGGATCATTAAAGGCTAAATTATGTGTTGAAGGATTGAAAAGTTCGTATGTATATCTTGATAAAAAAAAGATTCCATACAAAAAATGTGGTAAATTGATTGTAGCTACAAATCCTCTTGAAGTATCTCGTCTTGATGAACTTCTTAAAAAGGGCCAAGCAAATGAAGTTCCAGATTTGAAAGTAGTGGACGCTTCTGGTATTAAGGATATTGAACCGAATTGTGCGGGATTAAAAGCTCTCCATTCTCCTCATACTGGCATTGTAGATTGGCGATTGGTTGCGCTATCCTATGCCAATGACTTTAAAAAATCGGGTGGAGAAATATTTCTTAATTTCGAAGTATCTGAATTTAATGAAGCCAAAGAATCATTGGATTATCCTGTTGAATTAGTTGCAAAGAACAGTAAACGAGTTCAATCAAAGTATGCTATTATATGTGGAGGTCTCCATGCGGATAAATTAGCTGTAAAGTCTGGTTGTTCTGATGTTCCGAAAATTGTTCCTTTTCGTGGTGATTATTTAATTCTAAAACCAGATAAAAAGAATATGGTGAGAGGAAACATATATCCAGTTCCAGATCCTCGGTTTCCTTTTCTAGGCGTTCATTTTACACCTAGAATGGATGGTAATGTATGGTTGGGACCTAATGCAATTTTAGCGTTCAAACGAGAAGGTTATGGGTTATTAGATTTCAATTTAGCAGACACTATTGATGCTATAGTTTTTCCGGGAATGCTCAAAATTGGAGCGAAGCATTTTACCGTAGGTCTAAAAGAAATGATCGGCGTGGCCTTTATTTCACAACAAGTTAAAGCTTTGAAAAAATTTATTCCAATTTTGACTGTTAATGATGTTTGTCGTGGACCAAGTGGGGTAAGAGCTCAAGCTCTTAATAAAGATGGTGGATTGGTTGATGATTTTGTGTTTCATCAAGGCATAGGGTCCATTGGTTCCAGATTGTTACATGTAAGAAATGCCCCAAGTCCTGCTGCTACATCTTCTATGGCCATTGCTCGAATGATTGTTGATAAAGTTGATGTCGACTTCAAACTATAGATGGTTTTTATTTTTTTTGATTTTTGAAATGTACACTAAAAATTTGTTGGTAGTATAAAAAACTCATTTCAGTTATTTCTTTGTTTTCCAATGTGTGGTTTGTGAAACTTAGATGTTATCAACGGTGACAGGTGACGCAATAAGCGCCTACATTAACTAAGTCAATTGGAGTGTAGCTCATGGCATTTACTCTTGTGAAGAAAATATATGTATAATTATTAACTTATGATCGTAAAGTGTGATGAATGAATAAAATAGTGACAACGATATTTCTCCAGTAGTTTGTAATATTTGAGTAACAAACTTTATCTCTACTTCAAAATAACGCGTTCTATTTCTTATGTGGTGACTACGCGGAGCCATGGATGCTGTCTATTAAGCCAGTGGAATTTTTTAAACCAAAAGACTGTTGGGCTATAAGCCACCATTAAAACAAAATGACTAGGAAAAAGTCATGTCGAAAAATTATGAGAATGGCTATTAGAACACAAGCACGCACCGCAAACAGAAATTAAAAATATAATAAAAACATTAAATAAAACAAAATAAAAAATAACATAATTAATTAAAACAAATAATTAATAAATTTTGCACGAAAAATACATAGAAAAATAAAGTAAAATTATAAAACCGCCAAAACCTTGCAAAATAAGGTTTAGAAAATACACAGGCGGAGGAGGCGACCGGAATAAGAATCAGCAAAAAATAAAAATGCAAATTTAATAAAATTAATACTAAAAAATTAAGAAAAATAAATAACAAAAGAGAAAAATATAAAATTAAATAAAAGCCATCAAAAAACCCGAAAAATGGCCAAAAAAGATTCGAAATTAGCTGATTGGTCGCACACACGCATGAAAACAGTATAAATACAATAGCCATTGTCATAATATTTAACCTTAAAAACCTTAAAAAATATTTTTGAAAACTTAAAATTTTGAATCTAAGATTTCGAACTTTGGTAAGCTTGTATTTCATTGAATAAATTTTTGAAATGTTTATAGTTTTAAGTTTTTAAATTTTAATCATGGATGGTCGAGGTACTTTTAGTATCGACGACAGGTCCCCCTAATTTAATATTATTTCATACATGCTGTAATTTGTGGAAGATGGCTTGGCAGGATTCAATTCCCTCAGTTGATTTTGAGGGATGTTGATGTGCTGCCTTGTCGTCAACCACCCTTCGGTGTCTGCCGGTATGGTCAGGTCTCGTCACACTGATCGCAGAGTAGGACGCCGTCGTACTTCACCGTGGCGGCCATTGCAATGTTGGTCGGAGCGGTAGGGATTAAAATGCGGGAATATCGACATAGCTAGGGGGAAAACATTCAAATGAATGTTTAGGTAGGGATGCAATTTTTGCTTAAAACCTGTCGAATTGTTACATGAAAAAGGACGACTAGGGTTAAGTCGGTAGAAACAAATGAACGGATTAGCAAAATTGAATGTTTCTTTTTATTTTTGCCTTTTGTAAGGAATGGTTTTATAGAACATCTTTAAATAAAAATTATTTTTCATAAACTCAGTAAATGATTGGAGCATCAGCATTTTTCTTTTCTGCATCGAATGTTTTGTTTTACTAGTTCTAATGACAAATAGGATATCTTCACAATTAGTATCAAACCATGAAATGAATGTGATAGAGAATGTTTGAGGAATGTTCGGACTAATTAATTTTAAATTTTATAATTATTATATTTTATTTATTTATCAATATAACCCATTAATGGACTGAAACTCTCCCTCGTTTAGTCAGGAAAATCTCAAGAAAATCCTTCTGAAATTCTCATCAAACGTTTCAATAATCAAAATTTCTTTTCTAAAAATGCATCCAGGATACAAAATCCCCAAATCATCGCGAAAATCAGATACCACGGCATTACAATTGAATCACGATTTATGCCAACAAAATTATAACAAACTGTTCGTGGAGCACGAACGCACGCTCGGCACGTGGTTCGCTCCCGAAGCGGTCAAAATCCTCCAGGATAAAATCCACCGGCTGTCTAGATGCCGAGAGGATTTAATTGCAGAGAACCGGGCTCAGCGAATCATAATCAATGACCAAAGCGCCGTCTTGGTAGCATCATTTACGGAAGCCGAACTAGTAAAACGACTAGCGGGTCGCGATCTGGCATTAAAGTTGAATTTGATCCCCGCGAGCCATCTTCCGGAAACAACTCAAGCTGGTCCAGCTCAGACACCTAGGACCAGCAAGAAGCACCATCCCAGCAAAAATCGTCGTCGCCGTGAACGACGCCGAGCTGAAGGCCTCACAATCTTAAATAATGCTGCGCAAGTGCTCGAAGAAGCCGCCGCACTCGTCGCAGAGCAGCACCCAGAATTTGTGAAAGAAGATGACACCGCTTCAACCCCGAAAAGATCAACAGAACTGGTGCTACCAACTCATGGGAAGGAAACTGATGAGATGCAAATATGCCTAGACATTTCACCCGTCGAAAATTCCACCACGACAATGAAAGAGAGATCGCCGACTCTCGCGAGCTGCTGGATGGACGAATTTGGAGAGGAATTATGCCATACCGTTCCTCAGGTCGGAACTACACCATTTCAATCCCCTCCGGAACAAACGAAAGTTCCCCGTCGATATCGACGAATGACCACCAAATGGAAAGAAGGATGGACTCCATTATCCTGATATTATTTATATATTTACGTACTAATTATATTTTTTGTGATTTCTTTTGTTAAATTTTGTACAGATCTAATAAAAGTATATTTTTGTAATTCTTATTCTCTTAATAATTTCTGATTTCGCTAATTAATCGAATTAGGAATGGATGCTTAAAGTTTGGTTGGATGGTATTATGATGTTGATGGAACCTTATGTATGCATGAAGTAGATTGAGGAAGTTCTTATTTCACTCGTAAAGTCGGAATTAAGAGATCTCAGTTAACGAAAAATTAAAATTTCAGTTTTCACTATAGAGATACTAATGATTAAAAAGAAATTTTGGTTAAAAACTGAAATAAGCATTCTCGGAAAAGTTTATTTTTCTTAAATTATTAATGAGGTTGTGATAAACCCAAAATTTCGGCCGATATAATAGAAATTTCGATAATTTACATAATAATTTAAATTTTCACCAGTTATTTAAATAAAATACTTTATGATTTAAAACAAATTTCTAGGTTAGAAAATTTACCTATTTTCAGTAGTTTAGGCAATTAAAGTCGGAAAATTAGATAAATTCGAGAAGCTGAGTTTTAAATGTTTATTTATAAATATTTTATTTTTATTAAAGTTTCTTAATCATCATCTTTGAATTTCATAAATTAAATACCTAAAATTGGTTTTTGCTAAATTAAAGTTAATAATGAATAGATAAGTGACAAAAACCTAGTAAGGGTACGGTTCACTACATTCGGAACTACCTATTTTGCTATGTATTAAAGCGACTAGGGGAAAACAATATGTAGGACGTATGCATGGGTTCGTCATAGAATGATGGGAAAGGTGTGCACAGATATCGAAAAAGTTAAAGAAGTTAGGTAGACGTAAGTCCTTCTATCGGCCGTCAGGAACTCGAAAGCGAGATTATCACAAGGAGTAGTCTTGGAAACGGGGCTCACCTGCTTGTGGACTCTCGGCTGCTGTATACAGTACCAACATGGGCTTGCCCATGGGTATACAGTGGTTAGATTTAAATTGTGGGGCGTCGGGGTGAGAAAGGAAATACCCTAGGAAGTGCAAGAGTAGTCGAGGAAGTAGTTTGGATGAATGAGCTTAGATTAAAACAAAATTAATTCTACCCTGTACGCCAACAAGACTTTCGAGAAATTTATTGAAGTCACATATCTATTCAAATAACTCTGTTGAGGGTGCCTAAATAACAAATAAATTAATCTCGGTGGAAAAGTATAAATTGGAGAGAATGCCGTTCCGGAACTCTGACAAGAAAAATTAAGAAGAGAAATTCTAAATCAAAGTAAAACAGAGAAATACGACAAATAGAAAAAAGGAAAACAACACCAGTTTGGGAATGGAATTTTCTTATCATTCAAAATAAGAAGTTGATTATGAACGCAGCCGAAAAATGAAAAGTTGATTATAATGACAATTGTCGAATATGTCAACAAGTAACCACCTATAAAAACCAAAGACACAAATAGGAACGGGACAACAAAATATTGAAAGAGAATAAGTACCAAAGTTCAAGTAACGAACAGAAAGCAACTTAAGTTAAAGTAACCATTCTACTGATATAAGTATATCGAGGAGTTTGATCAAAGAGACAGTTATCAATTGGGTTGTTACTCACTGTGTGACGTAATAAGTCCTGAATTCAAATCTTGAGTGGTGAACCTTTTGTGTAGCTGTGTTAGCGAACCTAAATTGATTGTAATTGTGATAAACAATACATATTGAAATTATCGAAGACTTTGTCGTTGTTACTAATATCCCAAGACACGCTCGGAGTCAGGTCGATAATTGTTAATACTGTTGGGCCAGAACACAAACGGCCTTGTAAAATGTTTAAATGAATCGGTAACACACATGCAAATATAACCTTCAACTTTAAAATCAAACCCATAAAAACATCAATTAAACCTAGCAAAATATGAGAGAAAAGCCATTACATATAAAATAATAAACATAAAAATAAATTAAAATAATAACAAAATGCAACAAGACCCGCACGATACAAATACAAACATAACACGAAAACCGAAAATTGATAATTTAACAAAAATTAAAATTTCATGAAAATGAAATTTAAATCAAAGAATTTGAATTAGAAATAATTCAATAAAAATTTCAAACAAAAAATTATCAAAATAAATTAGAAAATACTAAAAATTAAGATTAGAATACACTAGAAAATATCAAGGTCGAATTTTGTTTTACTAAATCAAAAAGAACACGCGAGGTTAAGGACAGAAAATAGGTATATATACCGATGCATTTTCACATAAAATTTAACCAATTTTAAATCGTTTTTTAAAAACTATATTCTGAAATTTATTTTAGGTGAGTGAGAGTTTTATTTGGAAACTCTCTCTCCACGTCCCGTCCTCGCAATCTCGGTATAGCTCTGCTTGAATGTCGACGTGGGGAGAAATGTAATTTTATTTTGGTATGATGTTATGCTCTATCAAGTAATTTGTTATATTGTTTTTTAATATCTTAATAAATATTTATAAAACATAAAATCAGTTTGTTTTTCATAAATTAATTATTTTATTGTCGAAATTTTTCCGGCCCACAGCCAAGACACATCACAAGTTAGTAAAATCCACATATTATTCAGATTCGTGTAAGTGCGTGGAATATCGCCGATGATCTGTGCCCGTGAAGACCCGGCGTGCGGAACGCAGGGATTGGAAAGTCAATATTATTCCGTATAGAAGAAACGAGAAATAAGGAAGGGGTCTTTTGGCTGCTTCCTCGTTTCTAGTTTTCTTTAAATTTGACCTAAATTATTCTACAAACGGCTCAAAATCACCACACCGAGTAGTCCAGTGGGCACTCATTAAATATAATATAAACATAAAATGCGTTTAAGGCTTATTAAAGGGAAAGGTGACGGGAATAAAATTAAAATGGAATCACTGCTATGAAATTAAATGAATTAAATTTTATGAATTTAGCTCAGATTTGATTATTATTGAAAAGGATAATTTTTGTGCAAAAGTTGATGAGCATTGGGAAGTATTTCGGTGTTTTTTCCTTGTTTTTGTTATTTTATTTTATTTGTTTTTTAAATTTTTATTCTTACTTCTACGGTTTTGGATAATATTTACATGGTGATTTCCATTGATTTATACAACATACCCATTAATTTTATTTTTATTTATGTTTTCTTGTTTTGCGGGTTTTTGCTTTACAATTATTGACAATTTTATTTTTGTCTCCACCTTCCTGTTGAATCGTTTCGCTTGAAATTTTTATGTATTTACTATTTTAATTTATATGCATGTATTAATAATTGCATCTATTAATAACGATACTATCTAATTTTCGTGGATTTCCAGTAAGCTGTTATTTGTTATTTGGAGATTGACCTTTGTCCACTAGTTGCTACCTAGTAATTGACCTTTGGTCAGTGACCTCATGATTATATCACTTGACCACTGGTCAGTACACACTTATTATGTTACTGGTCACACTTATTATGTCACTGGTCACTACATTGAGACTGTTACCTAACTGTTATTATGTCACGTAGTTGTGGACCAACACACCTTACAATTTCTTTCCTTACAATTTTGCAAAGAGTTTGGAAATCTTGGAAACAACTTTTGAATTACCACCAATTTGGCCTGAAGTGACAGAATCACAATATTTGAGAGCACAAAAGATTTGGACTGAGAATAATTGTAATACCTTGTTAGATTATATGATGATATACTTGAAATTAGATGTATTTCTTCTTGCTGACTTTTTTCAACAATTTCGTTCAAAGAGTATTGCACATAACGGTTTAGATCCCTTAAATTTTTACGGTATACCTGGAATGAGTTGGGCTTCTGCTTTGATGACATTGAAAGAACCCATTGAACTCCTTACAGATATGGAAATGTATAATTTCTATGAAGGAGGGATAAGAGGTGGAATAACATTTGTGAATAAACATTATGTTAAAACTTCTGATGATACAGAATTGTTGTATATTGATATCAACAATCTGTATGGTTGGGCTCTTAGCCAAAGTCTTTCTTTCGGTGATTTTAGTTGGGTAATTAATAATCTTGATTCTATTTTGGAAGAGTGTATGAGTACAGATATTGAAACGCTTTCATATGGTTACACGATGGAAGTTGATCTCGAAATTCCTGAAAGTGTACATGAGATTTTGGATAAATTCCCCGTGGCACCAGAAAAGATGTGTCCACCG
Organism: Schmidtea mediterranea; assembly: GCA_022537955.1. Taxonomy (NCBI): domain Eukaryota; kingdom Metazoa; phylum Platyhelminthes; order Tricladida; family Dugesiidae; genus Schmidtea; species Schmidtea mediterranea. The sequence continues at coordinate 26,887,061 of CM039679.1, read as the reverse complement.
GATTCTAAAGTTGAAAAATTAATGCTGACCCATCATCCCAAGAAAAACTATGTTATTCATTGGAGATTTCTAAAGATGTTTGTTTCTCTTGGTGTTAAGGTTGTTAAGATTCATAGAGCTATAAGGTTTAAACAGGCAAAGATTTTTAAAGAGTATATTGATACAAACACTTGTTTGAGAGCAGATGCTACAAATAATCTTGATAAGAACTATTTCAAACTTTTAAATAATAGTCTTTATGGAAAATCTGTGGAAAATCTTAAAAAACGAATGAATTTAAGATTATGTAATTCATTTGAAAAGATGGTTACTTATTCATCAAAGCCGTCTTTCAGGAAGTGTATAAAGATTGACGATGATCTAATAGCAGCTCATCTAAATAAAGAATTAATTTGTTTAGACCGACCTAGTTATATCGGTCAAACGGTTCTTGATTTATCGAAATTACGGATGTATCAGCTCCAGTATCTTGAATTAGAGAAATATAGGAATCTTTTTAATTGTAGGATTGACATTGTTGCTGGCGATACTGACTCTTTCTTTCTTGAAATTAAAATCTGTAAATTAAGTACTCTTTTACCTGCAATGGTTTCGGATAATCTTTTGGACACTTCGAATTATAATATTAGTCATCCTTTGTATTCAAGAAAACTTGACTCAGTAATTGGTAAATTCAAAGATGAGAGTAAGGGACTTGGATATAAGGAATGGGTTTTCTTACGACCAAAATGCTATAGTCTTTTAGGTGAAACTGAAAGTAATAAAGCAAAGGGAATTACTTTGGAAGGAACTGAAATAAAGCATCTTTCTTATCTTGATTGTTATAGAAACGATATAATTTTCTCTGTTCCTCAAACGAGAATAGGGACGAGAAATCATCAGTTGTTTACTTTTAAAAATAGTAAAATTGCTTTAAGTAACAACGATGATAAACGTCAGTGGGTAGGTAAAAACAAAAGTTTTGCATTCGGGCATTATTTAGGTATCAATGCCAATGAAGATATTGAAGCTTTTATTTAAATAAATGTTGTCTTGTAAATGTGTTTGTCTTTTTATTCTATTGTTTTGTAATTATTATTAAATGAGATTTGTAACAGTCTGGTGTCGGTAATAATTCGTTGAGTCGTGGGTTCAACTCCTATAGTGGGCGAATTATTTTTTATTCATAATCTGTACAAAAAAGAATCTTATGTAAATTTTTTTATTGCCTAATAATCCTTTTGATTTTAGAATATTACATAAGAATTTGCACGTTATTTTTAAAATTAACGTTATGAAAATCGAAATCGGAGAATTTGCTGCTCTTTTTCAGCGTTTTTTCGAACAACTTAATGCAAGATCGAAGCAGGAAGAGGAATTTCGGAATGAATCAGTGCCTGCCTCTCGTGTGCCTTCTGAAGATATGCCTGTTTTCCAGATTAATGAAAGATTTCATGCATTGGAAAGAAGTAATGAGCTTTTGAACGGTAAGATGGATTCTATTGTTAATACTTTAAATTATCTTATATCTGGTTTGAATGGTGGTTTTGACAATAATAATAAATTAAATTGTATTTTTAAAACTAGTCATGTTAAGGAACCTCTTTCAATTGTTAAGACTAATCTTGTTAGTGAACTTCCTTCAGCTCTTTTAGTCCAAGATAAGGTTCCTTGTCTTAAGTTATCAGAAGAAGATTTGATTAGGAAAATACCAACTAAAATTGTTCCTTCTAAGAAAGTTTCTAAAAAGACAATAGAGCATACTTCTAGAGTAAAATTTTCGCTATTTGTTAGAGTTTTAGATTCCAAAGAGAGGCAACAGTTTTTTAAGCTATTTCCCAATTCATTTGCTTTATTGAAAAGTAAAGAATCAGAAAAGAAATCTGAGGTATTAAATATCGAGTTGACCAAAATTTCTAAAATAGATAATCCCCTAAATATAGCTGGATTTAAAAATTTCTTTTTTAGAAATAATAATATATGTGTTACAATTGATTTTTATAATAGTAGTAAAGTAAAATCTAAAATTACTAAAAACTTAAAAATCAAAACATCTTTAATAAACTCAAAGATTGTTAAAAATTACAATACGAATAAATTTATCCCTGCTTCTTTATCGATAAAGAAGTTTTTATTTGTTCTTTCAGATAAACTGGCTGAGATAACTAATATTAGTAATGTCACAGTCAGAGAGGAACAAATAAATAAAATAATTACTTTATTAAAAATTAAAAATAGCTTACCCGACTATTTGGTTAAATCCCAAATTAATTATAAGGATGGTGATTTTTTAATGTTGGATTTGTTAAATAGTTTTGAGATCGAGGGTGAGTTGGGCCAAAATATTACTGAACTGTCCCGTTCACAAATTAAAGAACTATTTAACTCATTCCCTGAAATTCAGGAACTTTTTTTCATCGAAAAAAACCATAGATGAAAACCCTGAAAAATTAATTAATTTAATTAATAAATTTAAAATTGAAGAAACATTTCCTCAACAGATCTCATTTGTGGGGGGTAAATTTGTTAAGATTGATAAATTAAATGATTCTCAGTTTCCACAAGTGGAATCTGAATCCGATATCATGTTTAACCATGGTTTGTTTAGTCTCTTTGGTTTATCTGAATATGATAATATTTTAAATTCTCTTTTATGTCAACCAAAGTCTCCAGAGAAACTGGTTGATATAATTTTTCATTTAAATTACCTAAATTTAAAAGGCAATTTTGATACTTCAACAAACGGAACTTATGAAAATTATGTTCAAAACTATATTGTTAATTGTTTGTTAATGCACTCAATTCTAGATCTTGAGACTTGTGCTTTCTTAAATCTTGATAATATTGAATTGTGGGCTCCTAAATTGATTGAATTGATTCCTTCTTCTTCCGATTATAGTTCAAGTTGTAAAGAAAAACTTTTGAAGCTCAAACAATGGAAATTGTCTGGTGAAATTGACAGAATCCACAATATTATTTGTCCTGAAACTATAATTGAAATCAATAACTTTCTTGGGGTGATTGACCAATCTTATACTACCAAATCCGACCAACTGAAATTTCTAACTAGTTTAGGTGAAAAAATTAATAACATAGAAATCGACAATGATGTAGATGATTTGGTTAAAGCAAAGAGAATGCTTTATTTTATTATTAGGGACAAAAAATGATTTCTAAATAAAGACAATTTTAACTATCGCATACCCTTCAATTGTAGAAAAATTTGTACACTAAAAATGAGTGATTTCATAACTAAGCTCATTCAGTCAAATGAACGTTTTGAAGAGCGAGAAGCAGATGTAGACAATAATATAGACGTATCTCCTAATGAAAACTTAAATATCTTAATAGTGGAACCGGTCAATCCCACTCCTGACACAGTTATAGTTGGTCAGTTGGATACTTTCCCAACAGACATTGACGAAACTGAGCCAGTTACTATAGATAAACCTCTGAAAAAAATAACATCAAAACAAGCTGTAAAACCCAAGGCACAAAATTCTAAATGAAGGGAAGTGCCTGCATCAGTTTCAATATCTGTTCCAATCTCTGAAGAGACTGATGCAGATAGCACTATAATTAATTACTTTTTTCCTGAACGCGACCCCAAAATCTGGTTTACCGATGATGATATTGACTATTATCTTGAGAGTCACATCGGTAATCCAAACTTTGCACCGGTCAAATGTTTTATCGTCGAAATTTTAAGTTCGAATTGCAAAGACGAAATATTTCCAATGCCAGATAATCTTTTTAAAGCGCAAATAATATTATGCCCTCTTAACATCAATGGATCTCATTGGATCCTTTTTGTCTACTATAAATTGACTAAAATTTCCTATTTTGTTGACCCAATTCTCCGTAAACGGCATAACTTTATTAATAAGTCAAGTGCACTTAAAATCACGATGGCTTTAAATAATCTTTTTGATCTCAAAGCTGCTGTAACCTTTCACCCCCATGATAACCTTGTTTACCAGGATAATAATTACGATTGTGGACCTTACATCTGCGCGTATGCTATTCTGATAAGCCAAGAATGGCAAACTTTTCCCAACAACTTTATTGAAACAATACGTAAAAATGTCCATCGATTCCAAACTACTAAATTTCAGAATCCACCAAAAGTCTCTGGGGGTGGTATAACGACACTGCCTATTTTTAAACGCTTCCAAAATGTAACAAGACCACCAAAAGTAGCACTTCCTTATAAAGCTTCTCTCCAAAATGAGAATTCCTGTGTACCTTCTTTAATAAAAGAATGGTTTAGTAATAAAAATTATATAACCGTATTGTCTCCTGAATTGACGTTGAATCTTATTGCACATAATAATCAATTTATAAGAGAAAACGTCACATTTAGGCAATTTACGAGAGTAAAGTATGTAATTGCTGTCATTCCAAACAACCCACACTGGTGTCTGTATATATTTTCCCCTGTATTCGAGCGCAGCTACATCTTAAACTTTCAAGGCAGAGTCTTAAATGAGAGACTTGTCAGTATTGGTGAAAGCATGACTGATTATCTGAATAAATTCTTCATTTCTACTGCGAAAGTCAATTTTATTGTTAATCATAACCAGACTCACTTCTCGTTTAGATCGGAAGATCCACATTTTTTTGCTTCTGCGTTTATTGAATTTCTCGAGAGATTCTTCTTTGGTAATATCCTTTCATTTACTAAAATCAATGAAACTTTAAAATCATTTAAACTACAAATAACAAATGAGATCTGTAAAAATTTAAATTTAATTAATTTTTCAATTAATGATGAAATTATCACAAAATATTTTAAAAATTTAAATTTACCCAGCAATTTTATATTCCTAAATTCAGCAATGTGCACTGCTATTATGGATGATTGCACTCGCTATTTAAATGATTTTTTAAACTATGATAATATTATCAAAGCACAAGTTATATTTGCCATTGTAGCACCTCCAAAATTTCGTGAAATTCTTTTTATCATAGACTACAACACTGATGAATATTACCTTTTAAACCCAACAACTATTTTAGGAAATGATAATTATTTGTCTACTTGTAAGATTCTAAGAAATAAAATTAATGAAATTAGAGAATCACCTAATCGTGTATTAAATCTTGGTGAATGCCCACATGATATTCGTGGTTTAGGTTTAGTAAGCAAAATTCTGTTTTGTTCTTACATGTCAAATTATGCCAATGATTTGCCTTTAGTTGGTTTGAATTTAAGACAAATTGGTAATGTGGTAAGCTCCTTCCTTCCAATAGTTAGTGAAATAAAAAAAGTTAAATCCTTAGAAAATAATATAATTAATGAAAATCATAAAGAAAGTGAAAATTTAAAAGAACGTAAAAATAAAATTGATCAACTTTTAATAAAAGTATTTAAAATGAATGTTGATGAAATCGTCGATGTAATTTTGGATCAAATTTCTATTAAAACTGTGCCAACACACAAACCTTACTTGGGCAATATAGAAAGAGTAGAATCTCAAATTAATAAAAGTAATTTAATTAAAAATTTCAACAGTGACATGAAAACCACTGTAAACACGATCATCAATGATGTAGATGTGGATGTTAGACCTAAATATGAAAACATTATAACGAATTTTGAGCACAAAATTCCTTTAGACCGAACTTGGGATAAGGTGTTTAAATTTTGTAATCGTTCTGATAAAAAACTTAAACTTAAATATTTATCGAATTCTGAGGTATTATTTGAGCTCAAGAAAGCTGACAACACAAGTCCTGGTGTTGATGGTATAAAATATCGAGACCTGGTGATGCTGGATCCCGAGGGTAAACTACTAACTTTTTTATTTAATAAAATTATTTCTAAAAAGGTTATACCAGATAGCTGGAAATCCTTTAAAACGTTGCTAATTCCAAAACCCGGTAAAGGTGATAAATATGATAGTGTGTCGTCTTGGCGTCCAATTGCACTACTTTCAGTTATCTACAAACTGTTTGCCTCTTGTTTAGCTAATCGTTTAACATTTTGGATAAATAAGAACAATCTGTTGCATATCGGTCAGAAAGGTGGCTCTAGACACGATGGATGTGTGGAACACAATTCAATTCTTTCGTCAGCTTTTGAGCACTCTAAATACAGCAAGAACTCTCAACTTGCTATTGCTTGGCTTGACATTAAGGATGCTTTTGGGAGTGTTCCTCATGCCTACATGTGGTCTTTACTTCGATTTGTTGGGGTTGATGAGGAATTTGTGACTATTCTTGAGAGGATGTATTCCGATACAAGTACTTTCTATAGTTGTGGTCCTATCTTGACTCCAAATATTGCAATCAGACAAGGTGTTAAGCAAGGATGTCCTATCTCTATGATATTGTTTGCTTTAGCAATTAATCCAGTTCTTGAAGCAGTATCCCGATCTAAATGTGAACCATTTATGATTGGTGAATCTGCAGTTAAAATCCTTGCGTACGCTGATGACATTGCTCTTGTATCAAAGTCTGCTTACGACTTACAGAGAGTAACAAACATTGCTGTTGTAATTGCATCTGAAATTGGCTTTGAATACCGTCCTGAAAAATGCGGTTATATCGAACTTCCTCTTATCGAAACAGAAAGTCAAATTCTTATAAATGACATTAAATATAAAAGATTGGCTTCAAGTGAATTCTACCAATATCTTGGAGTGCCTGTGGGTGAAGAAACCGATCAGAGTCCATATGACATTCTTAAGAAAGTTGTTTCTGATACTAGGAAAATTGCTGACTCTGACTTACTTGGATGGCAAAAACTGAAAGCGTACAAAATCTTTTTACATTCTCGTTTAGTATTTCCTTTTAGAACACGAGAGATTAAAACAAGTGCACTAGCAAAATCCAATGCCAACAATAATCTGACTGTAAACATCACTAGCCAATTAAGAAATTGTTTTAGGAAAATGATGTCTTTGCCTAACCACTCTGAAGTATGTTATTTTTATAATTCAACTGAAAACGGAGGGCAAACTGTGTTGACCTACTTGACGAATACCACACACAGACAATAACATACTTTTTCCGACTTTTTACTTCTAATTGTGAATTTGCGAGAAAAGTTAACCTTGATTCTTTGAACTTTGTAGCTGGTCCGCGACTTGGTATTATCAATCCGACTTTGCAAGAAACGTTTGATTGGATCAATGGGAAAGAGCCAAAACCTCGGCATTCTGGTAAGAAAACTCGTTTTCAGCGAGCTAGAATTGCGATTGCTTTTTTTAAGAAAGAACATGATATTAATATTATGTTTATTGTCACCAAAGGTAAACCTTCACTCTTCATTACATCAGAAAAAGGTGGGACATTTATTCTTACTCCTGATTTGCGTAAAACTACTTCAAAAGTCTTGCACATGGCTCTCTGTGACTCGTATCTTTCGAAATGGGAAAAAGGCTGCACTTCAAATTTCATTGCCTCAGCCATTAAACTTTCACCAAAAATTAATAAAGCTATTTATCGAGGTGACATTTCTGAGTTTGCTTGGCACTTTATCCATCGTGCTCGTACAAATACTTTGTCCATCAATGCAAAACCACATAATAAAGGTAATAAAAGACTGTGTCGATTATGTCACACTGAAGACGAAACAATGTCGCATATTATTCAATCTTGTAAAATCCATTTGACTCTTGGTTCTGAGAGGCACAATGATTGTCTTGATCTGATTTCGTCTCACTTATCGAAAAATTCAAATTTGATTGTTGTTGTTGACCATGTATGTTCACTTGTTCCGGAATCGAAAGAGCGAGTAGATTTAATGATCACTGACATGGTGCGGAAAAAAATATTTTTAGTTGACATGAAATGTCCATGTGATACAATTAATAATTTTGCACTAGTAGATCTTCTTAATTTACAAAAATACGATTCGTTGAAAATGCAAATACAAGATGCCAAACCTGACTTCAAAGTGGAGCTTGATACTTGTATCATCGGCTCTTTAGGTTCCTTTACTCCAAAGACTCCTGAATTACTTATAAAGATTGGAGTTGATCGAAAGGTTTATTAAAAGATTGTGCGCTAAGCAATATTTCACATTCTGCTAGACGGTGACACTACCACAAGACGGGTATTTTGGTAAATCTTGAAAAATTTCGATTTAATTAATGTTTGAGTTAAAATTGCCATTTGACTTGTGTATGTGATTTATTGTATTAATTAATGAATTCCACCCTCTTCCAGGGAAAGGTTTAACTTTGCATAAAATTAAACTCTCTGTCTACACTTGGTAGCAAATTAATCTAGAATGAAGAAGCCTGATGGTATTTTTCCCAAATCTGCTGAAAACTTAGTTCTGAAGGATGGAAATAAAAGCAGATAAAGATTCAATATTCGATAAAGAAATGGACCTCAACAATCAATGTCAATTATCAATAATAAATCTGGGCAGATGTCAGAAGGCGATAATCAAATGCTGAATTCCAATGACCGAATCTACTTTGATGTCTTAGAATTGTGATCAGCTTCCACTACAAAGGTGCTGCATCAAACGCCAATGGAAATTCAATGCCGGATGAAAATGCCGATGAAAGAGAATCAGAGCCGAGGACAATTTAGAGAAAATTCGATTGCAACTGCGTCAAGAGTTCCTCAACAATAAGATGAAATATCGAAACTCAATTGGATCTTTTGCTTTTAGAGAGTCTCAAAACGGCAAGCTCCATGTAGAGCTGTGTCCGATATGAAAAATTCAAAATTGTTATTTTAATAAATTTCTATATGAGTGATTTTGCTAAGTCTACGACTTAGTCGTAGACTTAGTCGTAGACGTAGTTGTAGGCGTGTTGGGCGCTGATGGGTACGGATCGGTATGGATGGGTATGGATGGGTACGGATCTGTGCGGATCTGTGCGGTGTGTGTGTGTGTGAAATGTTTAAGAACCAAAGGTTCTAGAAGGTAGGTGTGTGGAATGTACTAGAAGGTAGGTGTGTGGAAGTTGGTAGGTATGTGGAAGGTTCTAGAAGGTAGGTGTGTTGGTCCACAACTACGTGACATAATAACAGTTAGGTAACAGTCTCAATGTAGTGACCAGTGACATAATAAGTGTGACCAGTAACATAATAAGTGTGTACTGACCAGTGGTCAAGTGATGTAATCATGAGGTCACTGACCAAAGGTCAATTACTAGGTAGCAACTAGTGGACAAAGGTCAATCTCCAGGTAGCAACAGCGCGTGCATGGGGTCAAATGTTACGTAATAATTACGTAAACCGAGGGGGAGTTGTATCTGACGGGCTCACATCCTACTACTTTCGTGAAATTTTCTAATTTTCTCCAGTTGGTTTTTCTCCATATGTTACCAACATTCATGAGGTGTTCCTGTCCTTCACACGACTTACATGTTCTACCGTTTCCACAAATTCACACTCTGTGTTTCTATTTCCATGTAGACAAGCTGGTCATTTTGCAAAGTTTCTGTCAATATTTTCCAGTTGTTATTTGTCTGCGTTTCGGTGAAATTCCGTCACAACATTTATTACTAGTTTCCATCTAGAATCGTCATTCATGCTCAGTTGAGTGTGCTCCTGAGAAAATTGGTAGTTTCTTATTTTTTCATGACATTTGTTTTCCGTTGCACAATAATCATTAAATCTCTGCTTCGAGTGATCAAACAAAGTTTTTCGCTTCTTATTTCTCACTGATTTTTTCTTTCTGTATTTCTTTCACTCGTTAGTTTGCTTTCCATGTAGATAAGTTAGTCGTTTTTCATAGTTTTTATTTTATTTCCTTCTATTTATTTCCTCCTGCAATTGTCTGAAATGTCGTCTCGGCGGTTAATGTCAAGGGTCTTGCCTCCCCCGTTTGCTAGCCGCTAACTCGTTTTAAATCATTCTGTTGCTATTTTTACGAATTATTAATTGTCCAATGTCGTCTCGACATTTCCTTGCTTGTTATTGTTTCTAACAGAAATCTTGTATATTGTTCCCTTTGTTCATTGCTGAGTCCCAAAATTTGTACTTGGTGGTCGAGCCATTTGTTTCCTTAACAAATTTTCTTATTTTGTAGACAAATTAATCATTTTTTATCGTTTTCTATTAAACTCCATTCCTTTTCACTCGTCATCTCTCCGGGTCCGGCGAAATGTCGTCCCGACATTTCTATAACAGAATTCTTGCTTCTTATTTCCTTTATTTGCTTGAACAAGAAAATCGTTTAACCCCAGCTGAGCCCCCAAATTTATTTGGTTGGTTTCTGGTATTGAGATTTTAAAGTACAAATATGGTTGTTACCCAGGCAACCCCGTACAAATATCTTCGCTTACCACTCGGCACCCGTTGCTAAGCAACGTTGGAACTGTGTTCGAGTTGGTGGATCGTCCGAAAAAAGTGAGCGCTATTACTAATGCTATAATTGACCGAACGATCCATGGGTTTTACGAGCTGCCGGTAGAAGGCCTATCCTCGATTTCGATTTTTAGGTCCCACTTTTCTCCTATCTCCTTCAAATGTTAATCTATACTGTTATATCATTTATCATTACGTCTATTCCTATAGTCTTCCTTGTCGTTGTCCGTATTAATAATTTTCCTATAGCCTGTAAACCATTAGTTATATTAAATATCCACACAGTATCTCTCCTACCCTTATCCTTTTATAACTACTATGTTTCCTATCATTGTAACTAATATTATCATCATTGTTATTATTTGTATCGTTCTTATCAATGTTTACTTCTATTACTACTACTACTGTTATTATTATTATTATTATTATTATTATTATTATTATTATTATTATTATTATTATTATTATTATTATTATTATTATTATTATTATTATTATTATTATTATTATTATTATTATTATTATTATTATTATTATTATTATTATTATTATTATTATTATTATTATTATTATTATTATTATTATTATTATTATTATTATTATTATTATTATTATTATTATTATAATTACCATTATCCTTACTATTATCAATATTATTATTAAATTTTTAGTAGGGATCCATCCTTATTTCTCAGTTTTATCAGATTATTATACTAACAATTGAGCCGCGCTCCACTTTTACTTTACAATTTTCGATAAAGTATTTAATTAATTCGGAAAATTTGAGCAGCGTTCCGCCCATATTTTCCGTCTCAACTCAAAGAAAATTTTGTTTAATTCTTATATATTATTTAAATTATTCCTTCTCATGATTTTGGTCTTTGGATTAATCTTTTTCCGATGGCTATTCATTTTAACTGTTGCAACGATTTCTCAATTTTCTCCGCTACCCTTTCCCTTTCTTTGTCTTTATGATCTATTTGTGTTCACATTGTATTTAATGAGTGCCCCCTGGACTACTCGGTGTTAGTGATTTTTAGCCCATTGTCGTTTAAAATTTTATGTCGATTTTATCGAAATTGAGTGCAAAAAAGTTGAGCCAAAAGACCCATTCTTCTGCTATTTGCTTTCGCTATTTAGTTCTATGACGTTTGGATTCCAGCGTTACGCACGGCAGAATCTTCAAGGGCACGAGATATTGGCGGATATACCGTCGCTTACACATCTCGAATTTTTATGTGGAGTTTGCTATCTTGCGGGATGTTTTGGCTGTGGGCCGAAAAATAAATAAATATTACCATTGTTGGGCCAGAACACAAATAGTCTTGAGAATTGTTTAAATGAATCAGTAATACTGCACGAAAACCCAGCACCAAGATAACTTAAAATATAACATACAACACCAACTAAACATTTTAAAATCTGAGAGAATATAAATAAATATAAAAGTAAAATAAATACAAAATACATCAAGAACCGCACGAAATCTACATAAAAAATAACATAATAACAAGAAAATTCGATCGTAAAATGACCATTTATATAAAATTAAAAATTAATGAATTAAATGAATAAAAATAAAAATATTTTTGGCTGAATAAATTTAATTAAAAATGTTAAAAAATAAATTACCAATTTAAATTAAGAAGTTAATAAAATTTAATTTAGATTCACACAAATAATTTCAAGGTCGAATTTTTTTTAATCGCAATAAAATTAACAGGCAAGGTTAAGGCCAAATTATAGGTATATATACTGATGTGTTTTCACAAATTAACACTGGATTGGAATATTGATTTTCAGTCTCACCTGGAGACTGATCGTAGTAGTGTACGTTGCAGCTATCTGCATGGATGACTGCGAACTTGTTGATTGGTAGATTAGTGCTGTAAATGCCATGAATTTTGAATTATGTTACTACGAATTTTTTCAATGAATTATGATACTACGAATTTCCAATATATGATGAATTATTCATTATGCTACTACGAATTTTTATTATATGCTTACAAACTTCCGACGATTATTTCATGCGTTCGAGACTTTTACCCAGTTGATCTGGTAATTTTCATTCATTCCTTTTTCGGTCCACAGCCAAAACAATTTGCAAGTTATTAAACTTATACATAAATATCGAACTGTGTAAGTGCGGTGTAAGTCCGCCAATAGTTCGTGCCCATGAAGGTTCCGACGTGGGTAACACAGGAGCCCGAACGTCAAATCATTGAACTAAATAGCGAAAGAGAGTAGCTTGAGAGTGGGTCTTTTGGCTCAACTTTCTTGCACTTTATTTCGATAAAATCGACAAAAATCTTTAACAACAATTGGCTCAAAATCACTAACACCGAGTAGTCCAGTGGGCACTCATTAAATATAATATGAACATAAATAGATCATAAGGACAAAGAGAGGGAAAGGGTAGCGGGGAAAATAGCGAAATCGTTGCAACAGTTAAAATGAATAGCCATCGGTAAAAGATTAATCCGAACGAATAAAAACCAGGAAAAATAATTTTTAAATAATATATAATGGTGGGTTACAGGGTTTTGTTTTTTGTTTAAATCGTCTTGTGGTTGCCCTAGTAACGCCATACAAAATGTTTCTAGCTACCACTCGGCACCCGTTGCTAGGCAACGTTGGAAATGTGTTCGAGTGGGTGGATTGTCCGCAAAAAGTGAGCATTATTACTTATACTGTAATTGCTCGGACAACCCTCGGGTTCACGAGCTGTCGATAGAAGACCTATGCTCGCTTTATTCTGTCCCTTGTGTAAGAAAGTTCAAGATCGGATTTATGTTGACTGTTGGAGATGGAACGATGGTTTGGGAATGCGGTACGAGTATTCATGATGATGATCTTATGCAAATCGTAACTTGGAATTAAATTAACAGTGAATACAACTTATTTATTCAAATCTGCAATGAAAAAGATATGTAACATTCATGAGCTAATGTGATGGACTTGGTGGTCGTGCGGCTCGGCGTCGGGCACGCTTCTTGCGACCCGGCCGACGATTGCTTGATGGAATGGTGGACTGATTCGTAGATTGTGTTACATTATTGTGGGGATCTCTATACGGCAACTGTGACGGGCGAAGACAAGCGGTTACGTTACCGCTTCCTATAGAATTCGTGAAACGGGAATAATTGTTACTAGTTATTCAAAAAAAAAATCATCGCAATCGCGGATCAAAATCTTTATCCAACAACAGTAAATTTTCCTATGACAATTTACCCCTGAAATCTACGCGGTATTTACTCATTTTTTTTTCGTACACCCTATGTTAATATTTGGGCTAATAGGTTAAACGATAAATATAATGTTGCGATTTCAAATATCAAAATCAAAATTTTATTAAATCTAGTTAAATCTTTAATTATTAACGTATATTTCAAACGACGAAAATACGACGGTTTATCTATAAAATTTACAATGCAAATGCATTCGGTAATTATTCTAACTCATAATCCTCCTACATTTCTTTATAATTGTTATAATAGTTTTTAAATGATGCGGTACCTTGTTATGACAACTGGCTGATTTATAGGAACTAAACATTTTTTACTAGAATTTCATTTATAACTTAAAAAGTTTTGCATCTTTCCTGGAATATGATCGGACAATATTGGTAATTTGCATTCGAACGGCCTTTCAGCAAACCTAGTCGACAAAAATTGCAGTCAGGAATATTGAAAATTTCGGTTAATTTTAATTTAGGGGTCAATTTATGAGGGGCAATTAGAATGGTTAAACATTTGTGACGTTAGGAAAATTAAATTAGTCAAAAGAAATTATACAAAACTACCTTGCAAGTTCGATTCTTCTGATAAATTCCCTACGGCTGTATAATCCATGTTATAAGGTAAGAATAATTTTTGCAATCAATAATGACCTGGCTGGACTTTCGATATATAATGCGTGTACTTCCGTTATGGTGCAATGGTGAATGAATTTATTTATTTTAAATCAAATCTCGACGATCAGAACGATTTCCGGTTTATCGATTTTCAGTTTGGATTGTTTGATTTTATTTGTTGATAATTAATTTTTTTCTAATTTTATTTTAGTACGTTAGCCAATTTTTTGAAATTCTCTACAGGGGAAATGAGCGGGGCGATGTTAAATTCGGGTAAGTTCACATTCCCTTATTTATATTATCTACAGTTTATTTTAGAAAATTATGAGATTCGGGTCGAATTCGGCGTATGAAATCTTGACGAAATTCGGAGTTTATTATTCCGAACACTATGCTGGATCAATTTTAGTTTCTTGGCAGGTTAATGTTTAATTATTTCGTATAATTTTTATCGACATATTAGGAAATACTTGGAAACTCTACCGATGAATTTTTTTGGAATGTAATTTCTTCTCGAAGGTTTTCGCGATTTAACACGTTGGAATTTCATTATGTTCATATCATTGGGATTCCGCAATGGATAATTATTAACCGTCTACTGAAAATGTATTTGGAATGCGCTTCTTATACTAAACTGGAGTTATTTTAATCCGATATCGGTGGTGAGCCTACTCTTGTAATTTTTACCGATTTATGCACTATTATTGTAAAGTTATGGTTGGTTCTTTATGTTTTAATTGATCTATTAATATAAATTTATGGTCGTTGCTTTATGCTTTAATCGATTTATGTAATATTAATATATATTTTATAGGGCAATAGTCGTATTGAATCTCGGGTTCAGGGTCATCTTTGGGGTTTTTATCGGTAGTTTATGCTATAGCGATTTTTTTTATTAAAACATTATAGTCAAATTAAATTTATAAAGCACATTTATATCATCAATTTGATTTAGTTTATAATAACGAATTAATTTTATTTATGTCAACGATTTCATGTTAATTTATTCCCCGTACCCTTTCCCTTTAATAAGCCTTAGACGCATTTTATGTTTATATTACAGTTAGTGAGTGCCCACTGGACTACTCGGTGTGATGATTTTGAGCCGTGTGTAGATTAATTTAAGTCGATTTTACAGAAATGAGAAACGAGGAAGCAGCCAAAAGACTTCTTCCTTATTTCTCGTTTCTTCTATACGGGATAATATTGACGTTCCAACCCCTGCGTTCCGCACGCTGGGTCTTCACGGGCACAGATCATTGGCGATTTTCCACGCTCTTACACGAGTCTGAGTTATGTGTTGATTTTACTGACTTGCGGTGCGTGTTGGCTGTGGGCCGGAAAAATTTCGACAGATCAACTGTATTAAATGTATAAAACAATTTTTTAAATATTATAAATATTTATTAATGCATATAACAAGTAAAACATAAAGTTACCATACAATCCATTCCATAAATAAAATTCAAAAAAATGCATCTCCCCCCACGCCGACATCCAAGCAGAGCTCTATCGAGGTTGCGAGGATGTGACGTGGAGAGAAAGTTCCAAATGAAACTACTTCTCACCTAAAATTAAAAGGCTTCACGATAGATTTTCAAACAAAATTCAAAATGATTTTTGATTCAAAACTGGTGCGCAAAATGGTGTGTCTTTTTATGTGAAAATGAATCGGTATTTATACCTATTTTCTGTCCCTAACCTCGCATGTTAATTTTGATGTAGTAAAACAAAATTCGACCTTGTTATTTTCTAGTGTATTCTAATCTTTAATTTTATTATTTTTCAATTTATTTTAATAATTTTTTTATTTAGAATTTTATTGAATTATTTCTAATTCAAAATTTTTTGATTTAAGTTTCATTTTCATGAACTTTTATTGATTTATTAATTTTCGGTCGAATTTGTTGGGTTTTCATGTTATATTTGTATTTGTATCGTGCGGATCTTGTTGCATTTTGTTATTATTTTAATTTATTTTTATGTTTATTATTTTATATTTAATTCTCTTTTTTTCTCATATTTGATAGGGTTTAATTGATGTTTTAATAGGTTTATTTTAAATTTGCATGTTATGTTTGCATGTGTGTTACCGATCCATTTAAACATTTTCCAAGGCCATATGTGTTCTGGCCCAACAATAAGAATTAAATAAATTATGGGAAGAACGCTGCTCAAATTTTCGGAAATAGTTAAAACAGTTATCGTAAAACTGTAAAATAAGGGCTGAACGCTGCTCAAATTTCCTGAATTTATTAAAATACTTATAGAAAATAGTAAAGCAATATTGAAATGTTGTTCGATTGTTAGTATAATATTCTCTTGAAACCACAAAATGAGGGCGGATCGCTGCTCAAGTTTTCCGAATCAACTAGAATACTTATCAAAAATAGCAAAGTAAAAGTAGAATACGGCTCAATAATTTATAGAATATCCAGATAAGACCGTAAAATAAGGGCAGAACGCTGCTCAAATTTTCCGAATTAATTAAAATACTTATCGAAAATAGTAAAGTAAAGTTGGAATATTGTTTAATTGCTAGTATAATATTCTTATAAACTGTAGGATAAAGGCGGAACGCTGCTCAAATTTTCCGAATCAATGAAAATACTTTATCGAAAACTATGGAATAAGGATAAAACTGTAAAATAAGGGTGGGACGCTGCTAAAAATTTTCGAATTAACAAAAATACTTTTTCGAAAACCGGAAAAATTCAGATGGATTACGGCTAAATTTTTATATATGTAAAATATTTTCTTAAAGCTGAGGAATAAGGACGAATCCCTACACAAAAACTTGTTAATAATAATGATAATAATAATAATAATAATAATAATAATAATAATAATAATAATAATAATAATAATAATAATAATAATAATAAATAATTAAATAAATTTGGCAACGATTTAATTAAAAGATAACGCCAATAAAAAACTTTTCGTACGATATATTTCGATAGCATAGCTATCATCTTCAGGTACTCAAAACCAACTCAAAATATTATGAATTAACATTTAATTTAAACAAATTATTTTTATTAATTTAATTTTGTAATAAATAAATATTTATAAAATATATTCAAATAACTTTTAATTAATTTAAAATTTTAAAATTTTCATTTGTATTCTAATTTTTAAAAAATTAATGTAATTTAAAATTTTCAATTATTTTATTAATATTAAAAAAAACAAACATGATTTAACATACGTAAACTATTTAAAAACATTCAAAACATTCGTAGTCACAGCACTCTGCACATTAATCTTTGGATCCAATGACCTTATCAGCAATGCTTCACATATCACGCGTTCCCAATAATTATTAAAACTTCTCAACAAAATTCTAAAATCAGACATTCCTATTTCACTTTTACAGCCTCTATTGTGTTCATTAATATTGGTCAAACCCTTCGATCGACAATGCTCTAGAACTCGAGTACAGAGATGACGGGAAGTCTCTCCAATGTATGTGGCATTACACCCATTACATGTAAATTGATAAACGAGATCAGAACACAATCCAACCGGAGTTTTTGATTTATTAATAAACATATTGCGTACCTTACACGAATTAGAGACGATCTTATACTCTAAATTTCTCATCTGTTTACTTAACTTCCTTTTATAATTTGTAAACCCTTCAGAGTACGGCAATACTAACACATATTTAGACTCAATTTTTTCATATCCATTTTTACTATTATTTAGATCAACACTCAATTCACACCCATTTGACAAATTACATTCAGACTTTCCAAAACATGGATCCTTAGGATTTTTAATCAATTTATCAACAGTCTCTTTTATCATCAACAATAAAAATGATTTAGAATATCCATTCTTTATGAACAACTCAACCAATTTATCAAAACTTTTTACCGAATTAGCAAAAGTCTTTATACTTCTCCAGAAAGCTTTTGTGAATTTAAGTATAAGAGAAATATGGTGAAAGGATTGATTTATCGTTCATGGTCTTTATCTTTTACTTTTGCTGATTCGGTAAAAAGTGTTGATAAATTGGTTGAGTTGTTGATAAAGAATGGATATTCTAAATCATTTTTATTGTTCATCAATATTGTTTTATGTATAAAATCCCATCACCTTAAGTGATGTCTGCTTAATTCTTGTCAATTGTCATTTCATCCTTCTATTTAAGTGTTAAATGTATAAAAAGTAAAACTAGCAGTATGCGAATGTGCTAATTAGAAATTGCGGGGCACAATTTAAATGGCTCCGGGAGTGGTTTGTTTTGCTTAGAGCCAAAATTAAAACAAAAGTACCAATAGATTAAAACAAAAATAAGAATAAGGAAAATGGCCACTGCACATACACACGCACCGCAAGAAGAAACCAAAAATAAAATAAAACATATTAATTAAAACAAATTAAAAATATAACAAAATTAAATAAAAACAAATAATTAATTAAAATTCGTAAAAAGCCTACAGCTGCAGACAGAAGCATACAAGAAAAGAAATAAACTGCCAAAACCTTGCAAAATAAGGTTCAGAAAAAACACAGGCAGAAAATAAGAATAGAAATAAAATCCAACAATAAAATATTAATATTTCAAAAAATAAAGAAAAATATATAAAAATTATAAAATAATTTGAAATAAATAAAACAATTAAAAAGCCGTAAAAATGGCGGAAAATCGCCCATTGGTCACACACAGACACAAAAACACTATAAATGGCAGTCATTTTCATAATTTCTAACAGACTTTTAGACAGTCAGACAGTCAGACAAAATTTTTTAGACAAAATTCTTAGAGACGATTGTGTAGAAACTTTTTATGCCAACTTATGCCAATTTTTCAAATCTGGTTGCATGACTGTGGATTGTAAGTACTGTTATTTTGTATAAATATATATTTCGGAGTTAAAGTTTTGTTATTTTGATTTTGTTCTGGATGGTCGTGGAATCTTTTCGTGCCACTGACAAGTCCCCTTAAAATCTTATTTATACATATGTATTGCAATAGCTATCAGGCAGGCAAATCGGCGATCTGGCTGGTGGATTAAGTTCCCTAGTCGTGATCGCGGGTCTAGCTGTCTGAAATCTCGGTCTGTCCGCGACGGGGCCTGGCAAAATGGCACAGAACCCTCCCCGTAGGGCACCGTTAAACAACTCACAGCGTCTGATGGAAACGTCGGCCGGAGTGAGCACTTAAAATCATGGGAAGTGCGACTTTAGTTAAGGGGAAATAAAGTTTTGTATTGAAAGTTTAAAATATTGTCGGAAATTTAATTGGAAAATCAAGTAGGAAAGGATAAGATAGTGTAGGAATGTAAAGTTGAAAGTATTTTTTCCAAAAGTTGAATTGAAGTGACCGCAGAGGGTTGTAACTATTAAAAATCATAGGAAATGTACCTGGAGTTAAAGAACTGTTAATCAAAATTTTAATATAGTTAGAAATAAAGGGTAAACTAGGACAAAATGTAGTCAATACAGGGATTAAACAAGTGAAATAGGAAATTTACCAAAAAATAAGGGAGGAACGCTGCCCAAATATTTGAAGGATACCTTTATAAATAATGGGTAAAGATGACACATAGGTATGGGAATTGTAAGAATAGACGAGTAAGAACAAGGATATAGAAAGATAAAGACGTAAGACCTTCCATCCGCAGTCAAGAACCCGAAAGTGAAAATATCATGAGGAGTAGTTCTAGAACTGGAGCTCACCTGCTCATGAATTTTCAACCCTTATGTACATTACCGTTTTTCTCTCTCGATCTTTCCCGGACGACGTTGAGGTGGTTTCACCACTGTTTTGGTTGCATCTGTTGAGGCTCGATACTCCAACTGTGCAGGTGCAAAGAACAAGGGGTAGGTGGCAGCTTCGCCCTCCTGGCAAGTCGATAGCGCCACCTCCAGGCCGCGAATTTGAGTCTTCATGGCCTGCCCCAGTCGCTTCTCGTCGGCCCATCCGCGTTGGGCTGCCGTCACCCACTGATATAGGGTTTTTGCTTTGGCTGGTTTTATCCAGGTAGTAACTGCCTATGGAGATCAGTATTCTCCTTGCGTGCGCTTTTGAGAGCCGTGTTTAGTATTGTACAGGGATCCATCTCTACAATAAAATGGGTTATTAACAGTTTACTTCGTCTAGTATACAATAAAATTGTTATCGGTACGATATTTTAAAATGTATTACGCCTAACCTAAAATTATGGAATAGTTTTTCTTTCGTGAGGCAAAGTAATTAATAAGAAAGTAAATGTAAGAATGAACAATAAAATCAGAAATATTTATTTCATGAAATTCAGTCGTGGCGCGAGTTTGGATAATAGTTCCTTGGATTTTTCCTTGATGTTCTGCGAGTGTAAGAGTGATCCCACTCTGACCCCCGATCTCCAGTCTTTGTTCTCATTCCTCTTGGGAGTATTTGCTTCGGCATGGACACGGTCATGGCCTGGGTTGGCTGATTCACTCTGGGGTCATCGAGCTCGAATGAGATGCCATAGGGAGGAGCATACCCATCCGTGCTCGGAATCAGACCAGCCGCGATGTCCTCGTTGATCTGCTCTAATTGACGGCGAGCTCGTTCTACCTGTTTGTCTGTCGTTCTATGATGTGCTTCGAGACGTGCCAAGATATCTTCCGACCTCGGAGTTCGCGAGCCGGATTCCGTCCAACCTCACGTTTTATTGCCACATACGGCAGCTCGACATCTTCTGTTCCTCCTTGTCGCCCGAACCTTGACTCTCTTACCGGGGAAATCGAAAATCCCGCATCCCACATCGCCTGTCTGCATCTAGCGGCGGAGTGGGATGGGAATCTCATCGTGATCCGAGATTCGTCCACCCATGAGTCTATTGAAATGAATATCATTAAATTTTTTGATTATATAGTAATCATGAGATCTAAATGTAATAGATTAATGAGTACGTGGATGACTTATATCAAGGATATTTATAATTTTTTCGGCTTAATAGAAGGTCATGGCAGAGGGTGATCTGAATTAGTTCGTAAATCTGAAGTAGTTTGGGGTTCATGAGTCGTACATTTTGTGGAAGTCATTTATTGTGACGATTAGTTAGATACGCCTTGGTGGTTTAATTTCTACGGTCTCATTTATGAAGTGTAGGATCAATGAACTTTTCACTGTCTTAAGCGGCCTTTCATCAGTGTATTTCGTTGGTTTGGACTCGGAGGCATGAAAAATTCATTTACGTTTTTGCTTGGGAGTCAGTTTACCTCAATGGGAATCGATGTATCGTGAAGTTGACAAAGAAATCAAACTGTTCGTTCCTGATAGAAAAATCATAGCTGGCGTTCAACACATCGTTGCACTGACGTAACGTTATTTCCTAGATATTGTGAGTTTGGCGTTCAGCCGATTTCTAATTAATCACAACGAAGTCGCCCGATGTTATTCACGGATTAGTATTGTAATTCGAGCTTGGTAAATCGTTCAACGGATTTTCATTTTTTATTCATGCATAAGAATTCATGATAAACTTGAATTTGGACAAAAATACCAATCTAGTATTTATTTATTTAAATTTCATTGTCATGATCGGGGTCTTCCTTGGTTTTCATGACATTTTCTCCATCAGCAAGGGCTTCTTTTCCTTGACCCGACTTGGGTCTCCTAGTGGCATGTACCAGAGTTTTATAATGGCTGGCTGAGTTGTATGAAATTTTATTTGCAATTAAAAGAGTAAAATAACTAAATAAATTTCTTACTTTCTTGGGTGTCGGTCATTCGCTCCATCGTAATCATTTCCGTGGCCGTAATGTGAGAGGGGCGGCCTCTGACTCGCGAATCATTTTGTCTATTGAAACTCATTTTAATTTTTCACTGCAATCTTTCTGACTTTTCGTCCCTAACCTGTCTATTTATACTGCACATTCTACCCCGCAGGTGTGCCTACACTGTGCAATTCCTTCACTTAGTGACATTCTGGCGGTTCAGTAATATTATGAATTTCCTTACCTCGTTTTCCGGCCAGTGTGCATAATGTTTGCAATCGATTTACGCCAGATGTTTTCTCCTGACGTGGAAATTTCCTGCCTACCTACTGATTTGAATCGAGTAGATTGTGCATTGCCACGTCTACTATTTGTTCAAAAGGAATTTTATTGATCTGTACTATTGGCTTTCGTTCACTTAATCGCTTCCAAACCGGCCTGTGGTTGTCTTTTCGTTGGAATTTGGATCTTATTTTATTATAGAAAATTTTTAGGTTAGATAAACTTTGTGTATTTATACTAAATGAATTATTCCTGATTGTAGTTTCTCATCTCTCGAAACCGAAATTTCTTTGTGATCCTGGTAGATTCACAAATTTCACCGACGTCGAATGATTTCTAACCTGGATGATTTGGACGATTTTCTTTGTTGATTTATGATTATCGTCTGATATACTCATTGTGATTATTATACTATATGCATCGACTGCTATTTTATTTTTATTTGATTTTTCTTTTTGTGGTTGATTAGCGTGAGTCTTTAACTGGGCGATCATCTACAATCTTAATCGGGGCGTGGTACACCTTTCACTTTGTCGTGATTGTATTTTATTTCTTATTTTATCTAACCCTAAACTGATTCTCTTCTCTGGTGGTAAATTCGATTTGTGTATATTATTTTCAAGTTCGTAATTTTATCGTATACCAAAATGGGGCACTATAATTTGGTAATAAATTTGGGTTGATTTTAATGCGGATAATTTCTGTTCCTGACTTATGCGGGTAATGTTATCCTATTACATTTTGTTACTTTGACTGGTGGTTGGTTATATTTTTGACGAAGGCATTTTGGATAATAATTCATCTTTACCTTTGAGCAATTACGAATAAACTATTTGAATCAACAGGTAAATTAGTTATAACGAAAATATCATCCACTAAGATAATAACACCATTTTTATTAAATTGGGCTATTTATTTACTATGACTAGATTCTGCGCAGTGACATATTTCTGGTTGTATCATTATCGGGGTTAAGTTAATTTATACCGTTGACGTCGATGTTCGTAGCGTTAGCCTCTCATCATCACCTTTAGCTACGATTTGAATTTATACTAATTAGTTATTTTGGGTAGTTAATCTCTCGAGCTCTCTCGTACGATAAATGACTTTAATTTAAGATTTAGTTAGAGTATTTAAACATAACAATTATTTCCGAATTCTTTCCCCACTTCCTTCCCTTTGATTTGACCTTAGGATAGTTATGTTGATATTATGATTTTAAGAGTGCTCACCGAGCTACTCAATGTTTATGATTTTTAGCCGTTATGTGCAATGATTTTAATTTGGTCGAAATTATAGGAAAATGAGTCGTGGAGGGGTAGCCAAAAGACTACCTCCACTCCTTCCAATTTCCCCTATGACGGATATTATTGACGTTTAGGCCCTGTGTTATTCACGCCGGAGCCTTCACGGGCACAGGCTATTGGCAGATAAACTGCACCTACACAGTCTAAATTGTATGTTGATTTTACTTTCTTGTATAGTGAAAGTTTTATTAGCATATAATTCATATTGATAATTCATATTGTATGTTCATCATTCATCAACGACACTATCATCCTTTCCCCACGCCGACGCCCAAACAGAGCTCTTACGAGGTTGTATGGACGCGACGTGGAGAAAGTTTTCGAGCCTTCCTCTACTCACATTTAGAATTTTATCTTTCACTAATTAAGACTGATAAAACTGAATAGTAGACTCGATTCAATTGATTGATTGATTCAAGTTTATGAAAACTGATAGAGTGGTTTTTTGGTTAGAATTGTGTGAAAATGAATCGATATATATACCTATTGTACGACCCTAACCTTGCGTGTTAAATTTGATTTAGTAAAAGAAAATTTGACCTTGTGATTTTCTAGTGTATTCTAATCTTAATTTTATTATTTTTATACTTTAATTTGACAATTTTATTTTTAATTTTTCAATTGAATTGTTTTCAATTCAAATTATTTAATTTTTTGTTCCATTTTTTTGGTAAATTGTCAAATTTCGGTCAAATTTTTCTGTTCTCATGTTATTTTTGTGTTTCTTTCGTGCGGATCTTGTTGCACTTTGTCATTATTTTAATTTACTTTCGTGTTTCTTGATTTTATATTTAATTGTTTTCTTTCTCATATATTTTAGCATGGTTAGTTGGTGTTTTATGGTTCCGATTTTAAATTTGCATGTTGTATTTGCGTGTGTATTACCGATTCATTTAAACAAACTCGTGTCCTGGCCCAACACCAGCATTATTTTAATTCGTTTGTATCCACCAAAACTAAATATAATACTTGTATTTTGAATTTTCTAATTTTTATAAAAAAAAATTTCTTATAAATTTCTTTTTTTTGCTGATACCTGTTTTTTTTACATAAATATTTTAATATTTTTTCTTTCAATTTTGATATATTTCGTAGCATTATTAGATTTTTGGAATTTGTTGTTTTAATAATTTTGCAAGTGTAAGTTTCATAATTTTTAAGTCATCGAAAATTTAAATTTAAAATATCTTTTTTTTCATTAGAATGTTTTATTTTGTGTAATTATTTGGATTTTTTTCTTTTTTGCTTTAAATCTATCTTATTGGATTTAGTATTATTCTATAAAATATTAGTTCTATTATTATATAACAATGTTGTACTTATAATCTTGTTAATATGAAGGTAATTATATTATTAAAAATTAATTAATCAATGAATGTATAGATTAATGAGCTCACAAAATCGTCAACAAGTGTTGAAGTCAATGTAATTTTTGATATTCAATTTATATTAGTAATTATATCATATCAAGAAAGACGTACTATTTTCATTACTTTTCGGTGGAATAGCTGGGTGTGTGGCCAAAACTGTTATTGCGCCATTGGATCGAGCTAAAATCAACTTCCAAAGTAATTTTAGAAGATTTTCGCATGAAATACATTTTAAGAAATAGCAACAGATCAGAAATTTTCATTTCGTGCAATGATTGAATTTTTACTAAACACATATAAAACTAATGGATTTCATTATTTATGGCGTGGAAATACTGCAACGATGAGTCGAGTTTTCCCGTATGCTGGCATACAGTATACGTCACATGCTTTCTATAAACGACTACTTAAAGTGGATAGTATAATTTTGAAAAAGGAAGAACGCCAATTAATGATCAAGTAATACTTGTAATTTAGTTTTGATAACGTTTTAAAGTTATAAAAAATAATTTTATAATATTTCAAGTGCCAATGAAACAAATTGAGTGGTCATTTCACCTGTCTTTGCCATTTTGGCCAAGGATTCACCACCCTGGCGCTAATTATTATCTTAACACCATTAAAAATAACCGCCCAAGATGATATCTCAACAGCCACATAACTTTGTTTAGTTTAAATCCAAAGCCATAATAAGTATGACAAACTCTTTCAAAATTTGAAAACTAGAAATATACGCTTAATTCTATTTTTGATTTACTAGTGACCATGGAACACTTTGCATACCGTTACATAGATTAATATTCATTGACAGTCAGTAAAATTTCCAACTTAGTTCCTCAACCTGAATATCATTTCCAAATGATACAATATTTTGTACGGTTAGAAACATCTTATTCAATGTGGCTCTGTCACTAGTTGTTTTTTACCATTTGAACTGACAGCATGAACAAGATACTTTTTCCTGCAGTTCACTTGATTGGAATCCATTTTTGTTGTGTTACCAAAGCAATGGCTCCAAGTTCAATGCTCACAATACTGTTTGCAATCATCCTACCATCGAGTATATCATGATTAAGTGCTCGTTAAATCAGGTTTGAAGTCCGTATTTGTAGTATTTTCATCAAAGCTTTCTTTATAATTCTCAATACCTGATAAAGCTTCAATTTCCCACAGATTATTTTCTCAATTTAACCTCAATTTAGTTTTGAAGCTTTAAAATATTCTTTAAAATCGGTTATTCTCTACAGAAATGTTTATTGGTCTCAGTGGAATTGACGTGACATAAGATGAAGTTTGTATAAATGGAGGAAATTATAAAGATGCCTATTTATCATTTGCATGAAAACCTTTTATTTCCAAAGAAAGGCTTAAGATAAAATCCGTAAATTTATTTATGAGTTCATTGCTAATTTAAAGAATCTATAAAGTCAGGTCCAGATTAAATGAACAGGAAGCTAAAGATTTTGTTCAAAACTCAACCCCTCTAGGCCCAGTAGACACATCTTGTTAATTATTCTGAGACTATCGACAACTAAATCGGCTTTTTCACACCAAATTTGTTTAACTGAAATCTGACCATTTTTAAAAATCCAAAATAAAGACTTCATTGAAACAAATTTAAAACGACGACCACTCCATTAAAACAAAAATTCAAAATCGTGACTTCGTTAAAACAAAAATTCAAAATGACTACTTCATTAAAACAAAATAATCTCGAATTCATTAAAACAAAAATTCAAAATAGTGACCTCATCAAAACAAAATAATGTTCAATTCATTAAAACAAAATAATTTCTAATTCATTAAAACAAAAACTCAAAATAGTGACATCATTAAAACAAAATAATTTCTAATTAATAAAAATTCAAAATCGTGACTTCATTAAAACAAAATAATGTATAATTCATTAAAACAAAAATTCAAAATGGCTACTTCATTCAGACAAATTAAAAATGACGACCACTTCATTAAAACAAAATAATGTCGAATTCATTAAAACAAAAATTCAAAATAGTGACATCATTAAAACAAAATAATGTTTAATACATTAAAACAAAATAACCTCGAATTCATTAAAACAAAAATTAAAAATAATGACCTCATCAAAACAAAATAATGTTCAATTCATTAAAACAAAATAATTTCTAATTCATTAAAACAAAAACTCAAAATAGTGACCTCATTAAAACAAAATAATTTCTAATTCATTAAAACAAAATAATTTCTAATTAATAAAAATTCAAAATCGTGACTTCATTAAAGCAAAATAATGTATAATTCATTAAAACAAAAATTCAAAATGGCTACTTCGTTCAGACAAATTAAAAATGACGACCACTTCATTAAAACAAAATAATGTCGAATTCATTAAAACAAAAATTCAAAATAGTGACATTAAAACAAAATAATCTCTAATTCATTAAAACAAAAATTCAAAATCGTGACTACGTTAAAACAAAAAATCAAAATGGCTACTTTATGTAATAAATTCAGTCAAATCCTTATACAAAATTTCAGATAATTTAATATGGATTATTCATCGTCCATTTGGCTTTTATTTATTTCTCTTCATATAAATTTCGTAAGCTGATTTTGTGGGATTTGATTTATTGTTATATAAATTCATAAATATGTTTAGAAAATATGTGATATAATGTTAATTTGGTCAACGCCTAACACAGAATTTTACTGAATATGACTACAAAAGATTCTATTTATTTACGTGCGTGTAAAATTAGGTTATAAATAATAAATAAGTCTTGATTAATGCAAAAACTAATTTATTGTGTACAAAAAAGTAAATAATCTTATGTTGGTTGTATCAAACCGTCCTAAAGAACACTTCTAAGACTCTAAAATTCATCAATAGTCCGATCTAGTGGAACAGAAGAAGAGAAGGGTTTCCTAAGTTTTAAGCGAAAGTAGAAACCCAGGAATTAATCTCTTAAATATTCTTTTTGCTATTCAATAAGAACAAGACATAACAGTAAAAATCCTGATATATTGCTTCCTTCTAACTGCGAGGCAAAGATAGATCGTAGTGTAAATGGAGGGAATTATAAAGATGCCTATGTATCATTTCCATAAAAGCATTTTCCTCCAAATAAAGGCTTAAGATAAAATCTGTGAATTTATTTTTGAGTTCATTGCTAATTTAAGAAATGCTATAAAGTCAGATCCAGATCAGTTTTGACTTTAAGAGTTTTAGAAAAACGAAGCTGTAGATTTCGACCTTAGAATATAAAACAGTGAAAATCCCGATATCTTGCTTCCTTCTAAGTGCTGGGCAAAGATAGGTAGTAGTAAAAATAAACTACTAAATCTATGTAACAGAAATTAATATTTAATACGCAAAATTGTAATTTCAAACGATAAAAATGCCCAATCTAGACTTCCGACACTAATTAGATTTCTCCTTCTAGGCTTCTCTTCAGATTTAAATATTTGCTGTTAAGTTTTCCTCTTTGATTATATTTTTGTCTGTAGTATTTATACTATTTCTGTTTTCTAAAAATAGAAAAACTTAATAATAGTAATATTCAATTACTATTTTTAAATTTATTTAACAATTCTTAATGTCATTGCAAAATGAAAAATAATCAGAGGTCAAAACCAGAATAAGTTCTTTTATTTAAAACAAAAGCTAAAAATGTATTAAATCTGACTAAGTTTTGCATTCTGTTTACTCGAAGTCCTAACAATATGCTCTTCATATTAATAGAAATTTTAAGGAATTTATGAAACTAAGTTATTAATCTGTTCATTGCAGTTCAAGCTGTCTAGTGAATGGTTAACTGTCCTATTTTCCTGAAGAGTTCATTAATTGTATAGATAATAAAACTATTTGAACTGAAAATAATTTATTCTTGACAGCAAATTTAAATCATAATAATGTACATTTTTAACACCCCACATAATAAAACAAACATTTTCATCTCAAAGTTTTTACCAATATAATATATTCCAAAGATTTATTCTTTTAAAAAATTGTTGAGATGTAATAAACCAAAATAAAGCTCTAAACTTGTCTTACACTCTAAGTTTATAAAAAAGTATCGATATTAATTTTTAAAAAATTATAAATAGAAAGTTGTAAAGACTACAGCAAACTTTGATCTCAATAATTTTTCAAGGTAATCTTTTGGTCTGACATGAATGAACTTATCACTACAACAATATTTTTTCAAGCCAATTATTTATTTGCATTTCATTTTGGTGAATCGTACAGTTCAAAGTTTTTTTCCCGACAACTTTTAAAATTGTAAAGCACTGTAATTCTTGTTGGTTCTAAATTTTGTAAAATAAACACTTTGGTAGATAAAATCTATTTGGCCATGGCGTTAAATATTTGCACAAAAAATGAAATTTTCAATTTACTGATACATATAAAATCAACATGTAAACATTATTTGTCATGAATGAATGACAACAACTTCAATATATTTTGTTTATTTTTATAATTAATAAAATGCCTTAGTTAATCGAGATTAGGTTTTTTTATAATTTAATTATTCGCTTTAAATTAGTTTAAGGTTTGCTTTTAAATCAGAAAATCTTACCCGTTTATTAAAATCAAAATTAAGCTGCAAATTCTCTGGAAATCATTAAATTGTGTACATTATTTAGAAAATCAATGCAAAATATTTTTAGTCAATACAACTTAAAATTCAATTACTATTTCCTTAATCTTCATCTCTTTATCTATCATAGATCAATGTTTTATATTTAACACGAATTTTCGGTAATCTTTTTCAATAATCATCTGACAAAGGTAATACCGGAAATTTCTGTTGAATATAAAGCATTGATCTATGGTGGGAAAAGAGATTAAGATAAAGGAAATTGTTAAAAAGTTAAAAGATTTTACTGATATTAATTTCAGTTTATTAGTCACTATTATAAACCAATAAAATGTGTCAAATAATTCAATAAAAATTAAGAATAATCGATCAAAAATGGATAACCACTGAAAACAGTTTTATGATCAAAAACATAAACAAAAAAAATGTCAAACATAAACACCTCAAATGTAATGTAAATGACTTTCCTGTTTTCGAAAAACGATAATAAAAACATGTGTTTTGCAGTAGATAGAAACACACTAGAGAGAAGCGATACGAACAGCGAAATGCTTTCCAATTGTCACATAAACCATAATAGTAATAGGTGCATAATAATGCATATGTCCATAAATTATTTAGTGCTTAACACGTAATCAGTGTTATACACAAAGTTGCATTGAGATAGATTCTCTAATGTAAAATAAAAATTAAGAATCTTCAAGTTAAAATTAATTTATTATTTAGACCTTTCAGGCATTTCTGTATAAAACCATTTCATTTTGCGAAGGTTATTTTTTGTAAGATTTACAAATTAAAATCAATTTTATAAGGACTCTGTTTTTCACCTCTGATTTCTTTATAAGGGACATAATATTTTCTACAAAATTTGACTATGAATCAGATTTATTTAAGGTATTCACGAATTTTCGGCACAGCCTTTTTCAAGTGATTTCCTTGAAAAATCACTGATTCAAAATCTGATTCATAGTCAAATTTTGTAGAAAATATTAAAATCAATTTATTTAATCAAATCGATTATTTGTCAATCAAATTCAACATTTGGAAGACCATATCAATGGCAAGTGAATTCAATTGCATGCCTTTTCAATGGAAATTTGATGTACTTGAAGTACTTGATAGTGAGATAGTAAGAAAAGGAGATTATATGAATTTGATGAACTACTTTATACATATTGGGAGATTTTTCCAGATATATTGGAAAAAATACATATTTATAAAGATTAAATTGTTTTATATTACTTCAAAATAAATTTAACTCACTTTCTATTGAATTAATTCCGAAAATAAAATAATTCACTTCCTGAATATTCATAAAATTAATTATAATTTAAGAACTTGAAAAATGATCTCATTTCCTTATGAAATCATAATTCAAGTCTTAAAAATCACTAAAAAGAATCATTTATTTAGCAGCCATCTCAAAAATTGCTAAAATCCGCTTGATTTTTAAAAAATATATTCAATAAGTTGATTTTCCTATCAACTTAATACCGAACATAATACCGAACTAAAAAGTTTATGAAAACCCTTTAATAAAAGTCTAGAGTTATTTAGGATAAATATCAATAATTTTTAAATCTTTTAGCTTAACTTAAAAGTTTTTAATTATCTTTAGCAAAAAAATTGCTTTCAACTTCATTTGTGGTTCTTTGGCAGGAATGACATCTGTATTATGTACTTATCCATTAGATCTCGCCAGGGCAAGAATGGCTGTGACTAGCATTAAAAAGTACGTAAATTTTTATTTAATTTTACTATTATTATGAACTATATAAATGCATATATTTTCTCAATTAGCCTACAAAATTTTCATTTATAATAATAATTATAATAAACCATATTGCTTTAAGTTGAATTGAATAATCTAGTAAATTATTTATTTGTCTAACTCTGTTTATAAATAAGTAATATCAAAAACAGAATTCAATTTTTGTTTGTATAATGATCACAATAAACATTTTTCTCACAATTATGCTCTCTTTGTCACTAGTTAATATAGAATTTCAAATGTAAAATAGTTATTTTCTAACTCATTTTCAGTCTGGCATAATGATTTCCTTTTGATTAATAGATAATCGATATTTTTCCCATTATTTGATTAATCATGGAAATTTTTACGATTTATCGATTAATGGTAAAAAATATCAATCATCGATTAATCATGGAAATTTTTACGATTTATCGATTAATGGTAAAAATATCAATAGTCGATTAATCATGGAAATTTTTACGATTTATTGATTAATGGTAAAAATATCGATAATCGATTAATCATGGAAATTTTGCGATTTATCGATTAATGGTAAAAAATATCAATCATCGATTAATCATGGAAATTTTTACGATTTATCGATTAATGGTAAAAATATCAATAGTCGATTAATCATGGAAATTTTTACGATTTATTGATTAATGGTAAAAATATCGATAATCGATTAATCATGGAAATTTTGCGATTTATCGATTAATGGTAAAAAATATCAATAATCGATTAATCATGGAAAATTTTACGATTTTTCGATTAATCAGAAATTTTAACGATTATCGCTTAACCGAAAAATTTTTATAGAATGCTTAAAAAATATTATGTAAATTAAATACAAACTGGAAGTGGAAGTATAGGTAATAATAAAATTAATTAAATGAAAATTTCTATTCATGTTCAATTGTTTTTATACATACGTACTTATTTTGTTTTGTCATGCTTAAGCATAAACTTTTTATAACACGTATAGAATAAAAATTATTTCATTTTAATTAGAAATTTCCAGAAAAAATACTCTATTCAGGTTTTCGAGAAATATTTCGTAAAATTTTTATCACAAATACAAAATCATATTAATAAAATCAATTCCTTTAACCTATCATATTAAATTTTGATTTTAGTGAAAATATTTCATGTGTGTGTCCAAAACTAAAATTAGTCAAAATAAAACTAACGTCCTTATTTTTGTGTACACAACTGTACATATTACTCATCAGAAAACAAACAAGATAAAAACCAATCTTCATATATTACGGTTAATTTATACTACTCAACCTAAAAAGATGGGATGTGATAAAATTTTAAATATCCTCAAATTTCATATTTTATAATTTATAAATGATTGTGTATTTGTAATTTATTTTTGTCACCAAAAATACTTTTCTACTCTTCTATGGTAAATTCATTTAATTTACACGATGCCTATATTATTTTTGTCGTTATATTGTGATCGGATCAACCTTAATTTATGTGGGTAATTAATTTTCGAAGTTTATTTAATGTAGTCACTATGTGAGTTCTTATTATGTCAAAACTACAAAACCGTTGGTCTCTAGAGAATATTTATAAAACACTATTTCCTGCCATTCTTATAAATTTCTTAGTTGTAAATGGCATAGGGAATCATCAACCGACAGTAAACTAAGATAATTTTGTTTTTTTCATCAAAGTCCTTTAAATTAGTGCTTCCTAACGTCTAGTGTACGGCCTCTTAGAGGGTCTTTACACCTTTTAGACGAACTTCAGAGAAATTTGAGAGCTTTCTATTTTTTGTGCATAAAAATGACCTTTATTTTTAATTTATTATATTTCTTTTGAAAATATAGCAGGTATAATGTTTTTCAACTTTAACTGAAATAGCGGGTATTTACACTGTACAGGATCAGTAACACCAAAGCAACAATTAGTTTTTGGAGGAATACATCTCTAGGTGGTTAAAAAATGTATATTTTTGTAAAGAGATTCGGAAGCACTGCTTTAATTGATTGATTATTTTTATTATGGGAAAGCATCTTATTTTAGTTTTCTAGTATTTTGTAGTGTATAAATTAATTTAAAACTATTAAATGCGTAAAATATTTATACAATCTAATCGATTGGTCTAGAATTAATTCCAATGAATATATAATATATTTACGTATATGTGTGTGTAAATTTGGCGCTTTCTAAAAAAATATATTTGAACAAATTAATTTAGAAAATAAATTTTATCATGTAAGGATTTCCATAAAATGTTGCAATTAAATTATAATTATTGTGAAAGTTTAACTTAAGCTAAATTATAAATGATTTTAAATTAATTAACTGTCCGATATAGTGATAAATCAATGGTTTTTCTTATTTCCATTAACATTTAAAATACATTATTTTATTATTTATATATGGTTGCAAAAGTAAAAGTAATGGAAAAAGAAATCCTATATTTGGTCGACATGTTGTCAATAGTGTGAATTTGAACGCGCTAACATATGGTTGAAGTCTAATAAGGTAATGTAAAACCAATGAAATCGAAATTGCATATACATCTGTATAAAATGTTTCGTCCAACAAAGTCAGGCAGTTGATAAATCTTGGTTTGTTGTAATTAGTTTAAACTAGTTTTTCTTAATCTCGGCGAAAGGGGTGGTTGATTGGGTTGTATGTATTGATTTTTCTTTAATAAACGATTATCTTGTTATAAATGGCGATCGTGAATATTTTTGTTGGTCATAATACATCACGACACACAAACATGTTCTATTTAGAATTAAATTTTATGTTGATTTGCTTAAAAATTTGGATATTTTCGATAAAGTTCCACAAAATTGGAGATCACTACAGCGACTCTAAACCTTTTTACTTTCGCATAACAGTTGTAATTATCTGCATATTTGGCGGCACATCAATTACCAAATAAAGTTTTACTTTAAATGAGACTGCTAAATCACAATTTTAATAAAATGTATAAATAATCATATTAATAAAATATGCTGATAAAATACATGATTTCAGTTTTTAAAAATTTTAAATGAAATCATGTATTTTATCATAATTTATTTTATTTTATTATAATTAATTATATTTTCTGTTAGTCTTCAAATTGGTTAACATCGAATTAAACATTTAATTTATCGATTTATTAAGTGAAATTGATATAATTTCCAATCAGTATGTACTTTTCAACAATTTTAAGAAATGTGTAAGCATTTTCCGCAGTTTTTATTAATTGAAAATTTCTGACCTAAATTATTTCCAATAAATTCAAATATTAACAATTTTGACGCTTCGTATCACTCATAAATTAATACTTCATATAATAAATCTTTATTAAAATAAATTTCGAAATCTGTACTTGAAATGATCTTTAGTTCTCTAAAAATCTATCTTCACTAATGATTGTATTGATTCTACAATAGATCATAATTTTTTAGTCCTTTATATTCTGTTTATTATTTCTATCAACACACTCCATCGTACTTGAT
Organism: Schmidtea mediterranea; assembly: GCA_022537955.1. Lineage (NCBI taxonomy): Eukaryota > Metazoa > Platyhelminthes > Tricladida > Dugesiidae > Schmidtea > Schmidtea mediterranea. The sequence goes on along the minus strand of CM039679.1, from coordinate 26,852,479 downwards.
CTCAACGAACTCCTCACGCAGTTAAAGTTAACATTCATACTCAGATAAAACTAGCACTCTCAAATTTATCACAGCATTGTTGATAAAGTCATTGGATCAAAAGAGTATGAATGTTTTCAAATAGTTTGATTATGTAAATGATAAAATGTTTTGTGTGTTTGAAATTTTTTTTAAATTTTTATATTAATTTAAGTTTTATTTTATAGCAGTGAATTTATTTTATTTATATAAATTTTAAAATTAATATAAAAAACTTTAAAAAAATAGATTAAAATATTTTGAAAATAATTTTTTCAAAATATATTAAGTTAATCCATATTATTTTGGTTGGTTTTTACCTAATGACAAGAAGTCTGTCAAAATATATCGTAAAATAAGTTTTTGAATGGTGCTTTCTTTTAATATTTTACTTATAAATATAGAATTCTACTATATTATAGATATAATTATATAAACAATACAATAATTTTTAACGATAAATATTTTTAAATAGGAAAATAAAACATTTATTCAATGTGTCAAAGTTCACTTTGACAGTAATTTAATTTTCATACTGGCTAATTGTTTTTGTACATAAAATTAGCGTAAAATAATCAAAACTTAAAGTACTTTTTAGTCAACGTTCTCTTTAAGAGGGTTTTGGTGAGGAAAATCAGAAACCTGAGCAAGCCAAATGACCAAATATACAAGCGCAACATATTTTTTACAATTATTTAAGTCATCATATTTGATTATCTAATATAAAATTTAATACTTTCATTCATTATATAAAAAATTGCAGCATTGCTACCAGATAGGAAGCATAAGCAATGCATACGGTCCCAGGAAAATAGGGAGCCCTTTTTACCAATTCAATGTAGATAAAAAATAAATATTCACAATATATATTGAGAAATCAGTTCAAATCGATGAAAAAATAATTCTAAATAAATTATTATTATTATTATTATGTAATTTTTAATATTAAATAGTTTTTATTCTATTATTGCTTTATTAAATCACAATCACATTAACAATGAACAAATTCATGTTATAATATTCGCCTTCCTGTTAATTGAACTTTCTAGACATGTTCCTGAGTTCTCACTGGCCTAGTTCTTCCAGGTTATGGACTGATGGAACCCATTAATAATTTTTGTATAAAGGCCTACAAATCTTAGCTACACCGCTTTTTAAAAATATTAAAAATATTATTTAATGAATTTCATTATTAATTTGTATTAAAAAACAATGAAGAAAAATGATTATTTAATATTTTTTATATAATACATAATATCGAAAATCATGTTTTAGTTATTTTTCTCATAGAAATGTAAAACCATAACTCGAAAAATGCCGTCAAATACAATTTTAAATTTTTATTATTTGTTTTTTCACTTCATTCTTGACGATTAATCCAAGCGTTATATACTTCACCAAAAATAAAAGATTTAATTCTCATTAAATTGTCTATATATTTAAAATTTAGTTTTTGCGTATTTCAGATTTGAAAGCGTTCATTAGGCTAAAGCCGCGTTCACAGTCCGCGTCTGACACTTGAAATGTTCCACAAATATCGTAGAAAACCGAATTTTTCTTAAATTCTTCTAGTTTCGAAGCATACATCATTAAATCTTTGAATGCGTTTCTATTCAATATGTTTTGTATTTTTCATTAAATAAAATTATAAAATAGGTTTATTCTTCCACCTTTTTTGCGTAAACAATCTTCATCTCCAAACAGTTCACAAAATCCCAATCTATTATATCTTCAATAGGAAATCTATCAAAATTTAGATTCTAAATGATCGCAAAGGAATCGAATAAATTGGATAATTGCAGTTGTTTTTATCATTTAAAATGTTCTGGACCTCCAAAATCAAGGAGGCTACTTCGTCTAAATATTTTGTTTTATTTTATTTTTCAGTTTTGTGAGTCTTTATCGATGCTAAATTACTCCTTTGCAAAATTTTATTTATGTTTGCCAATTCCTCGAATAAATTATGAAATATCATGTATGCTACTCGATATTTTGAATCTTTAAAATAGTTTAAACAGTAGTTATTTACGAAGTTATTAGATTCTTCAAATTTCTTTTTATACCAGCTAGTACAGAATATCTTTATTGTCATCTTACTTTATTGAGAGATCTGAATGAAATAACCTAATTTTTAAAATTTTTCAATTCTTGCAGATAACATACTAAGCATTGTATATATTATTCTTAAAGGGTTTTCGATTTATTTAATAAAAGGCACCAGTTTCCAAGCACCGTCGATTCCTAGATTTTCCCTGTGGACGAAACAGTGTTGTTGATTTAAGTGTAAGTAAATTAATTATTCCAGAAAACATTTTTTGTGACAATTCAGAAATTGGTGTATATTTCATGTATAATATCAAGATTTTTACACACAAATGTGTTCTCTACTATTATATTATGAAAGAAAGATGTTCTTATTTCATCCATAATCTCTTTATACAAGACTGTTTTAATACATTCGACAACTCCGAATGCATCATTTATGCTGCTCCATGAATAAGGGATTTTAATGTATTCCCCAATATGTTAATCTATGTTTTGAATGGAGCGCATAGACGAATTGATATTTATTGCTAAAATTACATTGTTTATTAACTAACCCCTTGTTGTTTTACTTATTTAAATAAATTATGTGTCTGAAATGATTATTTAAAAGAAATTTCATAACAGCAAAATGTGAAGTAAAGTGCATTATTTCATTTAAATTTTTATCAGGAGTCAAACTCATGATTGTTAAAGTAAAAATAAGCTTGCTAGAGTCACACGCGGGATTACTGCACAAAGGATAAAAAATTGATCCTATTTCTGTCTACTTTTTTAGGTTCCGCAAATCCTAACTTGATACTTGAATCTTCCGCGATTTCATTCAAAATTCTTAAAATTCCCTTATTTTACAAATAGTTTAATTTTCAATCGGTCCATTTTTTCCAGTGATAAATTCAATTTATTATTTTTTTCAAATCTCGAGCCAACTTTTAAAAGATTTGTAAAGTGAATAAAATATATTGATGTAATTTATAACACGGAAGTACGTTGGTTGAGCAGATGTTCTATAACTTAAATAACTTAATAAAAATGATATTCAATTGTTTATTGGAAATGTAAGAATATTCATTTCCGAAATTCAACTTATTGTGAATGAATGTGCGATTTTGCCTTTCTCATCGATATCTCAATGAATTTTAATTATAAATGTTCATGGAAAATGCAAGTTTATGCATAACTTGTTTGATAAAATCAAAGCTTTTGAAAGCAAACTCAAAATTTAGAACAAACTACGCGACACATTTTTCATACACGTGAAAAGAACTTCTTCAGAAACACGAAAATATTCCCAGCCAATACAAAAATTAATAACTGAATTCGAATTAAGATTTAAAATATTTAATTCCGCATTTGTTACAATTGGAGTGGTTAGATCTACAAAATAACATTGATTTGAGTAATAAATTTCAGCTTGTATACATCCGAATGCTTAATCAAAATTATGAATTTGAATTTTCACATATAGCCAAACATGTTAAGTCACTCTAAAAATACGTTGGGAAAATGTTCTTATTCTTGCCTCTCATTAGGACAACTTAGAAAACTGTCGTGTTCAAATATTAAATTTCCTACTTTTCTTACCATTGGCTTTGATGTTATAAAAGTTAACTTTAACTTTAGGACTCACAAAGATTCCTATTCTTCATCAATCACTATGAATCTGCTTTTGCGACACTTCGTTTTTGAATTTTCAAATAATAACACTTTCATAGGAACTTTGCAATAATAATGAATCTTCAACACATGCAATTTTTTTCTCTATTAGGCACCCGTGTCAGATCTTACAAGACTATCTGTCTATGCTGTAGCGTTTTCATTACTTGTTTACCTGAAGTCCTTAGAAATCATTTAGTAACCAAAAATGTGCAATAATACAAAACAAGTATATTATTATTCATGTTATAAGTAGGCCTATATTTATAATTCATATAGGTTTATTTTATTATGTATAATGTACAATGTCTGCATTATTATTGCATAATATATTTTTGCATTGTATCAATAGACAATCATAGATGCAGTTTATCGTGAACAAATAAGTTTTAATAAAGCTTTTAAATGTATTCCCAATTAATATTGTTCTTTCTGTCGAAATTTACTCTTTTCGATAAAAATGGACTTCTAATTGAATTATAATAAGTAATAATCATTATACCTTGTATTTTAGTACAATTTTAAATTTAATTGGAGTGTATTGCATTTAGACCGAATCTTTGAGTATATTTTAAAATTTGCTGGATTTTGCACAATTGTACAAATATTAAATTTTCATGTGGTGGGTGGGGTTTCTGAACTAGCAAAAAACGTTTACTATTAATTTTTATACAGTCAATTCTTTTTTTATGTGGTAGAAACGTTCCTCAGAAAACCGCGTAAAAAACCATATAAAAAAGACATGGCTTACGTTTTATAAATATAGTTACGTTCCATAATTTTCGAAAAGCACATAAAACCAAAAAATCATTAGAGTGCGGAGAAATTTAAAAACCATATAATTACGTAATAATAAATATAAAGTTTAATAATATATATATATATTATATATATATAGTTAATTCTTTTTTATACGTTTTTGAAGTTATGCGGTTTTCCCCCTTCGGGCCAGAAAAGAATTAATCTTTGTCAAACCTAAACCAACCAAATATTTCTGAATAAAAAATCATTTAAATCACAATTTTCCGTTTCAAAAATATATATTAAAAAAAATTAAAATATTAAAAGCAAAATAGTTATTAAGCTTTATATTTATTATTACGTAACTTTATGTTTTTTCAATTAATAGATAGATAGATAGATAATTTCTGTCGCATTCATTGCTAATTTTTTATCGGTCATTCGGCTAGTCGTTTGGCATCGTAGATCGGATTATTGGGGTTCATCGTAACTTGATTTTTGTAGTATCCCCAATTAATCGTTATCTGTCTGTAAATGCATCATAACTAGGTGTTGTGAAGTTTTTCCATGTTGAAATACACCATCGCATGAATAGGTAGTACTCAAATAATACCGATAACGTTACCAGGCATTTGGGATAAATCAACAGTAAATTGAACATTAAAATGAAAGTAAATTTCAAAAATTCTTTATTTACTGCAAAATATTTGAAATCCAAAGTTCAAATCAAAAATATCCAATCCAAAATTCAAAATAAAACATCTTCCAACAAAAATTAATCCACATAAACAAATATCCTTTAAAAAAACTTTACAATTTAAATTTCACAATTAAAATTTTCAATTTCAAAGCATTTTCGAAACATAAATTACCATTGCTTCGCGTCTGTGTGAGTACCCAAATAAATCAAAAGAAACTATAAAATCGAAATTGACCAATATATATTACTTGCTAGTAATATTGACTTGATCTAAATTATGTGTCGCCATTACGCGCGTCTGTATGATGTACCATTTTAAGCGATGGCTCACTTGGCTCATACATTAATGAAGAACGTAGCAAAATACTTGAATTAATATATTTCTTTTTTTTATATTTAAATTTCTTTTATACTCACATTTCATTTTTTCTTCCAAAATATTATATTATATTGAAATGACTAAATGATTGAAAAGCTTTTAATTGATTAGTGTTTATGTATTGGTTTCATTCTGTACAATTTATATATGTGATGCCTAAAATTCTCATCTTTTTGTGTTTATCACAATAAATCCATGATAAACACCACAAAAAAATCTTCATTGTTAGAAACATCATAATTTTCACAAATAACAATATTCAAGTAGTTCAGAGTTCATTTATACACTTAATTGATTAATGCATTAGTTCCCAAACGGAGTGCCACGGCAAACTAGGGTGCCCAATGGCATCTCACAGTTGTCCCGAAATATTATAAGTATGTATAGCAATTCATATTTGTATTTTTGAAGTACGAGAAGTGTAATTGCTTTAAACTTTAATTTCATACTTTTTTAATCATTTTATTGAAAAGATATATTTAAACTAATTTTGATACATATTATAAACTATTTACAATTATATAAAACAACGAGTAATATATATTTAAAATTTTATCAGGAAATAAGGGTTCTGCGATAAAACACTACCATATAGGGGTGCCAGCTTTAGTTAGAGGTTGAAAACCACTGGACTTATACAAAAGCATGTTTAAAAATATTTAAATCCATTTCAATCTTGTAGATCTTATCTGCAGGAAATTAAAAATGTGTGTTAATAAAAAATTGTTCCTAATAAATCAGGAAACTAAAGATGAATATGGAAATGTAAAAGTAATAAATCATGAGTCGCAAATTTAGGGAATAAATGTTATTAAAGTTAATGGTGGTAAGACTGGATCTATTTCATAATTTCTCTTTTTAATTCGAGTTGACTGGTTCACTAGACTTTTTGCGAAACACCAACTAATAATAACACTTGGTAAAAATCAATTTATGATCACTAAATTTATGAAATAATTTTTTATATAGATATGGAAATCTTTTAGATGTTCTAAGAATAATGAGAAAAGAAGAAGGGTTACTAGCATTTTACAGAGGCATCAATCCTACTATTATAGGTATAATACCATATGCAGGAGTTGGATTTCTAGTATTTGAAAGTATAAAAGATATTGTAACTAGTAAGTCATTTATATTTTTTTATCAGTGTTGTTTTTAATTTAAATTTTTTATCACTTATCTAAAATTATGATTTTCTTGTTAGATGACAATATTATGTTTGTTCACAACCCGATTACTTGATTAATTAACAACTTGTGATTTTCGACTTCTTACTTTTGATTGTGGAATGATAAATAACCAAACATTTATATTCATACAGTGAATGCTCTTTATAAGCAACCTCTATACAAGTGTTGGGGTTATAAGAAAGCATGAATGAAAATAATAAAATTATCAAAATCAATTAAAGTTAATTAAAATTTTGAAAAAAGTAAAAATCAATATTTTTCGGAGGGATAAAGTGGTAACCGGTGGCAAATTTGATTTTGAAGACGAATAAAATACTATTAGATTGAGTTAAATTTTTTTATAAAAAATTTCCGAATTATAAAAGTGACTGTTGAAAAACATACACAAGCAGAAATCAAAAATAAAATAAAACATTAATTAAAACAAATTAAAATATAACACAATTAATTAAAACAAATATTAATATATTTCCTAAAAACGCTTACAGATGCATATAGAAACATAATTTTAAACATAAAACCGCCAAAACTTGCAAAATAAGGTTTAGAAAATACATAGGCGGTAGTGGCTACCAAAATAAAAGATTTAAAGACCAAAAAGATTTCTTTTTTGGGATTTTGTCTTATTGATTATTGAACACGAGGAGTCGGATCGAGAGACCTATTCATCAACGAATATTTAATATCCCAAAACAAGCAACTTTTTTGAGTTCAACTGTTCTGTATAAGCAACTTACTTTTTTAAAGGTAAATTGGTGAGTTAAGTTTAGACCATTTCGGGGGTAAGCTCAGCTGTCCACAACGAACAAATGATTGTAACTTGGCTGATTCTGAAATTTTGGATTGGGCAAGTGGAGCAAAAGCGAAGCATATGATTTATTTGACCTTGAAGAAAATCCAGGGCTATAAAATGTGAAAGTGAAAAATGTCGGATGGACACTAATAAAAAACATCGATGATGTTAAAAATTCTTTTAATTTGGTGATAGAATGGGCAAAAGAAAATGACTTACCCTGCAATGAGGCTCTTTTATTACAAAGAATAAGAGAAAAGGCTATTATGAAAAAATATATGTAATTATTTTTGTTTGTTTAGGCAATTAGTGCCGTGTTAAACCAAAGATTTATTAAAATTTGATTATTTTATTTTTACAAACATTAATAACTACGTTTATATAATGTTAAATTGTTTTCTTTTGCAAAAAAAACTAAATTTATTAATTCTACACAGCTGAAGTAGTGAAAAAAAAATAAGTAAAAATATTTCCTAGGCGGTAAGTGTTTTATACTTCTTTTTTCCCTACAAGCAACTTTTTATTGAAATTGGTTCATTGGAATTGCGGCTTATATAGAGCGTTCGCTGTATATTAATTTATATAAATCGCATGTTTTGGTAATTCCATATTCGGAAGGTTTTGGAAATTTTATATTGTCTGTCACAAAATCATTAGACAATTCAAATTTGTTTAAAATAGTTTCAAAATCGTTAAAATCAATAAATATTTCAGTAATAAATTTCAAACCGCAATAGGTTTAGTTTCTGAAATAGTGTAAAAATTTCCATGCAATGGGTGCAATGCCACATACATTGGAGAGACTTCCCGTCATCTTCTCACACGGGTTCAGGAACATAGCCGATTGAGAGGTGTGAGTAATATTATTGAGCGTAGAAAAATGTGCAAAGGAACAACTGATTTATAAGATTTTAAAATTTTATACAAAAACTACAACAATAAGCGGGAAAGAATTTTATGTGAGGCTTTGGTGATAAAATCACAATTTCCTAAAATAAGCGTTCAAACAGCAACAAATTTATTGATATTATTTAATTTAGCGTTTTCGAGCTTTTATTTATATTTTATTTAATTTTTAATGCAAATTTAACATAAAATACATTCTGAAAGTTAAAAGATAAATTCAACCATTTCAAATTATAAGTTTTAAATATATTTGTGTAACTTAAAGCGGTAAAGTAAAATAACATTACAAATATCTTAAATATTTAATACAGTTTTTGACAAATTTTCTTTTAAATATTCAAATTTTTGAAATCTTAAAATAATTTAAATAGATTTTTCAGTCATAGTCATAATTTTACAAAGATTTCAAATATGCTCCAAATGTAAGTCCGAAAAGGTTGACATTGAGAGAAAAATATGTGTTTACTTTGCACAACTACCTTTTCGTGTTTTACATTTATTTATAAGCCAATGGAAGATTGATTCAAAGAAACGTAAAGAAGAATGATTTCTTAAAGAAGGGGATGTGAGGATATTTAAGCATAATTATCAACGGACATAAAATTAAGTTTTAAAAAATGAATTAAATTAAAAATAAGATTTAAATTAACTTTTGATAAATTAGATTCAAATATTTTAAATATCTGATTATAAGTTATTATATTAATTATTAAAATATAACATAAAATAAAATTTAAATGCCGTTGTTAATTTTGTTTAAATTTTCGGAAATATGAAAGATATAATTTTGATTTGAATAAATTTTGAACTTTGAATGAATACAAGTTTTGAATTAAATGAAGAGACTGTGCTGAAAATTTGTGAATATCAATAAAAAATCATAGTCAGACAATAAAAATATTTTTAATGTCAGAATGAAAAGCAATCAGACGTGAAAACTAGAAAAAACTATTTTAATAAAAATTAACAATTTTAACCAAAAAATATATACTATTTTGTTTTTATTAAACGTTGAGTTCAATTTTTATCCAAATGAAAAACAGAAGCTATTATCTATTTAAACTTATCACTTATGATAGTCCAATGTTCAATATATTAATTATTATCAAACTTTGTTTTTTCAATGAAATCTAATTTCTAATTCCGTTATAGTTTTTGCAAATATTTTTACCGGAGATTTTTATCTAAAAATTTACACATTAATAACTCTTCACAACGCAATACACTTTGAAATTTTGTGCTCACTGTTCACTCGTATTTATAATATATTCAAAAAATAATTGCTGATATATGTTATTAATCAATAAAACAAGGTGTGTAATACTAAAGTAACATGTTAAAATGCAAATCACGAATTAATTTGGCGTACACAGGCTGTCAAAGAATGAAAAATGTGTACAAAAGAATTGTTTAGGCGTTTTCAAGTTCATTTGGTAAATTTGAAATTATATTATTATAATTAATTTGTTTTATGTCAAGTTCTATTTAATTGTAATAAAATATTTAAGATGAGAAAGTGATATGATATCTCTCTTAAACTACAAAGTAATTAAATCATGTAGTTTTCCCTGTGTAGACTATTAGTAATTATTTATTTATACTGATTTTTGGATATCTAATTGTATATCTAAGGAGAGTTCTAAAACTTCTATTTAAAAATAATATAGTTTAAATGTTGTAAATGTGATCAGCTAGTTGAAATAACTATTTGTGTTAAATTTGCATATTAAAATTTATCTTAAATTATATTTTTTGTCACCGATAGTTATTATTAATAATTGTTTAATAATTGCTAACATTTATTGTTTAATAATTAGTTGTTTAAATTTTCAGATAATAAATAAATGTTAGAAAATTTAAATTTAATTGCGTCTAACAGTATAGGGAAAAGAAATGGAAAAATCAATATATTTAGAGGAAATTGGGGACCACTGTTAAAATAGGCACTTATCAAATTAATTCATTAAAATGTTGATGCAAGTCACCAATTTTATAAATTTAATCAACTTTGATTGAAACTTTAGGGTGCAATTAGGCTATAAATACAGTTGTTAGGTCTTACTGATTGAAGAAAATAAGGAGCAAAATTTTAATTTTTGTGTATAAAATCTTCAAACATAAAAATATTTGAGTTTTTTTTTTGAAAAAGCAAAATACCCAGTTTATTTTGTTTTCCTTTTCAGCACACAATAACAGAAAAATGACTACAACAGAAACATTTTTGTCTGGTGGCACCGCTGGTTTAATGGGACAGTTTTGTTGTTATCCTTTAGATATTATCAGAAGACGTATGCAAACAGGTCCTGTAACAGGTAACCTTTTATAATGCTGGGAAGTAGGAATAATATTATGGATTTTTGAAATTATATTCTTTACAGATAAAATTTTTACTGCCTTCTAGAGTCTTAAAAAGAGATTAGGATATTTAATTCAACAATGCGTATTTCATTATTTTATTCATTACAGATAATCGAAATTTTTTTCATCAATATAATAATTACTTTGCAGCAAGGGCTTATTTTATTATTTACTTATCTGATATTGTAAGTTATTATTCGTTTGTTCCAGTATTTAAGAGAAGGATTTCGGAATTGAGGTAGAGATGTAGAAATTCAATGAATGAAAAACTAGCAATGATTGAATTAGCTTTGTGGATATAGATGTGGAAGTTTTATTTTTGGGTGCAATCCCACTTACATTGGAATGACTGCCCGTGATCTCCGCTCTCAAGTTCTCCAATACGGTCGACTTAGTAAATTGATTGATATTAATAAACGCAATTTTGTGCTGCAGGGTGAAATTAAATGTAAAATAGTTTTGTTCAGAAATTTAAAAATATTCTATTGAAATTTTATAGATTTTATTATATTTTAATTTAATAAAATAAATTTATGTAAATTGAGATTTATAAAACAGAATTTATAATTTTTAATATATATATGTGTGTGTGTTGGATTGGCGCTTTCTTTTAATTATTATTAATTTATTTATTTATCCTCCAATGATTTAGGTCATCCAGAATACTCTCAAAATATGTGGAGGACATTTAGAATTATATGTTCTGAGGGTTTAATTCATGGGTTATATAAAGGATTTTCTATGAATTTAATCAAAACACCAACAGCGTCAGCTGTTAGTTTTACCGTATATCATAGTCTTTGTGATTACATGGGATTGCGAGTGTATAAAAAATAGTGTCAAAAAAAATCTGCGAATAGCTTCTAGATTATGTAAATATAATTATTTTTAAAATTTATGATCGCTAGGAAATATCCATGCACGTTTAATATCTAGGTTCTGTTTGATTGGCTTTTTTATGTTATATTCAAATAATTTTATAATTTTTTAAACAAATATATTTGTTTAAATGTTTGCTTTATAATTAATTTTATAATAAAATCATATTTTGTGTATGAAAAATTTAATAGTATATTCATGCGGCTTCAAGATCGACTTCTTATTTTAAAAAAATACAGAAATATAATATTTATTAAAACAATTGTGTGATGAATAGAATTGTTTTTCATCTTCATATCGGGAGAATAGTGTGTTGTTACAAACCAAGAATTTTAAGGGGAAATGATTGAGAAAATATTTTATTTTTTAAGTTGTTTGAATATCGGTGTCCAAAGGGTAAATATTATTTAAATAGGGAATTTTAATGAATAAGTAAATTAGTCAGTGCTTAGTATGTATATAGTGAGTTGTACAGTACTCAGTCATTTGTATACAGTACCTAGTGATTGTTGTTCAGCTAGTAATCAGTGAAATGTCCAGTGAATTGTTCTTAGACAATTATCCAGATTTTCATTGGTAAGTTTTGTTCGATATTTATTCTTTATGAATTTCATATTTGAAAATACAGATTCACGTAAGTACGTTGATCCAAAGAGGCAAGATATTTTTAATGCAACATCTCTTAAAAACGGATACTGATTCGGTGTTACATGCTTCGAAAATTCCAATTGATTTTTAGAAAATTCGCAAATCAACTCTATAATTGGTTACTAATAACTTGCGAGAGAGTTTCGATATTAATATTTACGAAAGGACATATAATAATTTCACAATTGGTTCGATCTTGAGGAATTCTGCGAAGCGTTTTTCAAACTCTTCTATTAAACTACTAACAATTGGTAAATAACTCACAGGAAAAGGAGTTGAATTATTATTAACCTCTTTTAAATTAGGAAAGTATTTTAAATCATTTTCTATTACAGGCTTCCGCAAACTTTTTAAGTTGCGCACCCATTTTCAACATATTTATTTTTGGTCTCATCGACTTAATATAAAATCATAACGCCACGGTAAAAAAAAAGACGTAAATAAAATAAACAAAATTTATTTTTCTATATCTTGAAAATTGAACAAATTAAATATTATGAAAATGACAGTTCTAATGCTTTAGCAAAAAAACAATAAATATTCAACAAAAACCCATACTTCGCTTGTAAAATCTAACAACTTTAAAATTTTCTGCGCCCCAATCCGGGTGATCGCCATCTAGTTTGCGCCCCTTTGTTCTATTAGGTTCATTTTCCACAAGATTAATTTCGGTTAAAGCATTGCACTGCACTTATCGTGTGCATTACATTTTTATCTTTTCTTTGCAGATCTACATTCAAGTCATTTAACTTCGCAGTAATATCAGAAAATTTTGAAATTTAAAAAAATATTTAGAAAGAAAATTTTAAATTCACAAAAAGATTTTCATAGATGGGATAATGCCGAGGCATTCATCGAAGAATGCGAAAAAATACTTCAAAGTGGTTTAGATACCCGTGTCAAGGCAAGAGGTAAAGGTCGAGTTATTAATCGACAAAGACATAAGAAGCGTTTACATAGGAGTCGACACGAACATTAAATGCTATAAAGAAAGATTTCGGAAGGCATTTATTAAAATGACAACTTTGGCAAAGGACTTGCAGTCAGCCTTGTCCTATAGACAAACGATTGAGCAACCCAAAAATTATTTTGTAATTATAGAAGAGTTAGTTAACAAAATTTTAGGGCATGAGTTTAACGGAATATCTGTTGATACAGTGTGCTGACGAGAAAACACTGAGAAGAGAATTATGTTTAAAATAATACCAAAGGAACAATGGAAGTTAATCAAAAAATTACGAAGTTGAATGAATCTCGTATTGTCGCAGAATAGAAAGGATGCCAAAAATAACACACCAAGAAGTTACAGAGATGCGGTAACAAGTCGACCAAGAGATGTGGGTTCAACGGGATATAATAACGAGTCGAGAGAATATCGAGAAGCATGACATAATGTGTCAAAAATCGAAGGTTGGACATCTCACAGTGTGAGATTGCATAATAAGGAAGGCAATTACATGTTTTGGTTGTGGAAGACAAGGACGTGTAAAAGGTCAGTTTCCACAGGTGCAGAGAAATGTAGTCACATGTTATGCATGTGATACCCCAGGACACCTAAGCAAAGATGGTAAAAAATAAGGTGCAATAGGTGTAACTTAGGATGTCATAAAGAAACATATTGTTACACAATTTGGAGAGAATGAGATATAGAAGAACCAATGAGAATGTCAGCAGACAACAAGATCGATACGAAAAACGAAATAGTTATCATGGAACGAAAGATAAAACGAGAAATGCTAGCATGAGATACATAGCATACATAGATGAAAGGAAAGAAGATTAATATTTAGAATACCCAAACGCTAACGCCCCGATAGAAGAGGAAATCGGGGCAGTGTATTTGATAACAATACAGACTCCTAAATAATAGATGAAGATGTGAAGGTGACAAAAGTAATTGAAGATGATAATAATTTAGTGTGGAAAGTAAACAGATTCATAAAGAAGGATTTTGCTGAAAGGAAAGAATGCAAGTACTCATATTAGACGAATGGCAAAATGGTAGTATCAGCTATGATAAAGTGCAAGGCCGGCCAAGTGTAAACATTAGAATACAAGATCAAACAATGGAATGCTTGCTCGATACGGAAGCTACGGTAACTGTCATGAGTTAGATTAAACTCGAGAAACTTAAAGATATAGAACTAATAACAACAACGGACACATTGAGGTGTGCCAATAACAGTATTTAGAAGCTATATGTAAAGCAATCTTAGAAGTGGAAATAAATGCAGAAAAGGAGGGTAAAGTTTACAATAGTAAGATATATGACTTCAGGGGTAATTGTTAGTATATAGTTTCAAACGCAATTGATATACAACTGAAATGGCCAAGAGAAGATACTGTGATAACGCAGCAAGATCATATATGTGGTATCGATGCAAAGTTTGGGAAGACAGGGGCGGAACGGTTTCAAAGAGCAAAGAATACGTTAAAAATAGATAACTCAATATTTCTAAACATTTTAAAGAAGAATCAAAATGTTTTTATGGCTGACAAATAGGACATCGGTTGAACAAAGTTGTTGAAGCATAAAATAGAAACTCAATGAAAACCGATGAATATAAGACCATATAGACAACCAGTCAACTTGGTAGATAAAATAGATGAAGCAGTAAAAAGTTTATGGGAGAACTATATCAAGAAATGTAATTCACGTTTGGAAGAAAGAAAAATAAGATGACTTGATTTCAGACAATTAAACATTGTTATAGAGAGACAAACATCTCCTATGCCAAATATACAGAGATTTTGTTTAAATTAGGTGTAGCAAATTATTTCAGCTCAGTTGATCTTGAGAATGCATATTATCCGGTAGAACTAGAAGTCGAGTCAAAGTTGAAAACGGTGTTTTCAACAACGTCAGGCCAATACTGTTTTAACAGAATGCCATTCGGAATAGCTGCAGCACCATGTACGTTCCAAGAACTAATGGGAAAAGTATTAATGGGTATGCGATGTGCAGTGGTATACCTAGACGATATTTTGGTATTTACAGAGACGATCGATCAGCACTATCAAGTATTAGATGAGGTTCTTGACAAGATTAGAAGGGCAAATCTGAGGATAAATTCCGAAAAGTGTCACATCCTGAAAAGCCAAGTCATATTTCTAGGCCACATCATCAATAAAAAGGGAATTCAGGCGCACTATTCAAAGCTGGAGGCAAAAATGTGTCAAAAATCTGAGAAGCTTTTTGGGAATATGTTTTTACTAAAGAAGATTTATCAAGGAATACACGAAAAAAGCTAGCGCTTTAGAAGAATTATGTGGGTTTAACAACAAAAAGCTTATTTGGACTGATGTTTGCAACGTCGTATTCGAAAATATGAAAAATGCTTTAATGTCCTCGCCTGTTCTAGGGTTTCCGGATTTCGAAAAAGAATTCATTCTAGATACAGGCGCTGGTTTGTATACAATTGGAGCTGTATTATCGCGGAAAGATGGCAGCGGTTGTGAAAATGTAATAGCATACAGAAGTTATATTTGAAGGAAAGCTAGGGAACAATTTCATAGTAGAACACAAGTTTTACAAAAAGAGGAAATTACAGGAAGTACCCAAGAAATAACCCAGACAAAAAGAGCATTCGATGTAGAAAATGAGGTACTGGTTAAAGTAGAATCAAGGACGAAAGACAAGGAAAGATACAAATTGCTATATAGAATAGTGCAAAACGTTCATCGTCACAGATACCTGATACAAGATGAAAGAGGAAAAATATTCCAATGATATATACATAAAATAAACTATATGTTGGGTTTTGGATTATTTCAAGTCGGTTCTCTCTGACTCCTGGTGTTCTTTAAATTAAAACAATGAACGACCCAACGTATATTGAAACAACAGGTTCACAATTTATTATCACGCTACAATGACCAATCAAAGTTTATACGATTCTCTGCTCGGCGTTGATGCTTTGCAAACAAACAATATTCACCTTTTGATCCTTTAGTTCTGTTGACTCTCGTTTTCCTCGGTTTCTGTTTGGTTTGATCCCTTTTTGCCTTTCCGTATTCTTAATTCTATTTCTTCTTTTCCCTACTTCCCTAATTCGTTTACCACTTTTCCTACAGTCTGATTCTTCGAACCCTAGCTGAGGCAGAATGCCGATTTTCTCTGATTTTCCCTTTGCTTATATACTCCTCGAAATCAGGATGACAAATGGTTAATGCCGAGCCAATCTTTCGTTTGACATTTTCTCCTACGTGTTTGCTTCGGCTGTCATCCATAATGGTCCAACGAATCCAGATAATTAATGGCCTTACCGGTCTTCCTACGCGCGCTATCTTCTCCTTACTCTTTTCCCATTAATCATTGTGTCAAGCTAATGGGCCCAAATCTTCCTTTTGTTTGCCTTTCTTCTTGTTTACCCAGCTCGGGTTTCCTTCATCTCTCGGGTTCTCCATTGGCTCGGGTTTCCCATTAGCTCGGGTTTTCCATTAGCCAATTAATTAATTAATTAACGTTTTCTGTTTTCATACATTTGAATGTTTTTCAACCCTTTCTAACCCTTTTCTGATAAATCCCTAACCGTCATCTTGTTGACCATTAGCTAATCTATAACTGTCCCGTTTTTCCCATTCGATTTCGATGATTTTTCCATTTATTGATTTTTCTCGGATTTCCGGATTCTCGCCTTTCGTAATTGCTTTTTGCATTTTCTAATACTGTTTCCATCGCACTTTCCTTTACTATTAATTCTGTGCACGATCCCGCTTTTATTTGCCTTTTTTCTTCGCTTACTTTCCATTTGAATTATTATCCTAAATTTTATTTAAATTTTTAATTTTAATTTACAGACCTCAACATATATATAGTAGCACCTGAACTTTGCTATCTATCGAACAGTAAAGTTACAAAATTCTTAATTACCCATAGAAAAATCCTACACCCATGAACTAAAGACCAATTATGTGATCAATGGTAAAATTTGACTGAGTGGCTGAGCTATGATGCAATTGTTTAAAAAGTCAATTGTGTTGTTGAGTATAAGCAGGTACCTATTTTCAAAGGGTATATCGATATATATTTTCTTTATTGAAATAGTTTATTACGTTTTAATAATTAACCATAATAATATTTTTATTTATTTGCTTTTAATATATTGTAACAAGTATGTAAGTTTGAGTTATATTTAGATTAAAAAAATTACTTTTTCAACAAACTTTAAAGTAAATAATAATAATAATAATAATAATAATAATAATAATAATAATATAAGCAAGTGATGGCTTGGTATCAGTATAAATTAAAATATCAGATTAGTAAATAATAATTTGTTGCAAAGTAATGATTATATTTATGAAAAAAATTTCGATTATCAAATAATCATCTTCAATTTCCTCCAGAATAGCTTTCTTCAATCCTCAAATACGTTCTGGTTTTCATTTAAAATTTATTTTTGTTTTTTGATTAGCCTAAATTTTTCTTTTAAAATTTTTAAATAAGATAATTTACAATTTTATCGAATTTTAAATTTTAAAAAACTTGTTTTGTGTTAAAACTGTTTTTACTTAAAATCCCATTTTTAAATTTTAATATAAAATTCAGCGCAAAATAACATAATGTTCCTCAATTTTTAAAAGATTATGAAAAGTATAAAAAAGGCTTTCCTCCTTTAACAAATATAAAAGTCCTCCAATAACCCTCTATAAACAACTTCAAGACACAAACATAACTTTGCTAAGATTTTTATTCCTAAAAGCTTTATTATTAATTTATTAAGCGTACCAAACTTATTCTGCTATTGTTGTATTCGGTGTTACATCATCTACATTTGACGTAACGCTTAGTAAAATGTAAAATATCAGGTAATATTTGAATTTTATATATAATTTATTATCTTTATATCATTTAGAAAATCTACAATGAATGAAGAAGAAATTTGGTGATCAGTTGATGAAATTGATATCAACAATGATGATAAGGAAAAGCTGATACCGTATTTCCCCGAAATTATGACACTGTCTTATTTCATATTTAGAACAAAGAATCAAATTAGGTCTTATTTTAAAATCCATATTTTCTAAATAAATATAATTTAATTCCAAGTTGTTATTTATTCAAATATAGTCATGTCAACAAATCTCCCACATCGTCCCCATTATTATTCTCTCTCGTCACTGGTTAAATTATCTGGGATTCTAATTCTTGTAACACCATTGGTCCCAATTTTTCATGTTTGGCAATGTGACTATCTCTGAATGAATAATTTTTATCCAGATATCTCGCTCGTAATGCGTTACCAAAGTTATCATCCGTGATCCCATTCCAGGGTTTTATAACCCAGGATACAACTTCATGTTTGTCTGGCTTAACATAATTCCCACTTTGATTCCGAACCATTCTCTTCTCAATATAATTGTTGGGGTTAACAAAATGCATAAAAGTAAAAATTGAAAATTAATAAAAACATTGATATTCGAAATAATAATTAAAAAGGCAAAATCAATTAAAATTTTAAAATAAATATTTATCGCGGTGAACGGGTATGGGCGGATGTCAAACGACAAGACGAACTCAAATATAATAAAATTAAATCGATTGGGGGTCCCCAGAAGGAAATATTTAATAAAAATAGAAATTAATTTAAAATTAATTGGCAAATGGGAAACCCGAGCTAATGGGAAGTCCGAGCCAACAGAAAACCCGAATAGTGTGAGAAACCTGGAACTTCAACAAATTTTCTAATTACGAAAAACAAAATTGGTTGACGGAGAAAACCCGGGATAAAAGAGAAACCCGCCACCAAAATAATTATTGTAAACAAATGGAAACCCGATAAATAACTAATTTGGTTTTGGACAGAGATGTCAAAAATGCCAAAACCAATTTAGTTTGTGGGTGACTTGAGTTGCGAGATGAGTATAAAAAGAAAAGGCAGATCAACAAAATTGCCAGTTGGTCGAAGAGAATATTTCAGAGAGCGGATTAAAAGTGGTAATAAACTTAAAGGTAAATCAACCAACCAAACAAATTGCGTACCAGACAGGGACATCTCCCTTTGGAGGACGTATCCCTACGCATTGAATTTTGTGAAATCGTGCAGAGTAATTATGTAGAGTATTGTGAATTGAATCGATTTTTGTGAAAGTTGTGAATAAAGTTGTGATATATAAATTGGAAATAAATCATATTGTGTTGAATTAATTAAATCGATTAAAGAAGGACACCAAGGAGTCAGACCTAAGCACCGACTTTCTATATAAAAACCCAACATAATCATTTATTTCTGCTCGTAGATAATCTTTGAATTGTTTATTTATTGTTTTTGAATACCATATTGTACTTATTTCGGTACGTTAATTTATATTAGAGATGTTTATGGTAGGTCTTATTTTCGGGGTAGGTCTTATAGTTATTTCGGTATATAATACATGTTAGGTCTAATTATGGGGAAAATACGGTAATAGTAGTGGAGATTATTCAGATGACGAAAAGAATGTGTTATAAGAAGTTTTATAATAAGGTCTTTGTGCAAGGCGTAAATTTTACTACACAAATAAAACTATCTTCATATACAATGGTTTTTGTTTTGTTTTAGGCACGCCTTAATATGCAGTAGTTTTAATTATCTATTTGTGGCGCGCCAATGCATTTGGGTTACCGACCGCTGCATTTGGCTATTTAAAATACGAAAATGTGAAAATCTATAAACTCAGAAATTGACTAATAGTTTTTTAGTACTACTAAATTAGTAATAGTTTACTTTCGAATGTCTATTATAGGTAGACCTATGATATTTTGTTAATGAAATCAATGTACTGCGATGGCAAATGATGTGTCATAAAACCTTTTTAAAAGTTAGTTTGAACTACATGTATTTAAACAATAAACCCCATATTCTAACGGCTATAATTTAAAGGTCGTTTAATAAGCATCAGGTGAAAGATTCTTTCTGTTAGTAGAGTAAACCTATACAATTTTCTTCATATAATTGTCAAGAGGTTAAAATTAATTTTCATTTAGTGGACGAATTATTAATTGAAAATACATCCGAGAGAAACAACGCAGTAACCAACTAGAAGCCACCTGGTTTCGCCCGGAACAAATAAAACAACTTCACCAGAAATACAAACTCTACATGAAGCATTAAAGCTTGAGAAAGCTGAAGTCCGCGTCTTGAAGACGCAAATGAAGACACTAGAAATGGCCCAAATGACCAGTCAGGAGAGAAATTCTGTAATTTACATGTTGGGTTTCAAACCAGCCCAATTAGCATATAAAACGAAGGAAACAAGAACGAAGACGACGCCATCCAACACAAATGAAAAAAATCAGGGAAATCAGAGTAGGCAGGCAATAGACTCTGTCGCACCCTGGAAAAAGCGTTTTGACTTTAAATTGTGATCTTTATTGTAGTGATAGCGGATAATTTTATTTCATTTTGTTAAAATTTATACCTTACACCAGCGGTTTTCAACCGATGGTACACGCCAAATAACACTAAGTGATACGCGAAAAATAAATATTTATTTATAAAGTGTGATTTAAATTTAACATTTTTACCATATTAATTTCAAAGATTATAATCGTCCATCGTGTGTCTTGTTGTTTTAAAATTTCTAAAACTTCGTCTTAACATAGTGGGTATTATAATTATAATTTAAGTTATTTTTGATTTTACTTTTGCTGAAGGTACGCCGACATTAAAATTTGTTACCTGGTGGTACAACGAAAATAATGGTTGAAAACCTTGGCCTTAGACAAGAAAAGTAAAAGATGAACACAAGCCTTCTACCGACAGCTCATTACCAACGTTGCCTAACCTAGCAGAAGCTTTTGAGTGGAAGTACATGTATTGTAAGTCAATTTGTCAGGGGCTCCAAGTTTCAAAAATCAATTACAGCCCACCAAGTAGGAACTAATATATTTAAAAGAAATCTGACATTACTATTATGAATGCTTTCAATAATAAATCCATAACTCAATAGTAAATTTAGTGCAATGAGTTTAAAGTTATTTAATTAACAGTATTTCAAGAAATCCAAATAAGAATTTGTAATATCCGTGAAAAAAATCGACTGTTTCATTTATGAATTTGTTACATTTAAAAAAATAACAAAAATTATACAAGTCCAACTGCGTATTCAATAAATTATTGCCAAACCAGTCATGATTCACCGTTGCCTTGCATCCTGATAGAGCATCGTAACGACAATTCTGCAAGCAAAACTTCATTTTAGAAATACTGCTAAAAGTTAAATTCATAATATCATGAAACATTCTTTAAAATGTTTTAACTCACTTTTAATTAAATAATTAATATTAGTTAAAGTTCAGAAAATCATGTTTGATAACTGTTAATTTACTAACACTAAAGAATAAATAATTACTACAGTACTAATTAATAGCCAATCTTTATTAAACCATGAAATATATTTACATTTATGTACAACATTTACAGCACAATCAACATATGTGGCCCTAAAGAGGGCCGTTAGCATTCTCAATTATAAAATTTACTTCTTTGCTTTAACAGGCGCTTTTTTCGGAGTTTTTTTCGGAGCAACCTTTTTTGGAGTTGCTTTAGCTTTAGCAATTTTGGATTTATGTGCATCAACCTTAACAACTTTTTTCGGTGTTATCGATTTTCTTTTTTCGGCTTGTCTTTTTACAGGCGACTTCTTAACTACTTTCTTATCATCGACTTTATCAACTTTCTCGTCTTTCTTCTCTTCTGCCTTCTTTTCGACTTTCTTTATAGGCTTTTTAGCAACAACTTTTTTCTCTGTTTTCTTCATAGGTTTCTTTATCAGCTTTTTTGGTGCTGGCTTCTTTGAGACCTTTTCAAGTGAATCTGTTTTGCTGGCATCCTTCTTAGATGGCAGCTTAAAGCTTCCTGAAGCACCTTTTCCTTTGTTGCCAACGCGAATCAAAACTCCTTTCTCAACTCCATGACTAAGCGCACGACGCAAAAACGGACCGTACTTATCGATATTGATGTTATAATTTTGTTGAATAAATTTTTTAATTAAAATCAACGACATCCCTGTGCGATCCTGGCTTGATTTAATCGCTGCTTTGATCATATCCATAGCTGGAGGATGATTCGGTGTTGATTTTGCTTTCGCAGGCTTCGATTTAGCATCACTCTTCGGTTTCACATCTGCTTTTGGCTTTATATCACTCATAATGTTATCAATAAAGCAAAATTATGTTGATTTAATTTTATATTTCAAAATAAAATACTGCAACGTAGCATATTTGTTTATATATGTAATTTCAATTTCAGTTGGTTTTCTGCTTGCAGTTCCTGATATTTTGAGAAATATCTCTTATTTAAATGATTATTTTTCAATTTTGTTTTCAAATTTATATTCTTTGATTTTCAGGCTACAATATGAACTGTGAACATGAAAAATATTTTTAACCAAATGCTCAATAATCAGCGCTAAACTCAAACATAAAGTTTTTAAATTATAAAATTTTTACTTCCAATCTATTTTAATTAATAAAAATAATTGCAATTTTAGAAATAATTATTTCATTGTATAGCTGAAATATTGGGCTTTACATTTATAATGAAACTTCTCCAAAGAAAATCTGATTTACACCCAAAATTTGACATTTATTAGCCGATATCGCACGGAGTCTTCTAAACAAACTTTCTAATAAACTTTTATTTTAGCATTTAATATGATTTTTTTCCCATACAAAGCTTTGAAAATAAGTTTTAACAAATTGTTACGGTTATATTTCGATAATAAAATCGGTAAATTTCAAAATTTTGAAATGAAATTTATTGTTTAAAGAGAAAATGTGGTTCACTAGTTGTAAAATCTAAATTTTCAGTTTAGGAAGGAATTAATTTTATCTAATTTAATTAAAATAATTTATTTCGCCTTGGTTTTTCAGTTCGTCAACTTTTGGATCGCGAGTGACACTCGGCTAACGAGTGGAAATGGAGGTTTTCAATGGGAACATGAATTAAGACTCGGCCAAATATAATAGAATTGAATCCAAAGTACGTTTGAGAGGGATTTGAAATTTTCAGAAAATCACTGAATCTTTCTAATATCAATTTTCATTTGTAAAGACGTGTTATTTTTCACAGTAGCCCCCTTTTTATTCATAGCAAAAGATTTGGTTTTTTCCTCTCCAAAAGTTGACACTGTCGATAATAAGATATAATCGGAAAAACATCATAGAAGTATTCTGACAAAGTTCTGAAAAAATTACTTGATTCAAATAATTTATTTTAACTTTGGCATTCAAAGCATAGTTGAAAATTCAGAAGTCATTTTCGAAAATTTTTACTAAAATGTTTAATTTTAAATATTTCAAAATATTTTACTCAATTTATGAAGTATCCTAGTAATTTATAGTTAAGAAGTAAATCAAACCAAAGAAATAAATTTCAAGATCTAAAAAATATTTTGGTTCTGGACTGAGTTTTCTCTCCATTCGCTGGTGTGCACAATAGACAGTACGTATAGAATTCAATATACATAAAAGGACTGGTAAAAATTAGTGTGGATCTTAAGACGAAATCTTTCTGGGTCATTTTTGATCTGTTTTCTTTGTAAGAGTACTACTTTCCATGGTGTTATCCGATGGTGTTGAAATGGAAAAAAATTAAGGTGTAAAGATTTTTAAAAATCGGCGCACAAGTAAGTCTGTGTGTTTCTATAATATAACCTTACACTAAACCTCAATTGATAAGTGTTTCTAGTAAATAATTGAAGGACAAGCAATCGCGCTAATGAAGAGGTTAATTTATTTAATTTTTCAATTGTAACTTATAATTGCATTTGTTTTTATTGTTTATCATTGCAATTGTTCGTCACACGAAAATTGTAAATAGATCATGAATTGTTTCACTAGCTACACATTGGAAAGCTGCGACAATACATATCATCTGATCATCTCTAACGTATGCCTCTGTTATATATCTGGCTTCGTGAAGCCCAATAAAAACTATTGAGTTTGCTTAAAACGTTTTGAATCTGTTTTAGATTGCATTGCCATTCTTTCAACCAACCTGATATTTCATTTAGGTTGATGTTGATTAAATGTTTTTTATCCCTATAAATTTCAGCGTTTAATAAACTCATATAAGTTTTTTAATTTGTTTCATTTTCATGTTTAACAAAGAAACAATGAATTTGGTATAAATCTTGTAATTCTTTTTTTTTCTCGTTAATGCACATTTTCTTTTCAAGAACTTTGCAAATTGGTTCCACAAAGTCGGTTGCATTATTAAAATTAAGGATACAACTTAATTAATAATTCCTCCAATATCTGTATCTTCTTGTATCGTGACATTTAAACATCTCTCATTACCGTGGAAGTATTGAAGAATTTCAGATACTTAAATAAAATCAGAAGTTTCAGTAAAATAGACACATTCATGTTTTTCAATTTGAGCGATTAAATTTTAATTTAGCAAAGCCTTGATTTAAATCAGACATGCTCAACTTACGGCCCGTGGGCCGGATCCGGCGCTTTGGCAGTTAGAATGAATAGCCAGTAAACAGGCCTTCGTTTACCAACAAGAATATTACCATTAAAAGTCTTGCTGTGATTACTAGACCATCAAAATCACATCTGGGTTCTATTTGCTTGCCAACTGTAATGCAGCAGTGTACCTGTAGTAAATATTTATGTTTAACTATTTATGTTTAAATATTTATGCTTAACCCATTATGTTTAACTACAGTCTTACAATTAGTGACTAATATGATTCATAATGTCATGTAGGTTTTCTGTAACTGTATGCAAGCAGCCAATCAATGTTTCTTGTCTTATTATTTTTGTATGAAGTATTGGCTTTATTTTAAAATCTTGTTCTATCTTGATTAAAAATTAAATTTTACTATTGTTATCAAGTATTCAGTATTAATTTAATAAAATTTACAACAAAGTATACAGTGAATGCCGTTTATTTAATGAACGGTGGACTTCAGAATATTTTTTTGTTGACTGTTAGAATATGTTAGTTTGCTTAATCTGTCAACAAACTGTTGCTGTTAGAAAAGAATTTAATGTAAAGCGGCATTACATGACTCAGCATGCAGAAAAGTTTGACAAGCTTAATGTCCAGCTGAGAAAGGATAAAATTCAGAACCTAACGGCAGAACTCTCAAGACAGCAAACATTATTTACAAAAGTGAATAAGGATGTGGAATTTGTAACCAAGGCGAGTTTTGAAATAAGCGACATCATTGCTAAAAAACTGAAATTATTTTCTGATGGCTAATTTATCAAGGAATGCATTGATGCTGCTGTTGATTGTCTTTGCTCAGAAAAGAAACAACTTTTCTCAAGCATCAGTGTGCCTCGAATGACAGTGACAAGACGAATAGATGATATGGCGGATAACATCGAAGCCATATTGAACGAAAAAGCAGAGAACTTCGATGTATATTCAATTTGTTTGGATGAAAGCACTGACATGACAGACACTGCACAATTAACTATTTTGTTCGTGGATTTGACAGTGATTTTAACATTACAGAAGAATTGCTAAAATTAGCTTGTATGAAGGGGACAACAACTGGAGAATATATTTTTGATGAAGTTAAAGACGCTTTGCAAGAAAATAATCTTGATCTTTTAAAACTAACTGGGATTACAACTGATAGAGTTGGGAAAGAATGGTTGGGAAAAAGAATGAGATTATTGGTTTGTTCCAGTCCGAGCTGGACAAATCCGAGAATAATACAGAACTTATTGCATCCCACTGCATTATACACCAGGAAAATTTATGTGCGAAGCAGTTGAAGATATACCATGTGATGTCAGTTGTTGTTAAAACTGTCAATTTTATCACAGCATGTGGATTAAATCACAGGCAATTTAAAGAATTTCTTGTAGACCTGGAGATAGAATACTGTGATGTCATTTTCTACAGTGAGGTTCGCTGGCACAGCAGCGGAAAGGTTCTGAGGCTATTCTAAAATCTTTATAAAGAAAATTTAGTTTTCATGAAAATGAAGGAAAAGTTTGTTCCGGAGTTATTGGATGCCAGTTGTATTTTAGATTTAGCTTTTTTTGGTTGACATCACAACTCATCTGAATAATAATAATACAGTATTAGAAGGTAAAAGTCAACTAGTAAACAATCTCTATGATCATGTCAAAGCATTTTAAGCCAAACTCAAACTATGGGAATTTCAGTTTTCAAAAGGTGACACAGTGCTTTTTCCATGTCTGACTGTATGCAAAAAACAAATGAAGATTTGAATAAAATTAAGAAGTATACTGAACAAATTTCAATTCTGAGAACAGAGTTCGGCACAAGATTTTCAGGTTTTGCAGCTCATGAACATGATTTCAAATTATGTTCAGATCCATTCAATTTTAATGCAGAGGCTGCACAAGGCTCAGTTTAAATAAAGCTGATTGAACTTCAGTGCAACAGTGACCTGCAAAGAAAACATTATGAAGTATCTTTGATTCAATTTTTTAAACTTTATGTTTCTCAGTAAAATTTCCATCAATTCGATTTCATGCGCTTAAAATGGTATCACTTTTTCCTAGCATCTATATATGCGAACAGTTTTTTCAAAAATGAAACTCACTAAAAGCAAAAACAGGTGCAGGATGACTGATGATAATCTTTCAAATCAACTTCGTGTGGCAACATCAAATATTATGGCAAGCATTTCTGAACTGTGTCACGACAAAAAGTGTCGAATATCACACTAGAATAGACGGGTGGCGATGATTAATGTTTTAGAATTTTAGATGTATGGTAGAATTCTGTAAAACGAGATTTGCTAAATAATTCAAGTATTTTAATATGCAAAAGTAAAGCAAACATCTTGAAATTTAAAAGAATGGTAATTTTAATTAACTGTATATGCCGATTATTTAACTATATAATTTATACTTTAATACGTTTTGTTTAAATGTAAATGTTATTGAAACTGTATCCTTAAGTTTGTTCCGGCCCTAACAACATCCCAAAATTAATAAACGGCCCTGAGGCCAATACAAGTTGAGCATGCCAGATTTAAATTTATTCAATTTTCAATCTTTTAATTTACAACAATTTTAATCAAAATCACATTTCAACATAACATTAAACTGATAATTTTCTTATTTTTAAAATTAAAACTAAATTTCAAAATTTTTGAGTTATATTCTTTTTGATATTTGGTTGAAATGAATGAAGCGAGTTAGGTTGATCCGGTTTGAATTTTGTGTTATGGTTTCTCATTCTATGACTTGCTATTATATTTTCTACTTCTGACTAGCAGCCAAACTGACATTATTGTCTAAAATCTATGTCGAGATCATGAGACATTTATACTAACTTAACATTAATTTTATAAGGACTTTTTTTGTTTTTCACCTCTGATTTCTTTATAAATTATATAATATTTTCTACAAAATTTGACTATGAATCAGATTTATTTAAGGTATTTAGCCTTTTTCAAGTGAAATCACTTGAAAAAGGCTGTGGCGAAAATTCGTGAATACCTTAAATAAATCTGATTCATAGTCAAATTTTGTAGAAAATATTATGTTAACATTAATTAATTACTAATTTATTTAAACATTAAATTAATTCAATTTATAAGGCGCGTATCCAGCACTTAATTACTTCAAGAGTACTTTCTAATATTTTAATATTTTATATTCAATAATATTTTTTAAAATTTGTGTAATTATTCTTAATAAACTTGATTTATTTAGTTTTTTTAAACAACAAAGATATTTATACACTAAAACCTCGATTTGCGTCGTTTTCGAAGTTGCGTTGTTTTTGAAATTTTGTTATTTCAGAGTAGCATCAAGGTGTTAAATAAAATTTTAAATGTTACTTTTTAAGATGAACGTTTAGTCAACTTATTGCATCAACTGATGGGGATGGTAAGCCCCCCAAAAAAGAAATTTACAAATTGTTTCTGTGCCATGAATATTATATTTTGTTTATTTAATGAATTTTTTATTTTTTTATTGAATGAATTTTTATGTTATTTTATTTGTTATTTAATGAATTTATGTTTTATATTTTATTTAATATTTTAATGAATTTATGTATTAAATTTAATGTTGGTTTATGTATTACATATATACATAATGATTGAAATAAAAATAGTTTTTAACAAAATACATTTTTATATGGAAAAATTAATTTCGATTTGCGTCGTCTTTCTTGGGCCCCAATTAACGACGAAAATCGAGGTTTTAGTGTGAATTTATTAAACCTTTTGATAAACCTTATTACAAACATAAATGACAACTATTCAGGTCACAAGTTTTAATAAGTTCTTCAATTTTGCAATATTTTCCTCGGAACATTTGGATTTTATGGCAATTTCGATCATTAAATTCTATCCCCTTTTGCATCTACCAATGGAGAGATTTTTTATTCAATTATCTAAATAGTAATAATTAAAATAATATACCTCTATAGACCATTGAAAATAATTTTCATAGTCAGAGTCAGATTTCTCCAAAATTTGTTTCATTTACATTAAATATGATTATACGAGTCCATTTAATTTCAAGTAATCCCAAAGGTGACCGATAATTTCTATAATTTTAGAGAAGAAACTAATAGCAAGTTTCCATAAAGATATAAATCGCCTACTAAAAGAGCAAGAAGACGTAAATCAAAGAGTAGAAATATTAAAAATGAAATGGAAATTATCTAATTTAAGCCCGATCGGTTGAAGAATCACCTTCAAGTCAATACCATTTTTAAAGCCTTGATTCTCAAAGCATGTTCTGTGGAATACCCATGGAATGCACTTTCAAGTGTTCCACCAAAAAATCAAATGTTAAGTTTCACATTTTTTTAAAAGTATTGTAATTTTAATTGTGTTTTCAATAAATATATTTGCATCAATCAATAATCGAGAACATAATTAATTTATAAATTATTGTTCTAAGAACGCAGCACTTGGAATAGTGGTTGCCAATACATCTGAGACACGATTCCGTTTCGTTTTTGCAACATTATTCTGTTTTTAAACTCTTTGATTTCATAATAAAGGTTAACAACCCGGCCCCTGTTTTAAAGTTTATGCTATATCTTGTAGATGTGCACGCCTAAAAATATAATCAGAGTTTAGTGACAGCGACTATAACAAAAGTTGAGAAACCAAAGTCTTTTAAAGAACAAAGCGATGCAAAATAAGATGATCCGCATGCTTGAAGACGAAGCACATTTAGGTCATAATAGCGATTTAATTATTCAATAATTCAATGTATTAGTTTGTATTAAAAATTGAACTTAATTGTCGAAATAATTTGCTGGTATTCATCACTTAGATCAAGGCAAGTAGTATAAACTCACCTTTAGCTAGAAATCGACTAATGTTTTTCTATTGGCAGTCGTGCAACCTGTATAGCGGGGCTTTGTAGTGCATGTTAAATGTACTCACCTTTGACTAGCTTCCACCCATCTGGCACAAGGCTTTCAAATGTAATCAACCATGTTCCTACAATAACTATAATCCTAAAACCAATTAAAGTTGCTAATGACAGCACCAACATTCGGCGAAAGCGAAACATTCACGGTGCAAAATAAAAATACAAAATTCCTTGACACAGGTTCAATAATTATTACCCAGATTTTTGTTCAAAATGTTAAAAGAAGAAAATCTGAAACTTTGTGCAGCAAACGGCAGCAACATTAAAACATACGGCAAACAACCGTTAACAATAAACATAAGCAACGTAGATTATAGCTGGAATTTTATCATAGCTGACGTAAAACAAGCCATTTTAGGCGCCGAATTTATATCAAATTATAACCTTCTGGTTGACTGCCGAAATAAAAAAATAATAAGAAACACAACAGAAACAAACAAAAACCTGAATATTAAACCAAACAAAACTAACTCAAATACCGAAATAAACTGTAACATACAATATCGAGGAACATAACAAAAACAGTGAAAATACAAAATCAATCACAAAAAACTCGACACCAAGAGAAATCAAGGAACTACTTGAATGTTACCCAACCATCACAGATAAACTATCGGTAGAAAACACAACCAAATGCATAACCGAACATGCAATTTTAACGAATTGAAATCCTGTTCACGCTAAAATGAGACAACTCGACAACAAAAAACTCGAAATAACAAAAGAAATATTCAACGACTTATTAGAAAACAAAATCATTCAACACTCAAACTCAAACTGGTCGTCCGCACTGATGCTTAAAGAAAAAACAAATGGTGAATGGAGAGCATGTGGGGATTACAGAGTACTAAACTGTACCCGACAAATACCCCATTCCAATAATAAATGATATTATCAACAGAATACACAATCCAAACTACTTCAGCAAACTTGATTTGCAAAAGGCATACCACCAAATACCAGTCCGACAAGAAGATATAAAAAGGACCGCAATAATCACACCAATCGGTCTATAAGAATACAACAGGATGCTTTTGGTCATAAAAATGCGCCGCAACCTTTCAAAGGTTTTTGGATCAAATACTGCGAAATCACAAAAACACAGTAGCATATTTAGACGACATTTTAATTGCATCAACAAACAAATCCGAGCACATACAAGACATTAAAGAAGTCCTTAAACACTCAACAGTCACAACCTCAAAATTAATATTAAGAAATGCGAATTTCTAAAACATGAGATCAAATTCCTGAGCCACATATTCAACGAAAACGGAACAAAAATTTGAGAAGACAAAATAAAGGCAATCAAAGAATTCCCTTTTCCAAAAACAACAAGGGAATTAAGACGTTTCCTTGTTATGATTAATTTATACCACAAACATATACCAAAATGCAGCGAAATCCTCGCTCCACTAAATTAATTAAACAAAATTAAACGAAATGTCAAAATTAACTGGAACAAAGAATTAGAAATAACTTTCGAAAAAGCAAAGACAAATCTGTCAAACACAAGTTTACTAAACTACTCCGATCCAAAACTAACTTACATCATCAACACAGATTGTTCAGGAATAGCAATGGGAGAAACCATATACCAAAAACCAACGGTAAACAACCCATAACTTTCTTTTCAAAGAAACTCAAGACACATCAAATGCGATACTCCACCTTTGACAGAGAACTGCTAGCAGTACATGACACAATACAACATTTCCAATGCTTACTAGAAGGGAAAGAGTTTACAGTATTCACAGACCACAAGCCTTTAGTGAACGCAATGGAAATGAAATTACCTTGACCGAGACAAATCAGACAATTGAATTACATATCACAATTTAATTGCGAAATAAAATACATCTCAGGTGCAGCAAACATTTTCACAGACACATTGTCTCGAATTGAAACAGAAACTAACTCAATCAGCATGATTCCGATCGTAAACCGAGAAACAGTGAAAAACAAACCAGAAACAACTATTAAAAATTTCTCAAAACTTAATTCACTTATTATAAAAGAGTTTGGCGGAATTTGGTATGACACATCAAATGAAAACGTTAAAAGAATAATAGTACCTGAAGAATATAGAATAGATCTGATCAAACAATTCCACAACATCTACCATCCAGGAACAAAAGTTACATATGAACTCATGCGCACGAAAGTTGTATGGCCAAACACGAGAAAAAAAATTAAAGAATTTGTTAACTCATGCATAAACTGCTAGAAAAAACAAAAACTTTCAAGACAACAAAAGCCATTTTTCACACTACAGAACCTTTCGAGACTAAACACATAGAGATAGTTAGCCTACTGCCACCCAACAATAAACATAAATATTTACTCACAATAATCGACCGAAATACAAACTGGTTCGAGGCAATTTCAATCAAAGAAATCTCTGCCGCAACAATCTGCAGAAAACTAGAATTAACCTGGTTCGCAAGATACGGATACCAAAAAAACACTTGTCAGCAATCAAGGCAGACAGTTCGAATCCGATTTATTCAAAGGTCTGTGTATAAAATATAAAATAAAAAAGTCAGAACTACGGTATACAACCCACAATCAAACGAAAAAGTAGAAAGACTACACAGATCACTCAAAAATCAATGCGAACAAAAGCAAACGATACAAACTGGTTTTGAGAAACTACCAGAAATTCTAATAGGTTCAAGCACGAAAAATAAAAGTCCTAGCCAATCAGTATTCGGACGTATTCGGAATTCCCAAATTTAACAGAGAATCTTCAAAATTCGATAGAAAAGCAAACAGCCAAAACAACAAAAGAGGAAAATGATTTAAAAGGAATACTCAAAAACAAAACAAAGCTAACTACAGGACTGGCACTCATAAAAAACCATTTACAAAGGTTTTCGAATCAAAATACGATGACCCACATTAGAGATAAACAAAAATTTCGGCACACTTTTAATAAACGACTGAAAAATCAGAATAAACATTAGAAGATTAAAACCTTACCATTCAAACAAACAATCATCAGCAAACACCCAAACAGATTCAAAACAAAAACACGTTTCATTCGACAATACATTCAACAGAGAGACAACAACAAATATAGCGATTGTTTCAAATCACAAAACATATCGAAACAACAAAAATAACACACGATAACAAACTGATTCTGTACAATAAATTAGGATAACATAACACAAATACAACTGTACATTTGAGATGTAAATATATTTCACTTTTATGTTTTTTATCTGTTGTTCCAAGAGGCAATTAAAAACAAAAAAGTTTTATTATAAACGTTAACCTCCGGTTTTAAAGGAGGAAGTTATGTGATATGCTTCTGTAATAATTATTTTTGTGCTATTTTTATGGTGAATGCTGTATTTATTTTTATTTTATTTTTTGTTCTTTTGTAAGTTTTATAATTCATGAAAAGAATATTAAAATAAAAATAGAATCAAAAATAAATCGAAGAAAAAATCAATACCCAATAACAAATTAAAAAGACAATAAAATTTGGAAATTAACATATGAATCACAAGGAATTTATCAAATAAATAAAACAAAGAAACAAACTACTGAAAAGCCAATCCAAACCAAATCAACTCCATATCGTATCATTGGACCTTTGTTTCTTACTCCTAATCAAACTAACTGGTTATTTTATATTTAATTGTTCATACATTTTGTTGGACGTGGAGGAGTTTTGAAAAACTAAACTATTGAGTCATCCCAATCATATATCTTCATTGACCACCACTAGAGGTAACTACTCCGTACGTCACATGATTTTAATCACTATTGCACACCCGTGACCGGAGTCACGTTGGAACTGTGTACAGTAGCCGAATGCCATTCGAGCAGGTGAGCGCCATTACTAGCACTACTCTTTGAAGGACCTTCGTCTTTCCCGGATTATTAGCTGCCGCTGGAAGGACTTACGCTGCTACTTATAAACCCATTTTAAATTCCACATTTCCGCCTAATTTCGTTGAGGAAACCATGGAAAAAGATTATTCCCGTATATATTTGCAAACGCCTCCAATCTCCATCGCCGCCAGCACTTCGCTTGTTGAGTTACGAGTGAAACGAAATGTTATTCAACAATAACCCCTACAAATAAAACAACAAAAAAAAAATATCAGGAGACATGATAAAAAACGGAATTATATTAGTTAAGACAAAACATTGAATCACGCATCAGGATGAATCAAACAAAAAAAAATACTGTTAGCAAAATGGATACTCTAGTTTTCTTCGGCATCCATATCTGTTGGGAGACATCTTCTCTTTGGTGGGCGGTATGCAGGGGGATCTCCTCGGAATTCATCGTTTCTCCGCGAGGACGGTCCTGCGATTTCGCCTCGAGGGCCGATATTGGGAACTTCGCCGGTGAGAATGGCGATTTCGTCAATCTCCAAGTCCAAAAGATTCAGTGCCCGCACCACCTGAGGTGGTTCATTCTCCTCATCCACTAAGTTGATGTGGATCGATTCCGGGGCGAAGAGAACATGACCCGCGGGGCATAGCAGATGTCCGGGTCGAGCCCAGGGGTCTCAAACTCTTGATACGGAGGTGGTAAGTCGTCGATTTGATACATCTCCGCTGTCGATCTTGCCGCCTGGAGCCGCGCTTCTTCTCGACGGCGTCGGTCCCGACGTCGCTTGTTCCGGTTAGGCCGGTGACGTGCCGAAGGAGTGGCGGGATTCGCCAGTGTTTCCGCTGGGATAGCGGATAGGACGGACGAAGGATTGGCAATTGCCGTAGAGTCGTTGGTTGTTAGAACGGGGGAATCCTCAGCGTTAGGAAGATGGTGGATCGGGATGATGCCGAGTTGTCCGGCTCGGACATTCCCGGGGACATGAGCTCGGAGCTCCACGTCCGAAAATGCTCGCCTAAGCGCCACTGATTGCTCGTGAATCAGCAGTCGTTGGCCGCGTGACTCGACGATTAATTCGTCACGCGCCTGGGTGAGCCTGAGGATTTTTTGCTTGAGCTCCCTGACGGTTTCTGGAGGAGCCCAGGTTCCTTTTACTCGTTCATACTTAGCCTGAAGATCGCGGTGTTGAATCTTCAGGTCTTCATATTTGTGCCGTATCGCCACGATTGACGGAGGCAGACGGGGAATTCTCGAGGAATTTGATGGATCGTCATTGTTCTTCATACTGAAAGGAGAGAGAGGAAAATGAATAAAAAGAAAATCAAAACAAAGTTGTGGGTTTTCTTGAGAAGTGGGCGCATCGGCGGCGAGTCGAGAAGGGGCTTGCAGTGTTTTAGACATTTAGGAAAATGGCGTGATGTGTAGCAAGCTCTCTATTGGACTGAATCCCGCACTGGAGTAAAATATATAGAGAATCATTACCGATCTCGTACCGCTAAACTACCCTTGATTGGTCTTCTAAATCTTAGACTTTCTCACGTCTGGGGTTCGGTTTTACGCTTCCCCACTGTGGGGTGCCTTCACTACTATCTTCTGCGTCAGCAACTTGGGGTTAGTTTTCTCGGATTACGGTCAGTGGTCGCCCGTCAATTGTTTTAATCAAAACTCGCCAAAAACTTGTTCTATCTTTGGTGGGATTCTCTAACTAAATCGGTCAATGTCTGTGGCTAGATTCATAGGCGGGCGGCAAAAACTGGCTATACTACGAGGAAGTTTACCCGCTCGGTTATTCGTACTCGAACCGATAATATAGAGGTTATTTTCTTTAATAGTAGCGTCGTAATTTCGGTAGTTATTAGAATTTCAGTTATCATTATTATTATTGTTTCTACGGTAATTTGCGTTAAAAATTCTTCTATTATTATTAATTTGACTATTATTCAATTGTTCTCAGGGTTTTCACACTGTTGATGATTCTCACTCACCTTATTACTTTCAATATTAGATATTAGAAATTCGACTTTATGAGTCGTAAACTTCGCCCGATGAATTTATCAATATTATCCGAGTACCATTTTGTTTGTACGGGTTGACGTCATGAATAATTACAGCTAACTAGCGGGGTAATCCATTTAGGTACAACGCCATGTGGTCACAATTTTCCTAATCGTCATGGGATTTCTAAGGATTCGGGCTAGTTAATCCAAAGTTTGGTTGAGTTAGTTAGGATTCGATTTTCAGAGCGGGTGATCTCGAATCTTTGCGAGATTTAATCATCTAATGAAAGTTACGTCTATGCTCGAACTTGACCACAAGCAAAATGAATTGTCGTTTGCGGTTTTCGCTCAGCTACTTTAGAAGGGTGAGATTTTCCGTCGTTGATGGTAGGTTGGACCTTTATGATTTTTATTAAAATCTAACACAATTTTATGGTAATTTAGCTATCTACTTATTGATTTTTGAAATTCGCCTACAACAAAAACTTGTGTATTCATCACTGAGACTGATCGTGCATATATTGATGGTTTTCATAATATGTTTCTCTACTGGACCGTGAAGATTTATGGATTTTCTGCAAAATGCTTGGTTCATGGGTTACTGGATGTAATTCGGATTTTGGAATTCTATTCTTTTTGTTCGCGTTATCTCGTCCTCCTAACTCTATGGCAGGGTTTCTTAACCGGTGAGGTATACCTCCCTTGGGGAGGTATACTAATGTGTTGGGGGAGGTATGAGATTTTGTTTATTTTTGTTATGTTTTTTTTTAAATTAAAAATTAAAATTACTTACATTATCAGTATGAATTAAATATGATTTTTTTTATAAATATATATTAAAATGGTAAAAATAAAATAATATATGTAATGTTGGTATACCACTAATTATGTTTCTTATCTTTTCTTAAAATAAATTAATTATGCTGGAGGTGAGAACATAAAATTAAATATTAGGTGAGATATGAAGAAAAAAGGTTAAGAACCCCTGCTCTACGGGATCCTATGTCACCTGTCGTATGTTCGTGGTGGACATCTTACTTATCAGTGATAATGGTTTTCTGAAGACATTCATCGATTTGAGGACTTTCCTATTCCCGTTCGGTGGTCGGCGAAGGTCAGCAGTGTTACTCTCCTGTGGAACATTTATCGAAAAGTAATAATTTTTGTTATTATTCAACTTTCGTCATTTTAAAATTTAAATAAATCATATTGTTACTATCTTCATTTATATGTTTTCGAAAAAGTTTCACCTAGATCTTTTATTACGTTCAACTTACGCCTTATCCTTGCTGCCCGTTTTCTATTTCTAAATTTTCGTTCGAAATAATTGAAAATTTCGTTGATCAATGTGTGATCTGACCTAATTTCCCCCTAACTAGAGTCGTCCGATCTTCCCGTGATTTTAAACGACTCGCTCCGGCCACATTTTCAGCAGCGGCCTCGAGTATACAACGGCGCCCTGCGTAGCGGTCCTGTGCACAAAGCCAGAACCGACTGCGAACTGCCGAGGGGTTCACGAGGCATGACCCACGAGCTCAACTAAGGGTTTTCACCCACTAGCCGGCACACGGTCGGCCCCATGAACCATCTATTGCCATACACTAATGATATATAATTTATAGGGTTCGAACATATATATATATATATATAAGTGTGAAGTTAGTAATAAAATGAAATAAAATGTTAAACATCGAAAGGTTTAATTTTACCGTACAAATAAAAAACATCATAAATAAAAATTTACACATGATGACAAGAAAAATTCCTTACGTAATTTTCTAAATTCAAGGTTTCTGTACGGAATTCGAATTTTCAATGAAAAGCATAAGATTAAAAATAATGAAATTCATCACTGTATTTATACTAATTTCATGCGTGTATGCGACCAATAGGCGATTTTCCGCCATTTTTAGGGCTTTTTAATTATTTTATTACTTTAAAATTATTTTTATTATTTTTTGTATATTTTTCTTTATTTTTTGATATATAATTTATATTATATTTGAATTTTATTTTTATCATTATTTTCTTGTAATATTATTTTTAGCCCTTTTTATTTGTTTTCTGGCCGCCACTTTTGCCTATGTTTTTTCTAAACCTTATTTTGCAAGGTTTTGGCAGTTTATTTTATTTCTTTGTATGTTTCTTTTTGCATCTGTAGGCATTTTTCTGAATTTTAATTAATTATTTGTTTTATTTAATTTTTGTTATATTTTTAATTTGTTTTGATTAATATGTTTTTTATTGATTTTTAGTATCTTTGTGCGGTGCATGTTTATGTACAGTGATTCGTTCCACTATTCTCACTCTCTGTCTTTGATTTTTATTTTATTTTTTTTGTTTAAATGATGGCTCTGAGCCCAACAATTTTATTGTTAATTTGTTATTAATTAATTTATTTTTCCTTTGAAATAAAAAAATATTTACATAACAGGCACCCCAGTGTCCCGAGACAGTATATTTTTACAGGTGACTCGGCTGGGTTCTGACATTTTTTCCTACACATACGGTTCTCCAACGCGCATAAGTACAATTTTAAATATAACAGTAGTACAAATCACCTTTCATTAAAAATTTTGACAGTAATTGAAGTGATGAAGTTTTTTATATTTCAAAAATTAATACTAAACAGAGTCCTGTAATGTATTTAATTAAAGACTATGATAATAATGTAATATAAACGAAATTTTATGAACCGGAATTAAAGTTATTTCGATAACTACAGTGTTCAGTATTCAGAAAATATTTTATTAAATATTATGAATATCAA
Organism: Schmidtea mediterranea; assembly: GCA_022537955.1. Lineage (NCBI taxonomy): Eukaryota > Metazoa > Platyhelminthes > Tricladida > Dugesiidae > Schmidtea > Schmidtea mediterranea. The sequence goes on along the minus strand of CM039679.1, from coordinate 26,814,213 downwards.
AACCCTACACGGATATCAGCAAAAGGTTTTGTAAAGTCAATTTCTATACTATTTTACCAATCAATGAAGCAAGTAAATTTATGATAGATATTCAGTATATGGTTATTTCCAAATCCAGTCACCCCCCACCCACACTTGAAAAAGTAGATCAACTCAAAAATTAATGTAGATCACGAAAAGCTATGTCATGTAACCATTGCCATCTTGCTGTAGTCATGGAAACCAGCAAATATTTATGTAAGACAAACCAAAATTTATAAAATATTTACAAAACTTTATGTAGGACAAGCCCATATACATGTTGTATAATAAAGGATGAATTTATTGTGAAATAAAAATTTTGAAAATTCTAGGTTTAGTATTTTTATGATAAAAGACATACTAAACGCAATTGAATGTTTTCATGGCAAAAATGTAAAAATCAATGATTGGTTCGGTAAATTCGAATTGATATACAAGCTCCACAAATTAAATGGAAAAAAGGAAATCTTGTCTACTGTCATGAAGAGGAAAGAATTTATCATTCTGAAGACAACAGCGAAGAATGAAGATATTAGTTATGAAGAAAATAATAGGCCATTGCTACGAGCTTTCAACAATCCCGCAGAAGCATGCCTCTCAAAGTTATTAAATAAAAGATTCCAATTTTGGGACAATATTAACATTAATTTATCAGAAATGAAGAACCTAACTTTTAACTCTTTACTGATAAATATTATAATCAACTCCTTGCAGTAGAAATCGCAGCTGAGGTGAGAGTAAAAGAATCAACGTCAATAAACGCAATCGGTGACATCGTTTCACGATTTAATTTAGTGCAAGGACATTACTCTGCTCTTGCAATGAAAACAAAGAATGTACAAATGCTTTAAATGTTTAACGGCTTCAAATAGAAATGAACTTCAAAGTGTGACAATTCAAAGGAAAAACTTCTAAGCAAAGTTCAACAAAGAATGTATAGTATCATGGTGTTGGAATACAGAAGCCCCAGTACTTATGTCGGATCGATACTCCAAGTTAGATCCAGAAAACCCAAGGTAGGCCAGACTCTCAAAGTCATCTAGCAGTGGATCAAAACCTCTAGAGCTAAATATTGATGGAAATATTATGGAAGACGCATGCTGGTTGAGAAAAGAAAAGGAAATTAGGCACCTTAAACTGTGCGAACTTGGGGCGATCGTCAAAGGCATCCATTTATGCATCAAATGGAATTTAAAGTCTGGAGTCAGGAATTAATCTATCTCAAAATGAATAAAATGAAATTGTCGAGAATTGTTGTAAATGTCAATCAATAGATTCTCACCCAGTTAAGATCAGTAAAGGGCAATTAGAGGTAAAAGATTCTTGGAAACAACTAGACATTGATGTGACAAAATTACATCAAAGAAAGTTCTTAACAAGAAATTTGCATAGAAATTCGCTAACAGTTAGAACAGGTTGTTTTATGAAAGAGAACCTCTTGAAGAACTTATGTTGGACAATTACTTATCGTTTAGATCAGAGACTTTCACTTCCCTGATGAAAATGTTGGAAATCAGAACTGAGTTAAAATCCGCTAATAGACCAGCAGGCAGAGTAATTTACGCTTATGTGGTAAGACTTCGATTTAATGAAACGAAAGAAACGGTTCAACAGATATACACTGGGTAAATCCCGCTCAAAATCATCCATGTACATATCCATGGATAAGAGGAAGAATCATAAAGAAATCGTCTATTACGGAACTGTTGCATTGCCGCGTCATTTAGCTGACTTAAGGCACATGAATGAAGATTCCTCAGAATTTCGGGAGATGTATAATAAAGGATCAATAATATAAGGAAAGAAAGTTGTTTAAATAATTGAATTTATTGTGAAATAGAAATTTTGAAAAAAGTAGTTTTACTATTCTTATTGTTTATTATACATATATATTATCTTTTAATAAAGTTAAAATTTTTATACAAGGAAAATATTACAAGACATCAAGATATATTTGAATGTCTATAAGCATTTTTTCTTGTCAAGAGGAATACATAAAGTTTCTTATTCAAATTACTCATCAAGATCTTTTTTCAACAAATCTAAAAAGTAAAAGTGAGCTCACGATGAGTCATCGAACAAAGAAATGAGTCATACCGATGAGATATAAAAAAATTCCGAAAATTTTTCTAAGTCAGAAAAAAGATATATCCCCGGAGCAAAAATTTTTTTATGATTCATACTTCTTTCAAAGTCCAAACCCCCTCCCCTTAGCTTCCGCCATTTTGAAATTTTCAAAATTTTTCAAAGTCCTTTTAACAAAGAACTTTATGACTTCCTCAAAATCAAAGGGTTTCCTAACCTTTATGGTCAAAATTCTTAGTGTGTGATCTACCTTTTGGTGGTACGTAGAACATGGTGTGTCAAAACCTTCACAAGGGTCTATAATACTTTAAAATTCCTTAAAACCTAAGGGTTTTCTAACTTCTATGGTCATAATTTTATGCTCACTTCTTCCTCCTCTAGAGGGGCATTATCATGTTCCAACTATCCCATTATAGGAAAGATATCCCAAAATTTAAGATCCCTAGAAAAAATTTCCATAAATTTTTAATATCTTGATAAACTTCTATTCGTATACAAAACGATAACATCTTTGAACCACGATACAGATTTATACAGATTCATAAACACTACCATGAAGGAAAATGTTTTAATCATCAATATAAACTATATATAAACTTTTTCGTGTTTTTTGACTAATGATTTATTCTTGTGCTCTTATTATTAAAAAGTTGTTATTTTCTGAAAGAATATTTATTACTAGTTTAATTTCATTCATCACCTACTTAATATGCTTACAGATCACATTGAATTTTAAAAATTAAATTTTTTCAAGACTAACCATTTTATTTAATGTTTTTAAATGTTGAATGATTTCAATATATAAAACTGCACTACATATACAATCAGAACATATGAAACGCCTAAGTGTATAGGCATTTGGTAATAATCTTTTTAAAAATTGTGTTTGAAATTGATAATTTGCCCTTCTAATATTTAAAGCTTGAAATTTATTTATATTTTAATAATTCATAATAATAATAATAATAATAGAAAAACGCCAACTATATATTCTAAATAACATTTCAATATATATTTCAACCGTTAATCGGTCTTCCTCAGCCTAGAAATCAGATTAACAAAATCTTAATGAAAATAGGAAAATTTAAACAAATTAATCAATAATTATCATAATCAAGAATCACAAAATATCAAATTATTTTAATTTAAATGTAAATTCAAAAAATAAAAATCATCATTCGTTTTCAATAAAATTTTAAAAATTTAAATTATAAAATTATTTTTACATAACATCCCAAAAAAATAAATCAAATACATAATATACACAATTCACATTCAATTATTTAAATATATTCAAAATACCTGTAGACTGAACACTTTGAACATTAATTATAGGCTTTAAAGATTTAATCAATAACGCCTCACAAGTTACTCGTTCCCAATAATTACTCAGATTTTTTTTCGATTATCTTGAAATCAGTACATTTCCTAAAATGATCACTAGTGTGAGTCAATGAATTCAGCCGGCAATACTCAAAAACTAGAGTACAGGAATAACGGGCTGTCTCTGAAGTGTATTACATGAACATTGGTAAACGAGCTCAGAACAAAGACCTACTAAAGTTGGAGAATTATTACGTTACTTTGTAAGATGTTGAAACAATCCTAAACTGACTTTTATCTACATGATTGAGGTTCTTATACTTAAAAATAATAGTAATAATAATAATAATAATAATAATAATAATAATAATAATAATAATAATAATAATAATAATAATAATTATAATAATAATAATAATAAAAATAAATACAACAACAATAATAATTATTATTACTAGCATGGGCATACTCAGAAAAAATTTCGGGGGGAGGGTATTTTCAAAGCAAATCTTCATTAAACGGTTTTATTGATTTTGTATATATATTTAGCCTACATGTAAATTATAAACTATAAAAATTTTATAAATCTTATGACTACAGCATTTTTTTTAAATAAATGAGTAATGCTTTGAAATATAATTATTAGAACACATTAGGTTAAAAATTGGTTTTTTAAATCATATTCACTTTAATAAAAACCATTAGACTTTTTGCTGCCATAGGCCATAGGCAAACCATCTTTTTGAGTTGTTTATTTTTATTTTGCTTTAAAAATCACAACACTTTGATGTAAAATAGGGTTACATAAATTGAAGTGATAATTTTCAATATGTATTGAAATTTATTTTATGACTTGCTGGAAACTATAAGAATATTGCTGACTTTTACTTTTACAGGTAATTTGGTATATAAAAATTGAATTACAGGTTTACGGAAAGGATGAATGTTTCAATGATTTTATAATATTAAAAATCTCAAAAACCCTCAATGCACAAATTACATACGTAACTAGCGATTTCCGTACTATGTACATCGGCTCTCAAACCCAAGAAGCATGTAAAGAAGAATTTAGATTTTTATTTACCAAATTATTTACCCAAATTAAATTAAATCAATCTTAATCTTCGCAAATCTGACATTCTAAAAACCTCTTTCCAAAGTTACTTGCTCCTAGAAATAAAATAAATACCAAAAAAAATTTATAGGACTGGCTTGCATGTTTAAAATAGAAAATATAGAGATTAAAAGGGCAATATATATTTGAATACCTTTAACGATCATGCAAATCTGTGTAAGATTATCAGAGATTGATCTGGTGGAATGATTTCTATCGGCGATAATCTTAAATTACGAGCTTCTAATCGGTTGTTTACAATTTATATCAGGGTGGCCATCGATTTTTTTGTTAAACTTTTTCAATAGACTTAAATTTGACTTAAATTTTAAAATTTTTATTGTGATTAATTGAATTTTTGAATCCAAAAAAAGAACTTTGTTGTGATTAACTTGTATCATACAAGTTGTATGTTAGTTACTAATAATAGTTATTAGTTATTAATAATATTTATTCCTATTATTTTAGAATGAATAATCAAAGTACTGTCTTGAAAAAAAGGAAAACTTATCACTATCACAATGAATGGAAAGAAGACTATTTCTTTATTATGATGAAAGATAAATGGGTGTGTTTTATTTGCAATGCAACAGTAGTTTTCCTAAGAAAGCAAACGTTGAAAGACATTTTCTAACATTTCATAAAAATTATGAAGGGCATTATTCACGTGGATAATCCTTCACGTTTTATGAAAGACCAAAGTGGTACAACTGAAGGCGCAATTAACCGCGCAACAAAATAATCTTTTCGTATACAGCACGAACTCGATGACAGCTACAATTGCCTCATTCAAAGTTGATGATACTTTAATTAAACATAATAATCGGTTTCAAGATAGGAAAGTATGGAAAGAGGCTTTGTTAATGCTGGAGAAGTGTCAAACTTTTTTAAATAAATCGGAAATAATGACACCCATCAAAAATATCTTATTATCGACAAATACAGTTATGCGTAACGGGTGATTCACCAAAATAGAGACAATTTTGATGTGATGGTTGCAGAATGAATGAAAGCTGTTTTTAGGTTTATGGTGTTATAATTATTTAGTTTCCCATGGTACATTGACAGCAGTTAAAGTGATTATCACTTCTAATTTTCATTATAAATAATGTCTCTCAATGAAGAAGCACGCAAAAGAGTGATTTTAATCTTTTTTGAGAAGAATGTGCATTTTTGAAAACGGTACACATTCCATCACTTAAAGGAAATAAATATTCGCCCAGTACAACGGATCGGATCCTTCAACATCTGAATAACAATTCTACTGCTCAGTGGAAGTCAGTAAGTGGAGGAACCAACAAAATCATGAACGGTAATCAACTGCGATCACTCAAAGTCATTAGCATCAACCAAATTGGTGTCTCTTCACGCAGACTAGCATCCAGGTTCAAAGTAAGCAAATTAACAATCCGCAGAGCACTCAAGCGTATAGGAGCAACATATCCAGCTCGAATGAAAGCACCTCTTTACACTCGTGAGCAATTGACACGAGCTGAAGAGCGTTCCAAAAAACTCGCAGTCGATTTGAGGAATAAGACTTTTATAATGGACGATGAACCTTATTTCTCAATGAAAGATGATCTGCCTGGTAATGATAAATCTAAAGTCACTGCTTTCAAATTGTAATTTTTGGAAACTTATAAATAAAGATAAATATCCAAATATTTGAATAATTTTACACGTTTCAATGATTTCTTTGAATCCCCATTTTTATTTATGAATGTGATCAAAACAAAAAATCGATCACAAATAACAGATCTATATTTGAAATCATGGTTGAGAATTGCATTAAGTCCATTTGAGCCAAATTTTGAAAAACTGGTTGCACTTATGCAATGCTAAGTTTCGTTCCATTAAACAGTGTCAAGTTAACACCGTTATACACTCATCTTGATGCACTGGACATCAAAAAAGTTTTGCAAAGTTTGGATTTAAGACAAGGAAAAGACGATTCTTTATATTAAAACCTCCTTTCACTTAAAACCATGGTAGATACAATCCTACCTCTGCGAACTACAAGGTTACAAACTATCAGACTACCAAAACAACTTGAAAAACTTATGTTTATTATTCAATAATGTTTATTATTTTTTTATTTGCTAAAATTTTTTGTATATTTAATATATAATGATTTGTTTTCTGTATATACCATAATATGATTAATTGAAATTCTTGTTAATTATTCGTTAAAATATCTTCTAAAATTTGAAAAATCCTAAAATTGTTTGCGCATATTGTTTACAGTAGCCCGCAGACTATATATTACAAAATGAGTAGCCCTAAGGGATAAAAGTTTGGCGGAATTTGATTTATATCACGGAATTTCACGATTTTTAAAAAGTATTGACTTGTTCCTATATGATTTTTGTACCAATTCTGCCTTAAGCGCTAACACTTCTTCAATTGTTGGTCAGCCAACAATTTTTCTGATCTTCAATTTACTATATATCAGGATTCTCTGCAAAAATTTGAGATAAAGTTTCTTTCCTATGTTTTCTAAATATCTTCTGATTTTCTTGGTCATATTTCTTCTTTACAATTCGTTCTCATCTCTTCAACCGTTAATTTTTTTCCTTTAAACTCTTTTCCTGATCTAAACTTAAAACTTCGCTACTCTTTCGCTTATACAAACCAATCAAGTGGCTTTTGATTATGTTTATCTGACTTTGCAACTCACCATAAGTTTTGTTTTATACGTGACAGATTTTCTTCATATTGCATATTGCAATATGTTAGATTTTACCAGCTAGATAAACGAATTTCTGTATAAATTTTATCATTAATAATATTTACTTACTTACCAATGCTACCACAATTTAGAAATCAAAATCTGGTGTGTAAATATAATATAAATATTGAAAATAAAATTGAATAATTGAATAATTTTTAAAATGTTGACGTATTTGTCTTTCTCAAGTTTTATATTTTCAAAAATAATTTTATGTCAATCTTTTAAACTTTTTATTCTCTTTCTGATACCACTTAAAAATTTTTACAAAAACTTGACGGATTAGAAATCAAAGTTAATATTAATTAAATAATTAGTTGCACAATTCAACAGATTCGCCTAGAGTGTCAAATACTCTGGCACCGGCCTTGACAACTGGTTTATCCATTCTTGATTTAATAAAAAATGAAAATAAGTTATTAAAAATATTCTTTTATTTTAAATATTTTTAAATATTTTAAATTTTAAATATAATATCATTTAATGAATTTAATAAATTACATTACCAATATTTTTAATATTGATTAAAACAATCACAAAATATTGGAATTGACTTAATAAATAAAATAAAGCACTAATCTAACTTATATATTATACTACAATATATTTCGACAGACTCACTGTCATTGCCAGGTAGATATGAACTGAAACTATTTAGAATAAATTATTTTTATTTAAACAAATTTCTTCTTTTTTTATTCTAAAAATATTCTAAAATTTTTAAAAATATTCTATTAAAAATTTTGCTTTTATAAATCTCAAATTTTAAAAAATTATTTTTAAAAAATTTCATAAACTGATACTTTAGCAAAATTTAATTATAATTCTCAAAAAAATATTTCCATCTATTCCTTTATATTTCAAAAAATTTTTATTGCCACAGCTTCTGTAGAACAATGTATTAAAAAACTATTATTTCAAATAAAGTCATAAAACTCAAATTTATTAATTAATAACTATTAAATCAAGTTTTTAACTTTACATTCATAGTTTTAGATCTATACTTCATTTTTAATTATATTAATGGCTATATCCATCAGGGTTTTAAATAATTTATATACATTAAGTCTTTTGGTGATAAATTTACATTTTGTTAGTTTTATCTGAAATTTACATCTAAATTCCCTATTATTGAAATCTATTCCAGACAATATTTAAAAAATCATAGATATTAAAAACATGGAACTATCGACAACTTAGGTTGAAATCAATAGTATTTAAGATAAAATTAAACTAATTCTTATGTAATATATTTTATTTTTGTTATAAATATGAATATTTCGGATAATATTTATGAAGTTCATGAGCAATCTATGAATAATTATTAAAAATACAGTCATTTTGGACAAATATAGTAAACCCATATATTTTGTAATTTGAGATACCATCTACCAAATTCATATAAAATTTAGTTAGAAATACTTGGTAATTTTCAAGAAACTTATCAAATTCAAAAGCGATTTCAATACATGTGTTATTGAGACTACTTTAAATATGTGAGAAGACAAAGAGAAAACGTTAGAAAATAGTCTTCTATAAACCTAACGAATTGAAGAAAATTATTTTCAAGTAAACATACGAGAAGCAAGAAAGTACATCACAATGTACAATGCTATTCGTGATTATTGTACCCATTATTTAAATGAGCATTTAAATTATGAATGCTTTTAAAATGCCTTTTAATTGCTGTTGAAACAGCTGCAGAAATATGATTTGAGTACCCAACTGAGATGTGTGGATACATGTAACTTCCCAGAGTTCACATAAATTGTGAAATTTTGATTAATGGAAAATTAAAATTTTTGTCGAAAGAATTCTACCAATATCATTGCGTAACAGTGGGTGAGGATAATTATCAAAGTCCTTATGACATTCTTGAAAAGGTTGTCAGTGATGAAAACAAGATTGCGAACAGCCTAAGGCTTATAAAATCACACTTTGAATGGACTGAAAAAGGAAATATTGAAAAATATAATTCACTTAAGAGATAAATACATTGTACCAAACCTGAATATAAATTAGAACTTTTTACCTGTATAATCGGAGCTTTAGGCTCAATTCCACCATCAAAATATGATCTGATAATTATTCGACGTATCTTGAATTCATTATTATTTATTTAAAAATTAGTTTTATTGTTTTAGTTATTATGTTGTTATTTAATCGATTTTATCTTATCATCCTTCCATGTTGGAATTAGTTGACTTGTGTTATTTTTATGTCATTATTTTTTTAATAAAAATTATTCGAATTAGCTTTATTCGTTTTATTAACAGTTGTAAAGAAATTGACTAATCCAGAATTTATGTTTCTTGGTCCTTCTATAATATCGTTAGCATTTTCTGGAGATTGAGAAATGTTTCCCATATTGTCATCGGAATCCGACGTTGCAATATTCCTCTAGTATGAATTGAATTATTCATATTATGGAAACATTTATCATAATTCAATAAGTTTCACATTAATATTTGTATGACTAAATCAAAACAATTCTTTATCTGGTACACTATATTTCGGCAGAGCCTTTATCAAGTTCGTATTTCATTATCATAAGTCTAATAGAACAAAATTTAGCCCGTCATCATCAACTATCTATCCCCAGAGTATTTATGTTTACGGTTTTATTAAATATACCTACTCTGATTTTATTTAAATTACTACTAAATTTCTAGTGGATTCAGTACAACCAAATTTTGAAACAATTAGAAGAGGCGTGGTTAAATACCCCGAAGAAGCACTCAAACAATCGCAGTGCGTAGTCTAAGGTATACCGTTGTCGTGGTAATGAGGATACTTGAATCTATCCGGAGACGGCCAAGAAGCTCCATTTATAAATCGGGTTGCTTAAATGTCAATATTATGATGAATTAGTGCTATCTAGAGCGGTGATTCTTATAATTCTGTAACCGATGGATCGATGCTAAGTTCTGGTTGAAGATTGCGGACCACTAATTACAACGACGAGCGCTACCAAGAGCGACTTTTATGTTATCAGAATACCATAAGGTTATAATCAAGATTTTTTTAATATGTGGTATGGTAAAATAAGTAACATTCACATAATTTAACCATTTTAAAAAAATAAGTTGAAAATTAAAATTAATTTTTGACTCTTTCAAGAATCGGCACCGGTCAGCAGACAAATTTGCGAAGAAGCGCGTGGAATTTTCCAACTTGAGGTCCAATGACATAAAAGCTAAATTATGTGCTAAACCGACATATATAGAGACGGTAATATTTCCCGTTGGAAGTTACTATGCCATCGAAATAAACGCAACACCAACACCAAAATAGAAGCCGTCGAAAGCGGATGAACTAGCACTTACCACTAAAACCACATCTTGGTAAGAATGAACATGTTCAGATTTGAAAATTAAAGGTCTCGATTGTTGAAATGATTAAAGACTTCCGAATTTAATTGAGTTATCCTTTATATTTACATTTGACTGCAGACTAAAATAATTTAGTTATATAAAATTTATTTCACTAATTGTATTAAATAAATTCCGATATTGTTTTATTTCTTTATGTAAATTATTTTAACTCATTTGTGTAAATCGTTAAAAGGGATCTAAAAAAAGTTGGGCAAGAAACCTCATACAGTAGTCCATGAACCAGTAGGATTGTTAGAACATTAGCAACCTTATGCTAACATTCTTACCCTTAGAATACAATTCCAACATCACTTGTGATGGGTGCTTAGTGGAAACATCTTTATTATGTGTGTACTTGATACGGATCCTTTAAAATTATGTCGTGTTGTATTTTTCGCCTACTGGCTACTTAACACTAGCCTCGCCAAATGAATCAAACAGTGAGCTTTTCAATGGACATGCAAATTGTGTGTGATGTAATTGTATTCTGATATTTGATCGCTTTTACCCGTATATTATGTTTTGTAAACCCGCATAACTAATGTGTTCGATTTCCTGCATGCTTGAATGGTTAATTTTGAATGTTTGGATTTTCGTATCATTGTTTATTCTAATGATATAAAAATATTACATCTGCTACAGACATATATATTATCTAATTGTGGGGAATATCTAAATAAAATGAGACTTAATTGAAAGATTTAGTATCCAAAAAGCTACCAAGTCCTAAATACATATGAATAGTTGTAAAACATTAGCAGATTATTATTAAAGTTAACGAAAAATTCTATCCAACTTACAATTGTTAGTTTGGAGATAGCTGGTAAACAGAAATTAGTTTAATTAAAAATAAATTAATTTTTAGCAATAACAGACAATTTGTAAGTAGTATTTAAAACAAATTTAGAGAATAAAAACCCCCTTGTCGGCAAGGAATCAAAGTCACGGTGAAATACTATACTCAGATTACATACTGATAATTACAATTGTTCACAAATACAATATTAAAGAACTCATAGAAGTTCCAAGTAAAGTATTAGCACGTATATTGCTCGAAAGCTATACCATTGAATTATAAAATATTAAATAAAAGGTTAATAATAGATTATATATACTGATCTCGTATAAATTTAAAAAAAAGTAATGTTCCAGATTTCCATAATTTGCCATTCACGAACCTGAAGCTCACTCATGACAACCTATCCAGTCCATTTTTTGTACTCCAATATTTATATAAAAAATTTGGCGTGTTAAATGCTTGATTTTAAATTTTTTTATAAATTAAACTTTGCTTCAAGAATACTTAACTTCCTTAATTGAAATTGTTTACTATATTATTTAGATTTAATTCCAAAATTTAAAATGTTTTTAAAAAATAATTTTCGTAAATCACTTAAAATGCGCTACAACTGCTTAATCATAACTTATTCTTTCGTTATGTGGATAATTTAAATTCATTATTTACATAAATATTTACACAACAAAGATTAATCCTCACCATATAAAATTGACAACCGCTTAACTAAATATCCATCTCATAACAAATTGAAACTTGGAAAAGATAATTCATGAAAATTTATTGAAAAATTAAAATCCACATTATTTATTTTCTACACAAATTAAATATAATTTATAATACAAGTTATAACACCACTGTGTACAATCCATTTTAATTACATTTAAAACCAACATAACAAACCATTTTTCACAAATAAATACTTCAAATGCATAATTGGTGCGAATTTAATTGCATGCATTAATTTATTAAGCACCAAAACCATTTAAATATGAATATTCACAATGACAATACATAATAAATGATAAAATATATCAAACATTTAAACCAGACAATTATATTTTAATTTAACTGCCGAGAGTTTCTACTTTATCATTTGATTCGATATTATTAACATGATTCTGTTCAGAACCTTTGCCAGATTCTTCAGCACTCTTTGAACCTATAATAAAATAGATTTTAAATAACAAAATTACTTATTTAACCTTTATCCTCCGAATCACTTTTATCTTTAATGCTATCCTCCTTAACTTCTTTCTTTTCGTTAGGTGTGTCAATAACTAATTCAGTTGATTCCTCATCAACAATTTCTTCAAATTGTTAAATTTAGATTTACAAAAAATTATTACAAAATTATACTTGTTAATTTATCTTCTTCGTCTAATTTTAACTTTTTTGTTTCTGTTTCAGCTTTATTATCTTCTGCTGAATTTTTGTCGCCATCTTGGTCAACCTTTTCTACAGAAGGAATAGATTCAACATTTGAATTAACATTCTCTTCGTCGGCCATTGTTTTTCTCACTTCATTCGAAGCTCTCTGAAAAGAAATCAATAAATCATTTTTGACATGCACATTTAAATAATTTACTTTAGCTGCTTGCCGTTTGGGTGTCTTAACCGGGCTTTCCTCTTTTATTTTAGATTTGGGTTCAACTGCTGCCAATCTAGCACTTCTACGACGACTTAATTCTGGAGCTTCTTCCTTTTTCACTGCAGTTTCCTTATTTTTACGAGGCATATCTAAAATTAATTTACTAATAATTCACATAAACAATTGCAATAAAGAATTTGCAGCCATACTAAATATTTTAAAAGATGATTTAACTCAGACATTTTAGATATAAATTTAAACACTATATTTTATTTTTATTGGATATTGTTGATTTTTATAAAATTCAGTAAAATTGCAATAAATAACTTTTTAAAAATAGGTTCATTAATTAATTTTACACTGTTTTTTAATTTTCAAATTATTTGTGTCAAAATTTTAGGAAATAAATTTAAAATTATTTTATTTCTAATGAACAAAGTAGGATTCACTTAATTAATTTTACAGAAAATTTAACTGAGTGTTTTATGAAAATACTAAGCAGAATTTTTTTAAATAATGATTAAGATTAGATAAGAAATAATTGAAAAATATCAAAAATAACTAAAAATTACCATTAAAATTTGTACAAATAAAATTGTTGGGCAAGAACTCAAACAGCCTTGAAAATTGTTTAAATGTATCAATAATATAGCACGAAAACCCAGCACCAAGATAACATAAAATACAAAATACAACATCAGCTAAACACTCTAAAATTTGAGAGAACATAAATAAATATAAAATCAAAAAAACACAAAAATAAAATAACTACATAATTGTTGGGTCAAGACACGATTTTGTTTAAATTGGTGGGTTTCTGGGTGTTGATATTTTGAAACTATATGGTTGTTACCCAGACAACCCCATACAAATATCTTTCGCTTACCACTCGGCACCCGTTGCTAAGCAACGTTGGAACTGTTTGGCCAAGACATGATTTTGTTTAAATGAATCGGTAACACGCACCCAAATACAACATGCAGATTTAAAATCGGACCCATAAAACACCAACTAACCATGCTAAAATATGAGAAAGAAAACAATTAAATATAAAATCAAGAAACACAAAAGTAAACTAAAATAATAACAAAGTGCAACAGGATCCGCACGAAATAAACATAAAAATAACATGAGAACATGAAAATTTGACCGAAATTTGACAATTTACTAAAAAATGGAAAAATCCATAAAAATGGAACAAAAATTAAATTATTTGAATTGGAAACAATTCAATTAAAAAATTAAAAATAAAATTGTCAAATTAAATTACAAAAAATAATAAAATTAAGATTAGAATATACTAGAAAATCACAAGGTCAAATTTTGTTTTACTAAATCAGATTTAACACGCAAGGTTAGGGTCGTACAACAGGTATATATACCGATTCATTTTCACATAATTTTAATCAGTTTTTTGCAAACTTGAATTTGTTTAAAACTCGAAGTAGTTTTTGATAACTCAGTATCAATCAGTGAAAGAAACAGCAATTTTCAATGTGAGTGAAGAGATGTTTTTGAAAACTTTCTCCACGTCGTACCCAAACAACCTCATACGAGCTCTGTTTGAGGTGTCGGCGTGGGGAAAGGTTTGAATGTGAAAAATGAAACAATAAATGCCAACTATTGTTGGTATACGGGAAAGCTTAATCGATAATAAACTCGCATCTTTGGCTGATAACCATCCTATCCGTGATTTTGGGCTAACTTATCCCAAGTACACCTCACGATTTTAGTTCACTGTTACGTACTCATGACCGAAATCATGTTGGTACTGTACGCAACAGCCGAATGCCATTCGAGCAGGTGAGCATTGTCTCCAATACTACTCCTCGAATAACCTTCGTCTCACTGTTCACTGCGGCCGCTAGAAGGCCTTACGCTTATTATCTTAATACCCATGATGTTTACAGTGAACCTGATTTATTGTGTCGATTGATGCGGGATGAATTGTGAGAACGTTTATCGTAGAACTTTAATCACTCAACTTTCCATTAGTACTGATTATTGATACCATATTCTCCGAATTATCGTGGGAGTTATTTATCATTTTTACTTTGATAATTCCCTACGTTTATTATTTGTTATTTTCCGAAATATTAGTTATTAAATTAACAACGTAATTATATTATAATTAAATCTAGTTCTACATGAGTTAATTTATGCATTCAAAATAATTAGAAGACTAGGTACAATTTAGATATTTATTCATTTACGATAATTGCATATAAAAGAAACCCCACGATGATAAAGTTCGAAAGGTAGATAACGATAAACCAAGACCGGGTTGAAGTTACTGAGCAATGGATACTCCCATAGGGGGGGATGTGTTCCTCACAATTTATGCACCAGATTCGTCATCAATATCGACCGGTAAACGTCGACGTTTCGGGAGTCGATGAGTTGCAGTTGAAGTTGAAGCCGAAGGGCTCGGCTCTTCCTGATTTATTACGATTGTTAATTCTACTGTAGAGTGGGTGTTCGACGGCACTTGCCCACTTAAGATGGCTATTTCGTCAGGTGCCGGATCCAGATTCTCTAGATGCGATTTAAATTGAGTGGTTCCGGTTCGTCCGCTTCTACGTAGATTGGAGAAGGTGGCGGGTAAATTGCCATTGACAGGGTATATACTATGTCCGGGTCCATCTCCGGAAATTCGAATTCGGTATAGGCTGGGGGGCGGGTCGCGTGCTTCGACCGGCTCTCCGGTCCTCTCAGTCGCCCTTAAGAGATTTGCCTCCGCCCGGCGCCTTTCACGACGACGGCGATTCCGATTCGGCCGTCGCCGCTGTATTCTTGATCTGGGTTCTGTTACCTCACTCGGGGTTTGCCCGTTTGGTTGTCGAGGTACTTGGCTAAGAGGGAGATGATGAGCTGGTATGATGTTAAGATCCTGTTCCCAAGTGTAGCTCGGTAGACGAGTCCTGAGCTCGTTTTCCGTGAAAATTCTTCGTAGGGCGGCACTTTGCTCAGCGATTGTGACACGCTGGCTTTGCGTTTCAAGAATGAGATCATCTCTGGCCCGAGACAGGCGAGATATCTTTTGGAACAAGTTACGAGTGGCTTCGGGCGAGCTCCATGTGCCCTTTATTTTCTCATATTTCGCCCGAAGAATGGCGTGCTCTTTCTCCAATTGCTCGAGTTTCTGTCTGGTGGCTATAGTCGATGAGGAAAGTCTGGGTATCCGCGGGAGATTCGACAGGCTTGACATTTCAATATTGGCAGTTTTTCTCGAAATAAACAACTAAATAGTGATTCAAGAAATTATTCACAGAGCCTACTAGCATATATAGGTATTTAGAGTCAATTAAGATGTGTTATCACTGACGTTTTAACTATATTCATTCGTAAGGAAGAATAAGTTTAAGGGAAGCTATCATATTAAAGTAAGATTTAGGGTAGTTATACAATTATGACTATGATAGTAGTAGCATTATAATCACAACAATCTTCTTACAGTGGTAATGTTATTAATGATAATTATTCTATAACCGTAATGATGATGATTTCAATTTCGTTATTATTAATAATTATGAATTTTTCGGCATCGGCGTATTGTCTTAAGGAATCAAATTGGGAACTATAATCAAGCGTCATTACTCTGTGGGGACTCTCCGTCTTCGTCTCTTTTCTTATTCGCGCTTTCGTATTGGAATTCTTATTTCCCATCGTAGGCTAAATCAAAACCAGGGCCATAACCAAAGATTATTTTAATCAACTCGATTTAAGTGAATGCTGATGTTAATTTAGCGAGTCGTGTCGGAAGAGAGTAGCTGGTGAAATTTGCATCAATTAAAATTAGGGGTTTTCTGGGCGACTTCACCATAATAGATTCTAACGAATATTAAGCGTTTCGGGTTGATAAACATTCCGTATCGATCGATTTGTTGGACTATAGAGTGTCATGGTGTTGTGACTAATGGTGCGTGTTGGTTTTTGTATAGATGCGTTTCTTATTAGCATACCGATCGTTGTCGCACAGCTAGGTGTGTGGTAATTTGTGTAGTTGACTTAACTGATTTTCTAACACTCTGTAATATTGTAAATAAAATCGACATCATCAAGTTACTTTCAGATTCTGATGTGATTATCTCGGACAACATAATTACTACTGTCAGGTTGTCTTAACAAGGCTCAATATAGTGTCTGACATCCTCAAAAATTTGCATTTCCGTTCAGATAGTACTTAATTGAGTCTTTCATCATTAGCATATCCCTGCTACCCGTTTTCTCTCAAATCAATGTCGAGGTTTTTATCGAAAAACGTTTCCTAGTAATCGTTGATGATCATCTTAAGTGCCCCTAGTCAATAACGCCCTTCCCGTGATTTTAAATTTACTGCTCGCCTCGACTGACGTTTCCATCAGCCGTTGCGAGTGGTTTAACGGTGCTCTATGGGGAGGGTTCTGTGTCTTTCGACCAGAACCCGTCGCGGACAGACCGATATTTCAGGAAGGCTCGACCCGCGATCACAACTAGGGAACTTAATCCACCATCCGGATCGTCGATCTGCCTTCTTGACAACTATTACAATACTTATGATATATGATTTTATTCGGGACCTCGATATATATTAATAACAATAGCATTATCATTACAATATGAAAACATAGAATTTAAAGTAATCGTTACGATCATTTAATTCATCATAAAATTACAAGAGAATTAAAATAAAAACGTCCTTACTTAGTAAGATCGATTGAAAACTTTCGTAAAAGTTGCTATAACAAAGTTTTCAGTTGTAATAATAAGGGTAAAAATTATGAAATTGGTCACTGCTTATATAGTATTTTTGTGCCTGTGTGCGACCAATAGGCGATTTTTCGCGATTTTTAGGGTTTTTAAATTATTTTATTAATTTCAAATAATTTTTATAATTTTTTATATATTTTTCTTATTTTTTGATATATTAATATTAAGTTGTTGAATTTTATTTTTATTATTATTTTTCCATAATACTCTTTTTACCCTTAATATTTTATTTCTTGGTCGCCACTTCTGCCTGTGTTTTTTATAAACCTTATTTTGCAAGGTTTTGGCAGTTTATTTCTTTTCTCGTATGTTTCTATCTGCAGCTGTAGGCTTTTTCCAGAATTTTAATTAATTATTTGTTTTATTTAATTTTGTTATATTTTTATTTTGTTTTAATTAATATGTTTTATTTTATTTTTGATCTCTGCTTGCAGTGCGCTTGTATGTGCAGTGACCATATTCCTTATTTTTCATTTTTATATTTTTGTTTTGCAGTTTGTTAATAATTTTTTGTTTTAATTTTGGCTCTAAGCCAAACTCTATGATGTATATTATATTCAATAAAAGTTTCCATAAATGAACTCTTGTCGAAATTTTTCCGGCCCACAGCCAACACCTCACTGCAAGAAAGTAAACTAGATATACCCGTATCGAATCGTGTAAGTGCGGTGTAAGTCCGCCAATGATTCGTTCCCGTGAAGGCTACGACGTGAGAACGCAGTAGCTGAAACGTAAATTATTATTCCGTATAGGGGAAATGGGTTGAAGGGGGAATAGTCTTTTGGCTATTTCGTCATCACTCAAATCCTATAAATTCGACCTAAATTTGTATTGACAAACGGCTAAAAATCATTTTGGTTGTATTTGAGGAGATCCAAGGAGATCTGGCCGACCATTCATCTAAATACAAATTCGACCGATAGGGAATCCGATCGAGGTCCATCCACATGATAGAAACGAGCCAACTACTAAAGGGTTTAACGAACGTTAGAGATAAACTAATTGAGACATACTTACGATAGTATTTTGGCAGATCGACCAACACTAAATTAATACCGAATCGCGTGAATAAATATCAAGAAATAGCACTAAATTAATAATGATATCATCTGACATATCATAAATGTCAATCGATACTAGTAATCGAATTCCCACAGTAGCTCTCCTCGACAACTCCGGTGTGCAGCTAAAACACAAAATTTTCTACCCCGAGATGGTACACACCACCGTATAAATTCTGAAGAACGGCTAAACATTATCATTTTTCTTAACCAATTATGACTTTTAACTCGAAGTATTCAAATGACGACGCCCCGGCCAGATCTCACGAGGACGAGATAATTGTGGAACCAAAAAATAGCTCTCGAAATGGTAAGCTCCATTCTTTAGTTTATTAATTTAATACAAATATGAGACCTAGATGCAATTACGTTAATTCCAAATCCAAATGCCAGTTTCCCGAATTGAGAACAGATCTTTCCTATTTGCCATGAAATAAAATCTTTGTGTTGTCAGAAATCATTTACTTATTAAATTTTTCCAATCTTAGAGAGGAAACACTCACGAGACCATAGTTTTTTTTGACTTACTCAGTTCGGGGCGAAATACCAATCATTAATCCAAACGTTGTAATACTACCTGATATAGTCACCCAACCCTCAACGATGCCGACATCTATGATATGGACGAAATTCCATGTTTATCATAATATTAAATGTGGAACCCCGGCGTCACCTTGACCAACTTGTGATAGGACGGTAATTCGAGAGACAATATGATTAAAAAATGGTTAGCTAGTATACCAAAATTCTAAATTTAAAGAATAGTTAAATATCACCATTGTTAATGATATACATCCATGTCCAAGAGAGATTTAACTTCAGGTTACTATTTAGTTAATTCATTAATTTTAATAATTTAAATAAAATGTCATTTATTAGTATAAAGTAAAGAGATGAATAAATCAATCAGTATGTAAATCGTTAATCTTAACAATTTAAATAAAATGTCATTTATTAGTATGGTATAAAGTAAAGAGGCGAATAAGTCGGCATTATTAGAACAATCAATTTATATAAATGGTTAATTTTAGTATTTTAAATGAAATGTCATTTTATTTGCTTTATTTGCGCGGTTGTATAGTAAAGAGAAATGAATAGATTATTTTTATTGGAATACTCTATTTGAATAGATGATTAATTTAAATAATTTAAATAAAATGCCATGTTCATCCACGTAGTGTAAGTTAAAAGAAAATGAATAATTCATTTCATTAGAATAAATAATTTTAGGTTATTTCATTGTTATTAGAATCAACAAATCTCGGATTCCCTCCTCATTACAGTTGGGTCAGGACCGTTGTAATCGCCACTATGACATTTATTCGGCTAACGTTTCCCATGGATCCAAATTTGTTAAGGAGTAACCCGTTCCAGAGTCATGCTCATTAATGTCTTGAATACAATACTATAATTACACGTCTTAGGAGATAGTCGCTCCTAAATCCGCGACAAACCCAACACTCATTACATTAAGGAATGGTAGATGAATACTAAACGACTGAAGTTCGCAAAAGAACGATTTAAATGTGAAGTTGAGAAAGATGAAATTAAAGCACCGAATTCACCGCTCAAGTAGTGAGTAACCACCATAAGGAGTTAGACAAAATCGCATGCGAAAATCGACCGATGAGTTACACTACAACCATTTTCGACGACCCACGAATAAGTAGTCCCCTGAATTAAATGGAAACGGTGAACCGATTAACTATTGAAATTTTCTTTCTTTTAGATGATTCGTGGATCGATGCATCCCGGATCACGGTACGCTTCCCCGCACATGCGGCAAATCGATTTCGTCAAGCCATGTGGGATGCGGGATTCACCGTCTCCCAGGTGAAGGAATCGAGATTCAGTACCCAACAGCAGTCTGAGGAGGTCGAGGTTCCGTTTGTTGTTATAAAACGGGAACCAGGACGCAACCCGGCACGAGAAATCCGGGGTCAAGCTGAGTTCCTCCTCGCTCGCCTTGAGGAACATCAGCGGCAAACCAACGCTCAAGTGGAGAGGGCTAGACGCTACCTAGCCAATTTCAATAACGATATAGCAGCAGGGAGAATTCCCAGTACGGACGGATACACTCCGCCGTACAACAAATCGTTTAACCTCGATGATAACAGATTGAATGCAAGATCCACGGCCATCTATGTAGTGGTCCCACTGAGGATCCTTCCCTGTGACATGAGGATGGAGAAAGATCAAACCAATGAACACTGCGAGCACCCCTATGCTCGGAAAATTCCCAGGCGAGATGACTATAGACTTCATCGCGAACCGAATTGTAGATAATTGTTAAAATATCTTAGTCTTATTTATGAGTGTTTTCTTTTCCGATCAAAATTTTAACGATTATATCTATAAAATTTCACGATTAAGGGATTGTTTTGTTAAATAATATTGATGTGGAATAATCACTCTTTTGTAGACATGGAATCAAGCCAAATGCTACAGCGCGAATTGGACAACGCGGCAAGGCGAGTAAGAAATTGAATGAACAGATTTTGCAGTTAACGAAGGAAGTACAACAAATCAAAGCTACCTGGGTAGAGCCGAAGAGGGTCAAAACACTAGAAAATGACAGCGGCACAGAAGGGTTGTGCTGAGGAGAAACAGCTCAACCAGAACCTGAAAACACAGATAAGAGGCCTAGAGGTGGCAGTGTCGGCCTGTCAAGAAAGAGCGCCGGTGACATACCCCCTCATCTTCGCCCCGCACAGCTGGCCTACAGGGATGCGGCGGTTACTCCGAAGACCGTCCCAAAACCAAACAGACATCGTCCAGGAAGAAACGAACGCGCCAAGCGTCGTGCAGCTCTACACCATGAATAAAATATGTTACTAGTTATTATTAAATAAATGTTTTCTTTTGTTCCATTGGTTTATCTAATAAGTTTAACGTCAGGACAAACTAGCTTAATTAGTAAGAGTAAAAGATTTAGTTTATTGAATGAGTAAGATCGAATATACAAGAATGGGACCAGAATGAATAAAGCGCACGCAGGCCTTCTAACGGTAGTGCGTTGAACCCAGTTTGAGGTCGGACCAGAGTAGTTCCTATGTGGCGGTCACCTTTGGCGACCTCAAAAACCAACGGTTACATGACCAACGTTGCTTAGCGACGGGTAACCATTGGGGGCAAGAAAATATTTATATGTGGGGTCAAGGTTATTGTAACCATAAACCCCACAGAACTGTGTTTGAGTGGGTAGATCGTCCGCAAAAAGTGAGCGCTACTGCTAATGCTATAATTGACCGAACGATCCATGAGTCCAACAAGCTGCCGATATAAGACCTGCGCTCGATTTCAATTTTTAGGTCCCATTATTCTCCTAGCTCCTTCAAATGTTAACCTATACTCTCATGTCATTCATTGTTATGTCCATTCTCATAGTTCTTCTTATCGTCGTCCGTGTTGATGATTATTCTATGGCCCGTACACCCTTTGTTATGTTAAATATTCACACACTAGCTCTCTTACCCTTATCCCTATTATAACTACAATGTTCTCTATTATTGATACTAGTATTGTCATTGTTACTATTATATGTTTTACCTTTATTAATTATTACTACTATTACATTTATTATTTTTCTTATTACTATAATTACCATTATATTTATTATTATTACTACTATTATTATAATTATTATTATTATTATTATTATTATTATTATTATTATTATTATTATTATTACGATTATTACCCTTATTATTACTATTATTATAATTACCATTATCCTTACTATTATCATTATTATTATTAAGTTTTTTGTAGGGATCCGTCCTTATTCCTCAGCTTTATAAAAATATTTTACTTATATAAAAATTTAGCCGTAATCCATCCGTATTTTACAGTTTTCGACAAAGTATTTTTCTTGAGTCGGAAAATTTTTGCAGCGTACCGCCCTTATTTTACAGTTTTATAAGGATATTATACTAACAATTGAACAACATTTCACTTTTACTTTACTATTTTCTATAAGTGTTTTAATTAACTCGGAAAATTTGAGCAGCGATACGCCTTTATTTTTTGGTTTCAATTCAACATAATTTATTTAATTCTTAAAACATTATTTTACATGATTTTAGTCGTTCGGATTAATCATTTTCCAATGGCTATTCATTTTAACTGTTGCAACGATTTCGCAATTTTCCCCGCTACCCTTTCCCTCTCTTGGTCCTTAAGATCTATGTATGTTCATGTTATATTTAATAAGTGCCCACTGGACTACTCGGTGTTAATGATTTTGAGCCGAATGCTGTTAAAAAGTTTATGTCGATTTTATCGAAATCAAGTTCAAGAAAGTTGAGCCAAAAGACCCATTTTCAAGCTACTCTCTTTCGCTATTTAATTCAGTGATTTGAAGTTTGGGTTCCTGCGTTCTCACGCCGGAACCTTCTCGGGCACGACTATTGGCGGACTTACACCGCACTTACACAGTCGATAGGGGTGTTTTATTTTTCTGTCTTGCAATATGTTTTGGCTGTGGGCCGAAAAAAGGAATAACAAATAAATTTTACCATATCAGTTGAGTAAAAATTTCGAGCATAGTACGGTTTATTCGACATGAAATATTTCATAGTAATCGGACGTCTATTGGCATCATCATTGTTCATTGCTTCATCCCAATACATTTAATCAAATTTGGTCTAGAAATTCATGCAGTATTCACTCATATTTCTTCACAATTGGTCAATAAGTTCATCCACATTCGTGCATATATTTTCATAATTTGTCAAAAGTTCCTCAAGCAATCGTTTATATCGCTTCACACCAATGTATAGCAACTGAAAGTTGTCGTGTTCAGGCAAAACACTTACTAGAGTTAATTGTCTAAAAAGCACGGCTCTCAGTTGCAACGCACACCAACTCAGTTTAGATTGAAATTTTTTCTCTGAAAATTACGGCTGAAAATTTGTCAAAACACATCAGTATAAATACCTATAATTTGGCCTTAACCTTGCGTGTTATTTTTATTGCGATTAAACAAAATTCGACTTTGAAATTATTGGTATTATCTAAATTTAATTTTTATTAATTTCTTAATTTAATTGGCAATTTATTTTTAACATTTTTAATTAAAAATATTTTATTTTTATTCATTTAATTCATTAATTTTTACTTTTATATAAATGGTCATTTTACGGTCAAATTTTCTTGTTATTATGTTATTTTTTATGTAGATTTCGTGCGATTCTTGATGCATTTTGTATTTATTTTATTTTACTTTTATGTTTTTGATTTTATATTTATTTATATTCTCTCAGATTTTAAAGTGTTTAGTTGGTGTTGTATATTGTATTTTAAGTTATCTTGGTGCTGGGTTTTCGTGCTGTATTACTGATGCATTTAAATAATTCTCAAGGCTATTTGTGTGCTGGCCCAACAAAATGAATCGGTAACAGCACGCAAATACAACACGCAGCTTTAAAATCAGACCCATAAAACATCAATTAACCATGCAAAAAAACATTCAATATTTTTTATACACACTCTTCATCCTTAAGAGGCAATTTTTCATTCTTCCGATCTTTTTTTAATTTCACAAACTGAGGAACATTTACCGAATCATATAACTTCTTTATATACAGGCCCAGCTCGTGGTTTTTTTGTGTGTGCGAGGAATGTTTGGCGCCTTTGATTTTCTTTTCAATAAGTTACTAAAAAGCTATATTATAAATAAAAACCAGCCATTATTTTCTATGGTTTTATATTATTATCGTTTAAAAGTAAATCGAAGCCATTGTCAATATTTTTTGATTTTTGATAATTTATAATTGTCAATTTATTCGGTTTATAGTCTATAAGCTATAATATTTTGATTATAATTTTAAGGCAAATCAAATTCATTTATGACAAAAAACTGATCAACAACAGTTTTGATTAAAACTTAGTTCTTTATTAATCAAAAATTAAATAATTCAAGTAATAACAAAACAAAAACGAAACAAAATTCAAATTCAATTTCTTATATGAGATTTTATCTCATCTTGTTATATGCTCTTTGGTACAAAGCACTTAAGTTAAAATATTTTTCTAAATTAGAATGGATCAAATAACTTAAAACCAAAGAACCGAAAGCAAATTTTAATGCCTGAAAATAGGTATAAATACAAAAAAAATCGTTTCAAATTAATTGTCTTGAAGGTGCTTTTTCATTTGAAAAATAAAAAAAACTTGTGTTTAAAAACTAAAAAAATTTATTTGTCAATACTTTTTGTTAAAATTAAAATTTCATATTGTCTTGTAGGCGTCTTTTACTTTTTTATACTTTTTTATTTACTACGAGCCGGGCCTGTTTATATACACACCATGGTCGAAAATAACTAACCTATTTCCTTTTCAAACTTACAGATATTAATATTTTTAAAAGTTTTTAAAGACATAAAATCCATAATATTCTACTTTTTGTTTTTATCGATATATACCATCTTACTTGCACTTAACGACTTCTTCACGTAATTAAAATTTATATCTTTCATTGATTAGAATACATGAACATATAAACGTTCAATTTTTACTCACAATTTTGTTTCATCCACAGTGATTTTGACCAAATTTCAAAATAAGCTCCTCGTCTTCAGTCAAAACTATTTTACTCAAATTTATCACAGTATTCTCCACACTAAATTTAGAAATCCCAAATACTCTCTTCCAATTAATCTATTTTTTAATATGAACATCAGCTTCAGATTTTATTTTCACAATCGAATTTTCGATACACCATTCAACGTATACTTGCAATCAAAACTCATTCGTAACAATATTTACCATAAATCCAATATTTGTTAGTTTTTTATCAATGGAAGTTATCCTTATCTTCTCTGATTCCAACATTCTTCTTAATGTTCTTCTGTATTAATTGAAAATCTTTACTGGAAAGACAATCAATTAGTTTCATTTAAAAAATGATAGAAGCAATCATCTTTTCTTCTAAACAACTCTTAAGAAAACTAATGTCTATTTCCTTTCTTTTGAGGGAGTTATAAACCTTCTTAAACATTTTGAATATTGGAACACCTGCAACATGATTTATAAATAAACAATTAAATAATTTTGACAACAATTTAATTAAAAGAAAACGCCAATAAAACACTCTTCGTATGATATAGTTCATTTAGGTTATCTTCTCTGACGAGACGATGTTTGAGGTGCGCCCAAATTGCCGCACGAAAGTGAGACGCATTCCTGGCGAATGCTTGATTGACGTATGTTATTGGAAGCTCATCAAATGATGGGTTGATTGAAAACATTCGCTTGTTGGCCGAAGACGAAAACTATTGGCAACCGATCTGTGAACGATTGATTGAGTCAATGTCATCAAGAGTAGTACTTCTCAAGTCAAGAAGAGGTGCAAACATAATAAAAAAGTGAATATTTTAATTAAACAGCATTTGTTGAAAAATTTCTACTTATTTTTCTGTTTTAGAGGGATGGCTTTATTATTTTGTTGTGTGTTACAGTAAATGAAGACGAATTTAATTTTAAACTGTTATTATGAATTCCAAACAGTTCATTTAGCTCTATAATTTACAAATATGAACTTAAAACTATTGAAGATAAAGCATGAACACATTATTAAATAAATATTCGTCAATTTTTCTCAAAATAAATAGTAAACAATTAATTAAATTATGAGTAAACTCCAAAAGTTCAACAACCAAAATATCAGCATGTCAAGCAAGAAACAAAATTTTCAGGTTCTTAAAAAAAAGGTTATAAAAGATTGAAGAACTTAATAAGGTAAGTGCAAGAAATTAAGTAATACAGATGTCGTTTATCATACTTCAGGATGTCTCCATTAGGGTTACCTGTCCCTAGATTGAGTTGTAGATTGTCAACTGTAATATAAATAAAAACTAATTGCGTTTTTATAATTATTTGATCAAACCAAGTTACGCATCTTTATTTATAAAAACAATTCTTTTTAAAATAAAAAAACAGGAGGTTTTTGAAATTATGTTCTAAAATTAGCAAGATTAATTTTCAATTCATTATATCAAAAAATTACTCAATCCTGCTTTTTTTAATTACTCTATAACTAGAATAAATTTCCTTTGGGTGATTATTTTTTATAAAGGATTTTTATCAAAAATACAGGGGATGGGAAATATTTGAGGCATCATAAAAAATTAAATAAATTTTTATTCATACTTTATTTCAGAAAAATTGGACTTATAAACGTCAAACGTGGAAATGATTTGAATCATTCTATCGCTTAAATTTTCAATTGTTGGGCCAGCACACAAATAGCCTTGAGAATTGTTTAAATGCATCAGTAATACAGCACGAAAACCCAGCACCAAGATAACTTAAAATACAATACCAACTAAACACTTTAAAATCTGAGAGAATATAAATAAATATAAAATCAAAAACATAAAAGTAAAATAAAATAAATACAAAATGCATCAAGAATCGCACGAAATTTACATAAAAAATAACATAATAACAAGAAAATTTGACCGTAAAATGACCATTTATATAAAAGTAAAAATTAATGAATTAAATAAATAAAAATAAAATATTTTTAGCTGAATAAATTTATTTAAAAATGTTAAAAATAAATTACTAATTTAAATTAAGAAATAAATAAAAATTTAATTTAGATAACACAAATAATTTCAAAGTCGAATTTTGTTTAATCGCAATAAACCTAACACGCAAGGTTAAGGCCAAATTATAGGTATAAATACTGATGTGTTTTCCCAAATTTTCAACTACTACTTTGTAGTATTAATTTCAACCAAATTTAAGATGCACATTTTTTATAAATCTTACTTTGTGTGATTTTTTTTCAGATATTTTCAGATCATTAATCTACAGTTATCAATATTTTCAGGTTATTAATCTACAGTTATGTTTTGTAGCAATATTTTCAGGTTATTAATCTACAGTTATGTTTTGTAGCAATATTTTCAGGTTATTAATCTACAGTTATGTTTTGCAGCAATATTTTCAGATTGTTAATCTACAGTTATGTTATTTTGGTTTATGTACATCGATGCCCGATTTAAAATTTGTTTATATGAATGCCAAATATACAGTTTATGCGTCGAGACTTTTGCCTAATTCATGTGGTAATTTATTTTTTCTATTATTTTATTTTTGGTGGCCCACAGCCAAAACATAACGCAAGATAGAAAAATAAAACACACTATCGAACTGTGTAAGTGCGTGTAAAATCGCCAATAGTTCGTGCCCGTGAAGGCTCCGGCGTGCGGAACACAGGAAATGGAACGTCAATATTATCCGTACATAGGGGAAATTGGAGGGTAAATGAGTAGTCCATTGGCTGCTCCTTCATCATCCGTTTCCTAAAAAATTGACATGAATTTTAACAACAATCGGCTCAAAATCTCTAACACCGAGTAGTCCATTGGGCACTCATTAAATATAATATGAACATACATAGATCTTAAGGACAAAGAGAGGGAACGGGTAGTGGGGAAAATTGCGAAATCGTTGCAACAGTTAAAATGAATAGCCATCGGAAAAAGATTGATCCGAACGACTAAAATCATGGAAAATAATGTTTTTAAATAAGAATGAAATAAATTAATTTGAGTTCAGGCGGAAAATATGGGTGGGACGCTGCTCAAATTTTCCGAGTCAATGAAAATACTTTGTCGAAAACTGTAGAATAGGGATGAACCGTAAAATAAGGGCGGAACGCTGCTAAAATTTTCGAATTTACAAAAATACTTTATCAAAAACCGAAAATTACAGATGGATTACGGCTAATGTTGTATACCAATAAAAATTTTTAACGCTGAAGAATAAGGACGGATCCCTACAAAATCTTAATAATAATAACGATAATGATAAGGGTAACGGTAATTATAATAATAACAATAATAATAATAATAATAATAATAATAATAATAATAATAATAATAATAATAATAATAATAATAATAATAATAATAATAATAATAATAATAATAATAATAATAATAATAATAATAATGGTAATAATAATAATGTTGGGCCAGAACGTAAACGGCCTTCAAAATGTTTAAATGGATCAGAAACACACACGCAAACACAACACGCAATTTAAATAAAACCCCAAAACACCAATTAAACCCATATAAAATCTGAGAAATAAAAGAATTAAATATAAATTAAGAAACATAAAAATAAATTAAAATATTAACAAAAGGCACCAAGATCCGCACGATACCTACACAAAGATAGCAAGAAAACACGACAAATTCGACGAAATTGGAAAAATCAATTAAAGTTCATTAAAGCAAGATTTAAATCGGAAAATTTGAATTAGTAATAATCCAAATTAAATTCTAAATAAAAAATTATAAAAATAAATCGAAAAATAGTAAAACTAAATAATAGAATTTGCTAGAAAACAACAAGGTCGAATTTTGTTTTACTACATCAAATCTTACACACCAAAAATTTAGGTATATATACTGATCCATTTTCACATTAAAGTGAACCATTTTGAAAACGAATCGTTTTTCGTAACAAAACTACTTTTTGAAAATTATTAAAAGTTTTGAAAGTCTTAAACGTTTTAAACGATCTTCGAAGTTACAGTTGTTTTTCAATTATTATTTAGGTGAGGATCATTGATTTTGGAACCCCTTTCCACGCCCCGTACCTTGCATCTCTGTAGAGCTCTGTTCGGACGTCGGCGTGGGAAGAGAGGCATTTGGTTTATTGTGTAAATGTATGCTATTTTTATGAATTGGAAGGGTAACTTGTTATAATTTTCTTATAATTAATAAACATTATTATGTATAAATTGTTTCATATATATCTATAATTTGTTAATTAAAATATGTCGAAATTTTTCCGGCCCACAGCCGAAACCCAATGCAAGTAAATAAAATCTACACACAATTCAGATTCGTGTAAGCGCGTGGAATATCGCCAATGATCTGTGCCCGTGAAGACCCGGCGTGCGGAACGCAGAGTTGGATCGTCAATATTATCCCTATAGATGAAATGAGGAATAAGGAAGAAGTCTCTGGCTGCTTCCTCGTTTCTCCTTTCTATAAAATCGACCTAAAATCTTCCTACACACGGCTAAAATTCAGCACACCGAGTAGTCCAGTGGGCACTCATTAAATATAACATGAACATATTGTGCGCCTAGGATCTATTAATGGGGAATGGCACGGGGAATAAGAAAAACAAAATCAAATCGTTGATATTAATTAATAATTTGGAATAACTTAGATGAAAATATTGGTACGATTAAATTGAACTTGTCTTTCAAACAGATTAATATAGGTGTAATTTATTAATCCAACCAAATATAGTTATTAATAAAAATTAAAATACTTCTCAGTTAATGCAAAGAAAAATTTAAAGTGATTCGAAAATTTTATCACTTGGATTAATTACTGGGTAGAAAGGTATAATTGTGATCCAAAGAAAATGATAACGATTTAAGTAAACATTAACTAGAATCTATTAGATCAACTAATTTAACCAACGTTGAAACAACGATCGATGAAAACTTAAGGAGGATTAAAACAAATTATTATAGTTAGGTAAGGTGTTATCGAGAGAAAATTTTGTGATTACCTCATCGTAAGTTATTTAAATATCAGTGAAAATTTTTGAAGGAGAATGTCAACCATTAAAACCCAGGAATTAGAATAAATATTAGACTGAATTAATCGATTTGATAGACAAGTTCTCTTTAATAATAATGTAGATTTAATTGAACAACATAAACACTGCGGCGACCTAAAACATCGAATATTATCGACTAGGATTTGAACCAGCCCAACTAATGTTGCCGATAAAATAACTGATTTGAATTAATTATGATAAAATCCTTATTACTTCAACTACAAATTACTATAAATATATTAGAACGAAAATTTTGTAAAATTTATTATCAGTAAATTACCACTACTCGTTCACGTAAATCCAAAATGATGCATAAGATATCCAAGAGATAAACGAAATGGTTCAACAAAAAATTCCAATAGAAGTCGAATCAAAATCGAAATAAATCGATCCATCATATTGGCGATCAAGAAAACTCCCTTAAAAAATATGCGAAAAAATTAAGCAATTAATAACATAAATTACCAGATGACCGATCGCAACTTATAAAACACTATCGTCCTTGCTGAAAAGATCCCTCGTCCCGATAGCACCAGATAGATAACTAGTCCAAAATCCCTGAACCACGGCAAACTCGCCATAATGAACGTCGTCCATGAAATGATTCGCAAAGTACCTAAAATAGATGCATAAATTATTGATGTAAGAAAATTTACTGGCTTACAAATCAGCATCCAAAATAACGTAAACATCCGCTACAGTAGCCAAAGCATGAATGCCATACGTTTCCGGCCTATCCGGATATCCATAGTACATTCATTACGATCAAGCGTACGAGTATTTCACTTATAGATCCGGTTCTAAGCCTTAGTAATGATCTTGATTAATTTAATTTGATTTGTAAATAATAATCGTTAAGATTACTTCTTCTTAAAATTTCGAATTTAATTTGTTTGTAAATAATGATCATTAAAATTACTCCTTCTCAAATATTTTTTGAATTTAATTTTGTTTGTAAATAATAGTCATTAAAATCGTTTCTTCTTAATTTTTTTATTAAAATTATTTCTTCTTAATTTTGTCGGATTTAATCGTCGAAGTACTAATTTGTTTAAGTGATTAAAAATTTATTATACAAGCATAACTTAACCGGTCGCCCACTTAATGAGCGTATACAAGGTCAAGACATCTAGTAGGCATTCAAACGAGTATCCACTCCAATGTTAGAGAGTCACTGATAATCGAATGAGATAGAAAGACAAATGATTTTCCACCGACCCCTCTTCAAGTTCTGAGAGTTAAGATACTTTGAAGTTAAGATACCCCAGTTCCGTCAAATTGATAAGCAACATTATTCACGTACAGAGTGAAAATAAATTTTCCTTCTTTCATTCAGGACCAACCAAGGCTATGCTCGAACTACCCGCCCATGTAGTGGAACAATGGAGACAGGCATGGAACCGGGTGTATCAAGAACGATACCCTTCCATGCCTGAAGGTGACCAACTGGAAGATATAAACCCAGAGGAGTTCATGCGGCAGTTCCGGAAGCCGTTCGACGAGCCTAATCCTTCTCAGGATATCTTGACTCAAGCCCAGGAGCTTCTGGAGGACCTCCTCCAACTCCAACGTCAAGTCGAAGAAGATGTGGCAAGGGCCACCGCACACCTGGCCAACGTCCAAGATGATCTGACGGCAGGACGATTAGCCAGTAGATACCCACCCTCACCAAGGCCAGTTAGAAACCTTAAAAGGCCGGTAATCGTGATCCCTGGTTACTCGCCAGAAGAAGGGATCAAGCGATTTCTTGCTGACGATTAATTCTTGTTGTGATGATTTGAATATTAGTATTACAAACTATTTTTTCTCTTCTATTATTATCATAACTTTCATTTTAAAAAATTGTTTAAATAAAACTATTCATATTTGCATTAGTCGCCATCCAATTCATTCGTACTATTTTAGAAATGGATCCCGTAAAGTTATTGCAAAACGAGTTAACTCGAGCACAACAGGCAAACAATGATCTCCACGATCAACTCTTACACCTGGTCGGGAAATGCAACAACTCAAGGCTACGTGGTAAACCCCACTAGAGTCAAGCCGTTATATCAAAAGCTAGCCGCGGCCCAGAAGGGGTGGGCCGAAGAAAGACAATTGGTGACAAGTCTGAAGACCCAAATCAGGGGGCTAGAGGTAGCGCTGTCAGCTAGTCAAGAGGGGGCAGCGGTAACCTACCCTCTAGTTTTCGCCCCGGCTCAATTAGCGTACCGTGAGTCGAATCCGACCCCATCCGCAATGCCAACCCCTGTCGAAAACCCTATTCCAACAATTCCTTCAACATCCAGTCGACGACCGGGTCGCAAGGAGCGAGCTAAGCGCCGAGCCGCTCGACTCTCCAATCAATACACTTCATAGAGAATAGACTATTGTTAAATTTATTGTTTTCTGTACATCTCTCATTGCATTTCTGTACTAGTAATGTTTTTTTTTAAATAAAATAATATAATAATAGCATCGTGGGGAATTAAACAAAACCACTATTATTTTGTCTTCTCAAACTGACGCCGATAAACCAGCTGGATAGACGATAGAAATGTAGACGCAAGGGGACCAAATAATTAAAAGCGAGCGCAGGTCTTCTATCGACAGCTCGTGAACCCGAGGATTGTCCGAGCAACTATAGTATTAGCTAATGATACTCAATTTTTGCGGGCAGTCAACCACTTGAACACACTACCAACGTTGCCTAGCAACGGGTGCCAAGTGGCAGTTAGCATCTTTTGTATGGCGTTACGGGGCAACCATGGAATAATTTAAACAAACGTCGAAACCCTGTAACCCACCATACAAATTTGGGGGCTCAGCCGGGATTGAAGCTTTTCGTGTGCAAACAACCAGGAGACATGATACAGAACTGTCTTTTCAAATAGAAAATGTCGAGACGACATTTTATCGAACCGCGGAGAGAGGTGATAACAATGAAAAAACGACCCAACCGACTACAATTGAAAACCATCAAACCAACTACACATAGTCACGAGAATACATAAAGAGATAAACAATGATTAGTTTACAAAAACCCAAGCAAACAAACCGATATAAATTATGTTAAATAGATATCAACGCCAATACTTGATGACGCAACACCCTTGTAAGATACCAACAACACGACAAGACGCATAAGCAAACAACATATAATTAAAAGGGCAAAATGCGGGATAAAATGAAATGGGGTAAGTAAGGGGAATAACGACAAACGGAGAAAACAATAGAACAATAATAAAATAAATTACAACGGGGAATTATAGTAATTAAAGTAGCAGCCTATTAAAACAAAATACTAAACTGAGAGTTGAATGAATAACATACGATTTAGTTAATTAGTATTTAAATAAATCTAATGGGTAATTAAAAGAGATTTAATAATTTTAGAAATGGAACCAACAAAAATAATAGAAAAACTAAAAGGGATTCTAAACATCGAAAATGACAATCTTGAGGAACTAATTAATAAACAAAAGTTAATTAAACGAGCTAAAGAGGATATATCAACGATTTCCAACCTATATTCCGACGAACATTGCATATTAATAAAATTGAGCGATATTGACAAAGAAATAACAACTGAAAAAATATACGAAATTCTATCTATGAGATTGGAAATAACCAAATTCGGAAAAAGCTGGCACAAATTAATGGAAAAAGTCAAAAATATCGAAGACGAAATTGCAACAACAATGAAAGAGCAAACCAAAGCTTATTTGGAATGTTATGCGTGCAAAACAGAAGAAGCACGAGTAATGGTGATACCTTGCGGACACCCTGAGTTATTGTCATGGATGCGCACAAGAGTCGCACTGCATGTTATGTCAACGAAAGATTAAGGAAAGATTAACTGTTTACTTTCCATGAATTGTTATGATATGAAATAAATGTGTATTGTTCATTATTCGAATTATTATCAGATGGCGAAATAAATGAGTTGTGTAAAAATAACGTAAAAATAAATATGCAGTGCTCGTAGATAAAATAATAACCTGACAACGATAAATAAAGGTAATAGACCAAATACATGAAAGCCGAATTAGGGAGATAATTAAAACACATGCACAGAGACACAAATAATTGGACGGAAAAATTTCGACAACCAAACTTCCTAGATTATAATTCCTTTTGTTTTATTAATATTATATTTATCGATACTATATTGAGATAGGACGAGGAAAAATGGTTAACCTGAGCTATCTAATGATAGTACGCTCACCCAAGGGAAATCCTGATCAACCCTACTGAGAAAGGAACTGGTAGGCCAAGTCGCGTATGTCAGCAAGTAACCGGCGAGAGATTGATCACCTCTTTTGGGGAGCTTGTTGATGCGATTACCACAAATTTTGAAGGGGGGAGTGAAGAGATAGACCGAGAGGTGAGAAAAAGAGTGTACACGGAACAGAATTAATAGTTTTGATTAAAGGTACCTAGAGATGACTTCTTTTTCCCTAGCTGGTGGTGAGGCACCAGAGGACAGCTACGGACTGTCGTGTTCAGGTTGTTATCAGCCAAGGGACTGATGGCGCTGAGCCGTTCGATACAAAAACCCGGATCACACACCGAGTATCGAACGATTTTTTTTATTGCTGGGAGGAACTCGATACAACAACCCGGATCCCACACCGAGTGTCGAGGGCCAAACGGTAGGTGAGATGTGAACTAACCGGTAAATGGTTCATACTCGAAATGTCCTACTAAGGTCGGATAAGGGCGGCCGAATTGAGCCGGGAAATCCGATGGTCAGATAAGGGCGGCCGAATTGAGCCGGGAAATCTGATTGCAGAGGCGGGCAGGGATTAGAAAAATTTTCCGCGCCTATATTTAATCGCTTCCTTTTCTTTTCACTATTCGGGAAATCAAGTAAACCGCTTTTGGAACTTGATTGAACGTCTAGGCATTTCCATACTTTTATATTCTCCGAGGTACACAACCCGGATCCCACACCGAGTACTGAGGGAATGTTTTTTTTATTGCCCAGCGAGGAGTTTGGTACAATAACCCGGATCCCACACCGAGTACCAAATATCCGAATGGCGGTGAGTAAAGCGTAACCGGAAGAATGCGCGGCCAAAAGACACCATGGCTTGAGAGTCAGTGTGAGGCCTCAAACATACCCAAAAGTCACTGATGAGCTCAAGTCCGGTGAAACAATGAGAGATAATATGAATAAGATGAATATGAATATGAGTAAAGATGAAATCGATAGGATATGATTATGATTAGATTAAACAGTAAAGATGAGATATGATTACGATTAGATATTAGAAGCCATAGAGTGCCGGATAAGATATGATTACGATTAGATATTAGAGGCCATAGAGTGCCGGATAAGATATGATTACGATTAGATATTAGAGGCCATAGAGTGCCGGATAAGATATGATTATGATTAGATATTAGAGGCCATAGAGTGCCGGATATGATATGAGTAAAGATGAAATATGATTATGAATAGATATTAAGGTCACAGATGACCAGTAAAAGAGTTAAAGCCGAAGGCCGAAGAGCCAACGGAAATTATAGAGGGCATAGAGCGCCAGCGATTGAGGATTAAGCAAATGAATTTTTTTGGGAGACATAGGAAAAATAATTAATGGATTGATTGAGAATATGAATATGATGATTTTATATTATTGATATTATGATATAGATAATTGATACGACTATATAGATAACTGATAAGACTATATAGATAATTGATACGAGATTAATAGATAATTGCTACGAGGTATAGATAATTAAAAATAGACTTAAAATGGGGGGGGGGTGAGTCAGATAAAGAAGACCACCACGATAAATGCGGACAAGGGATAATAACGTATATAGTATGGTAAATGGAGGAGAAATTGGTATAGAGTATAGAATATTGGAGTGTTATTTATTTTTAGGAATCAATAGTCCAACAAAGCAATCCAAGTCAAGTGCAAAGCAAAGCAAAGGAGAAAAGATTTCAGAGCAAACGACAAAGCAAGTGATAATACAGAAACTTGAATAAACGAGAAGAAAAGAATTGGTAATAAACGTCAGAGTAGCTACGAGTAATAAGCAACCAGAATTTCAAAGCAACCAAAGCAAGAAAAAGAGAAACGAGAAAACCAGTCAAGCAGACGAATAACCGTAAACATTGATAACATCAGCAACCACACAAGAAGCAAAAGCCAAGAGAATAGAGAAAAAAGTTTATTAAAAACAGAAGAAAAGAAAAAAGTTCGTTACAGCAGAAGTGTCAACACCAGAGTATCAACTACAGCAGCAACAGGAACCGGCACAGATAGCGGATTGACCGATTTTGAATTTAATAGCAGCGAAGAGAACGAACTACGTAATATCGAGAACCAATTGGCAACAATAGAATCAGTGAACGAAGAAGAGAATCCAGACAACAATCTAAACATGACAACTTCTATAAACTCTTCAATGCCCGGATGCAAATATATTGTCAAATAACAACAACGTGGTAGTAGGAGAATTCAGAGAAAAGTTTAGAGGAGAACCGTTCGACGGTAGTCTCAACAAATTGGATACATTCATAAAAGAATTTGAAGTGTATAAAAATATCTGTCACTGGACAGACCAAAAAGTAAAAGAGCGACTACCCTTGTATTTGAAAGGGAGCGCACAAGATGTATTTGTGGAAGAAGCGAGAGATGTAACGAAATTGACAACGTGGACAGAGATTAAAGAGTTCTTAATAAAAATATTCGGAATAGAGAAAAAGGGAAATAGGAAGATATTGGACTTCCTACATCGAAAACAAAGACGAGATGAATCAAATGCAGTATACGCATGCGAATTAAAGAAATTATGCAAAGAAGCCTTCGGAGAAACAGATTTGCCCGAAGATAAAATGGTAGACGTCTTCATAAGAGGAATCAAAGGGAAGACATACGAGCCAACCTTGGATGCTTGGCACCAGAAACGTTGGATAAAGCAGTAGCAATCGCAAATAGATGTGAAGCCCATCTGGGACTGGGATATCAAGTGGCAGTCTTGGCCACAGAACCAACAACATCAACAGTCAATGCCAACAATCAAAACAACAATATCAACCCAGCTATGAATCAATTCATTCCAAGAGCACAGCAGATGTTCAAGCCACCAGCAACAAGAAATCTAGAAGATAGAGGTAATAACCAAGTAAGCTATAATAATAATTTCAGGAACAATCCAAATGCAAACGAAAAATGCTCCACATGTCAAAAAATAGGACATCGATCAGAGAATTGTTTCCGAAATTACAATTGTCAAAAATGTGGTAGACGAGGACATACTGAGAGAATATGTCAACAACTTAATAGCAAAGCGTGTTATAATTGTGGTCAACAAGGGCACATCGCAAGGCGATGCAACATAAAAGGAGAGGCAAATCAACCAAGACCAAACAATAATCCGACAAGAAATCCACAAATTAACGTGATACAAGAAATAGACATGTTAAGAGAAACATTACAACGAATGCCCATGGAATTAAAAGAGATGATGCAACAGATGCCCGCCAATATACAGCAACAACGAATTAATGTAATGAGAAGCAATGAGGAGATTCAAGAGCTGCGAACTAGAGAATATCAAGAACAACAACAAGCTGAATGGCAAAGACTACAAACAGAGGAAGCCCAGGAAATCCAGCAAAGATGGGAAAATCGAAAACAAACCCCGAAAAGAATTAATATGATGAGAATGGAAATTCCAGATGAAATTCACACTGCGGAGCAGTGTGTTGAGAACAAAGGGGGAGGAATGATAAATGATATGATAAATGATAATGAGAAAAACAATTGAATTAAATACGATGGAGAAAATAGAGGCCATCAAAGAATTTGCAGAGGAGGAAAAACAGAGACGTCGACAACTAAAAGAAATGACAACTGAGAAATCAGACGAACCAGAAACTCAAGAGAGTAATCGAGCAGAGATGATGATAACGGAAGAGCAAAACGAGGAAACACTAATGTACGAGATAGATGAACTCGAAAATGAAATTATGACACAAACAATAGAGAGTACACTCGAAAAAATAAAGCAAGAGGAAGCTTTAGAACAAGAGGAGGATCAACTGAAAGAAAAAGAAGCAATCCTAAACCAAGAGAAAGCGGAACTAAGAAAGAAGGCACTAATATTAAAAATAGACGGAGCGCTGAAACATTTAGAACAAGAACAAGCACTAGATCAAAAAATAGAAGTAATGGCAAAGAAAGCGCTATCTCAAGAAATGAAAGAACCAGAATTGGAACTACAAAAAGATGAGCAAGAAGCATCAATGCCAAAAGGAAAAGAGATATCAGAACCAATAATAACAAAAAATCGAATCCAGAGGATACTGCTACAAAAAATAGAGACAAGAATCAGAAAAGAAAAGCCCACGTGGAGTGAAGCTCAAATTGAAAATAGAATAAAAGAGATATGGTTCCAAACAAAAGGACCAACAAAGATAATGAAAAAGGAGGAACAACTGCATATTAATATGTTGAGACAAATACCAGACGATCAAACAGATGAAGATGAAAGTGAAATAAGCAGTCTGGGTGGAGAAATATTTCAATCATGTGAGGAAAACAAACCGAATAAAGATGAATCAAAATCCGAATTGGAGGAAATGGAGACGAACGTGCCAAGAGAAGACGAAACTGAGATATTAAAAGAAATTAATGAAATTGTAGAAGAAGTAGATCGAAATCAAATGTTCCTAAACCTCAGAGATACAACCGCATACAGCAGAATAATGAAACTGATTGCGAAAGGATATCAACAAGATAACGGTACATTTACAGCATCATGGAAAGATATGATAAGAAAATA
This sequence comes from Schmidtea mediterranea, assembly GCA_022537955.1. Taxonomy (NCBI): domain Eukaryota; kingdom Metazoa; phylum Platyhelminthes; order Tricladida; family Dugesiidae; genus Schmidtea; species Schmidtea mediterranea. Next base: position 26,774,977 of record CM039679.1, on the reverse strand, counting down.
CCAAGAGAATCTGAAAGAATATGATAGAGAAGAATATCAGGTAATTATTGATTTTCCAGAAATACCAAGACAGATAATAGCCACAAGAGGCGAGAGCACAAACGAGTTGTATGATTGGGTAGTGAAAAAGCTAGGACCCAGCTACAAAAATAAACCTTTATATTATCAAGGAAGGAAAATAAAGCGAGATATACACCTAGCGGATGCTCTAATATGGCCAAAAGGAATAAACGTGGTAACATTAAACAAAAATGAAACCGAGGAAACGGCAGCAGAAATATGGCAAAAAATTCAGATATTATATGCTAAAGAAATAAAACCTGGATTGGAAAAAGAGAGACAAAAGATAATGAGACAAAACCAGATAAAAATGACAGAACAAGCAATAGATCAAGCCAGAAAATATATTAACCGATTATCGTTAACGAGACCGATTTCCATGAAAATATTTGTAGAAGCCGTACGAGATACAGACATAATGAGATTCGATAATGAGAGAACAGATGAGTTGATAGCCAAATATGGAGAGCACCAAAGAGATATGAGGGGAGATGAATCAATAAAGATAGGAATAAAGCTACCAGATGATGAAATAAAAGAAATATCGGTAGATCCCGATTGTCAAATAGCACGATATTACCGACGCATGTAACCGAGAAATGATTACAACCGATAATCGAAAACAATGGATGACGGTATGGTAGAGACGTGGCCATATGTCATACAAACGGCAAATAAGGTCCGCGAGACGACCCGTATACGAAATTAGGTATCTGGGAAGACGGACAAACCATTATATCATAGCCATGATGAACCAGAGAGAAAAATACAACAAAAAAGGACAACAGAATCCAAGAATTTCAAGAGGAAATGAAAAGAAAAGATGGATCAAATAATTAACCAGTCTACCAGTTATGGATACAAGATGTGAAGTGAGCACAAAATTGCACCTCTGGCGACCTCAGATGCCGATCACCCATGGTGAAAAGGTGTATGATTGAAAAGACAAAGAGTGGAAATGGAAACGGAGTGAACAACCAAAAATGAGAAATACATACGCAGGCAGAAGCGCCAGAAGACGCACTATGAAACACCTTGGAACATATCTATGAAGTGACCATACTGAAACCTACCAGAGGAATGCTAAACGAGATGAATGGCAACATAAGAAGACGAGGAGAGTAAACGATAGATGCTCGATTAGCCCCATATACATGGGAAAATAGCGTGGGATGGGCGGAAAAAGTAAAATCGGCTGAGGAAGAAAATCATTTGGTACTCACAAGCATCAATTCTATACAGAAATCGGAGGATATCGGATGATTGAGAGTATACCCAAACGGACGATGGGGGTAGGAAAAGGAATATCTATCAGTGTATTTTCGTGTTAGCAAGAGCAAGATATGACGGCAATTAGCAGTGCATTTAATCGTTAAAGTCACGATTTCAAGCGCTAAACCGGAAAATGGGATAAGAACGACACAGCGAAAAATGGGAGTAGACCAAGATCTATGATAAGCCAGAGCCAAGATCCACTGAGAAATGTTGGCAGAGGGAGACCACGAATTTCTGCTTAAAAAATGATGTAACACCAATTCGTGAAAGATGACACGATATCATCATCACCATCGAAGTAGAAACGGAACGAAAATGAAAATACGATTCAACAAGGAAAAGCGAGACCGCGATTAGCGTACTCGAAAGATTTCCAGGAATAAATAACTTGCCCACAGATATCAGACGATCCGGTGGAGAGGAGATTAACACGATTAACAGAACGCAAAGTGTAGAGAGTAGCAGCGATATTGAGATAACCGACAAAGAAATCAAGACGAACTGTAACAAGATTTGGCAAATGATAATCGATTCTTGTAGCAGAGTGGAGAATCTGCGAAATATTGTAAAGCGGAAATAGGAGTATCGGCAGATATGTATGCGTGCGTACCCAGAGCAATTCGAGAAATCATCCGAAAATGGAACACACCGAAATGGGCAGCCGAACAACTCAGAGAAGCTACAGTTTAAAAATTTATGGATGCCAGGTTCGAACCCTTGAAAGAGAATTTTATATCACTGCCAAAGGTGAGTGAGTGGAAAAAGGAATACCATATGATTGCCATTTCATCTACAATACGAAGGGGACGATCATTAGATGATTGAACCTTGAATCGGAGTTACGAATGCAATTGGGCATAATAATATATTAACCTGTAGCAAATATCGCGGGTAGAGAACTTCAATAAAGAGAAATCAAAACGAAGACGCCAATGGTGCGACAGGAAAGTCTAAAATACCGGCCAGAAGTGCTGCCACATGGCAGATGAAGTAATCTTCATCAACAACGGGAGATGAAGAGATACTAAATGATCTAAATGTATTGTGGATGACGGAACACCAGGAGAATACCGGAATCAAGGATTTGTTCATGACGGAAACGAAGACGATATGATAGCAGATGAACCAGATGAGCTAGTATTGGATCAAAGAGCAACCAGTCGAAAGTATAGAGCCAGAATACCTGTAAGAGGAAAACAAAAAGAAAGAGAGAAGACGTCCGAAGCTCGACAGGCAGAACGCAATGGTATAACTGGCATAAATGAACGAGAGCTACAACATCCAAAGAAAACAGCAGACGAACAAACCCAACGAAAGAAACAGGTACGGCAATGAAAGAAATCTAGAGGACACCAAGATGATAAACCAGCTCCAGAACGGAACTAAAGAGCAAATGCAGATGATTCAATTAACAACGAAATGAACAAACTCAGTCAAGTAACAAAGCCAGTTACAAGGAAAATTAAGAAGGCCAGACAAGGAGCCAAAAATGACAACAGACTGATAATGATATGCTGGATTGCAAATCAGAGTAAAGAGAATCTAAAACTCATAATATCGGAGCAGAAGCGAGCAGGCTTTGGGCATCAATAAAGCCAATTAAGTAAATAAATCCATGGATAACAAGGTACGAACCACAACAAAGATCAGAGGGAATTACTGCTGATAATAAATCACTTAACGAAAACGCATCTGATACCCCAAATAGATATTTAGTAGGAATGGCCTACCTGATGTACAATACGATAGTGATACAGAAACGAATTCCAGATACAACCCAAACGGGTATGAATTTGCGATAACAGACATTAATCAGAAAAAGTAATTGGAACCATTCATCTTGACCTCAAGGTGGATTGGCAAGCTTTTATAAACCCTAGTAGTAAAGATGATCAAACCGAGATAATGAAGCGAAGTTAAAAATGTTATTACAGATTCGCAAACAACAATAATGCAAGCGACCCAAAGACAGCTAGGAAAGGGATGAATACGATTAATCACTTACCAGATACTCATATGGTGATGTGCGTGAAAGGGGTAGAACCGTTGTAGTATATGATTGTGACAACATAAGATTGGCGATAAATGACTACTAAAAGAAACGAAGGAGTGCAAAGCAGCCAAACCCGGGTAACTACAGACAACGGCAACAGCAGAATCGTATAATGTATAGTCAAGAGGTAGACTTTCATAAAACAGAAATTCAAAGAAATGCTCCAGTAACAGGAAATCGTAGCATTTCATTTTGCGGAGCATACTCGCATTCAACAATTATAGAAGCCGAACGGAAACAACGTAGTATCAGTGTAACGCGGAACGAAATGTGCAAGAGATCACGAGCAGGACGTATCTTCAATAGCCTGGAGAGTGAAATGTAGCAGCCGGAGGGAAGGAAAGAATGAAAAAACTACCCCGAGTGATATGCTGTGCGGGAGATAACGGCTGGGAGACGGAACGTGGTCAGGAGGAGAGTACACCCTATGAATCATTGTCAAGGGAGTGGTAGTGATCGAAAGCTACCAAGTAAAGTTGGAGAAATACAAGGATATTTCGATCAAGATACGCACAGCAAGAAGAAGTTACCCTCAATGTCTAGCAACAGATAGATTCATCAATCAGGGAATGTCAACGATCGTTATATCACGCCGAATACCAGAACTTGCAGACTCACCTTATTTGAAAAGCGCAATATTTGCGAAGTGCAAGACGACATCATGCCACAGTGAAACAGAAACTAACACACAAAAAAAGGCGGCATTAGATGAAATACAAGACCGGAAGGAATCGGGAAAAAAACAACAATCCACCACGACTATCGATCAGAGGTCACACCAACATTAATATCAAGCTGATCCCCATCGGGATGAGATTCATAAAAGGGCGAATGGTTGCAGTAAATGTGACCGAAATGGTGCCAGATACAAATTATAAGGAATATTTTATCGGCGAACAGCAATTACCGAACGCAAAGCAAAATAGGCCCCAAGGATGATAAAAACTCATATCTCTATATAAATAACAAGATGGAAACTTCTTAAATCATAAAGGATTGGCATCAACAGAGAAAATAACTACGATTGGTTAAAAATGGACTGTATCTTGAACAGAGACAATATTGAAACAAGATTGGCAATTGGCAATCACGAATCCAGATGAATGACAATTCCATTGATTACCACTCAGGAATGGAATATTTTGGAGAACGTTGGAGAAGTCATTGTTATACATACAAATGTGAAAAGACAATCGCCCAAATTTACCAGAGAATTCACATTCAAAGAGATAAATTGCACTAAACGAATTAGAAATAATGCATAAAGGAAAAATCAGATTTGCATACAACAGTAACAAGGATTGAAAATCCAGAAAATTCGTACCTAATTGATTCAAGCCTGTAGCAATGATATGGACCGTTATTCGAAAGTAAGAGGATGGAGTTGGTTACAATTTCCAACTCGACGTAATAGTAGCACCACCAAAAATATTTGGACTTACAAATTGGGCTTAGCGAAGCAAGAATTCAGACCAGTTGATATATCCAGAGTGGATATACCAAACAAAAGATGCTGGAACGAGCCAAGAGACACATTTATATTATTCCAGCTACAAGGCAAAGCAATACTATTAATATTGTAACGTAACGGGAGGTAACAACTAGTGGAGAGAAACCCAACTACGATTGTTATTATCACCGAGATCATTCTTCAACATGCAACAGCAAATATGATGAAAGCATGTGGGGAAGCTTAATCTTCGGACAAATGATGGCAGGAATCTAGGATAATATTATCATTCAAATCGTTAGAGTAATCTTAACACAAATGTAGATGTTTCGATATTTACAAAGAGAGCAGAAAAATCAACTGGAAAATGGCAATTGGATTTTTACCGTTTTTAGCTAAAACAATTGGTGTTACATGGACATTTCCAACGATATCCACAAGTAAAAGGTTAGTAGAATCTACTTAAATGAATGCGTCACTGATGAATGAAGTCGACGAAAATTTAAAGCGATAATTGAGGCATTAGAAGCCGAGAAAACAGAATGAAACGGCAGAAAACGAAGTACTGAGACCGATGGATAACTTCAGAGATGATAGCAGCGGAACGAGCGGACAATGACGAAAATCAAGGAGGAACACAGGATGCCTAACCAATGAACAACTCAAAACAATGGGAAAGTCGAAAAAACCAAGAGCATAGCGGACATGTCAATCATGCCACCACAGTATGATGAATGTCTAAAGAAAACACAAAATCAGTAGAACGAGAAACGATACCGATACCAAGACCAACAACAATTAGCGAAATATTTATCCGGTACCATACGAAAGCCCAATTGGGCAGAGTTAGTACCAAGAAGCCAGCCAAAGATCGAGAGCGTGGATCAAGATCAGAACTGCGAACTTCGCTATGTTACAAACACTAGCTCGGACCAACATTAAACGGGTACCCATAGAGATAAATGGAGTAGAAAATAAACAGCAAATGATTGATACGGAGCAAACATCTCACAATAAACAATGGATAAATACCCGGAAAGACTGTGGCCATGCTATAGAAGAAGCTTAACTGGAGTGTAATAACTTTGCAGCAAAGAATCGGTAGCAGTCATCGGAAAAAATTGCTGGTCAATAATCGAATATAAAAATGTAAGAAATCAATTACGTATCTAGCAGTTATAGGAGATTGAGTGCAGATTTGCTATAATTGGACAGATTCTCATGCTCAGAATTATTTAAAAGAATAATAATAGATTCTAGGATCGAGCTGGAGCTGGAAGATAAAAACTGACCGAATATGTATGCTTGAAATCAGAGGTGAGATGCTCAGAGAAATAGCTGAGTACCAGGGCGCACACAAATTGATTTGTTACGTTTACAATGAATGAGGCAACCAGAGGAGAAATGATCTATCGAACCTAATCACATTCGAAGAAAAAGAAAAACTGCCAGGCCAGAGAATAGGATATGTAAACGTTTAACAGTGAAATATCCAAATCAACTTACAAATGTGACGAGGAGATAAAGTTCATTTACGAAAAAACGAAAGAGTTGGGGAAACTAACCACCGATGTGGGACATTTGAACCTTCCACAAAAAACGGAAGGAAATGAGGCTAAGAAGTATGACAATCGACAGTCAGCTACTAAACGAAAACGGAAAAGAACAACTACAAAAACTGCTAATGGAATTTAAAGATTATTGCAGCATCTGACTGTAGATTCTCGTACAAGTCGATGTAAGCACACATACGATCACATTAACAGATGATACCCCAATACCTACGGACCAATCGATTAAGCAGAACTCAAAAATCAGAAGCAGAAAAAAGAGGTTCAAAAGATGTTAGACGCAGGAGTGATCGAACCAAGTTTGCTCGCCCATGGCCAATTCCCAGTGGTCATGGTAAAAGAAAAAAGACCTGAACCAAACGATTCTGTATGATTATCGACGACTCAACGCTGGAAAGGGTACGAACGGGATACATATCCGTTACCAGACATAAATGAATGTTACAAAACATTTACACGGGAGCAGCTTTTTTACATCGCAGATTTAAAAAGTGGTTATGGCAGATAAGCTCAAAGAGAGGCGACAGAGAGAAACTGCTTTACAACGGGAAAAGATCTATACCAATTCACAGAAAATGCCTTTCGGAATAACTAACGCACCAGCTTATTTCAGAGATGTATGATTTTGTAACACACGGCATTTAAACAATGTTTGGTATATAGTTGAGGATTTAATAATTTTATTCTAGCACTTTCGAGCAACATTTAAAGATATCCGTAATCGTATTCGTCTCGATTGAGACAATGGGAAGTTAAAATTGAAACCCTCAAATGCGATTGGGGCCAAAGGGAAAAAGTTACCTCTTAGGACATATTGTGTCAGCAAAAGGCAAAGAACCAGATCCAGAAACATTTGAAAAGATAAAGAATTGCCAGTACCAAAGACGTCACGCGAAGTGCAAGGGAATTTTTTTAGGCCTATGCCGGTATTATCCGGAAGTTTTCATCAAGAGTTACTTGCAACTATCGCAAAAACCAATACAAGAACTAACAAAAAAGATACCCCTTTATATGGGAAAGGAGCAAACAAACAGCCTTGAAACACTCAGAGATAACTAATATCAGCACCAAATACTCGATCACCGCAGATTTTAAGAAAACCGTTTTATTAGCGACAGCGCAAGTGGATATGCATCTGGAGCAGTCCCTTAGGACAATGAGGATGACGAGAAAGAGAGACGCAGTATATTGGGATATACAGCCGCCGGAACATTCAAGAAACATAAAGATTACTCATGTGACATGAGAGAATGGCTAGCAATTATCAAGCTATTAAACATTTCAAATATTTTATTATGGGTCTACGAGATTATATATCCTAACGATCATCAACCATTCGGGTATGGCATAGGCAACACAAAGAAGCCTCGAGCAGATTTAATGAGATGCGGCAATGCAGCTACAAGAATACTCGCGTATTATAAAATTCAATCAGAAAAGCCAAATGCCAACGCGACTGTTGTCAGATTGTGTGATTTGAGGAACTATGGATCACGAATGTAAGACGAATATGCATCGATCATTCGCAGAAGATCATAGATTTTACAAACTGAAAAATGAGCAGAAGGAGACGAGTGATTAAAGACACATAATTGATTTATGGAAACTAATGATATGAAATCTATCGCACAACAACACACACTGATAAGAGCTATGGAAAAACACAGACATCGATATACATAGAAAGGATGGTTCATTATTAATGGACGGTGAGAAAAGACTCATTGTGTTTACAGAGAGTAGCGAAAAAGAAAAAGTTATGATGCATACCACGACGGAAAGCTTGGAGGCACACATTCGGTTCAGCAAAAAAAAGACGGAGCAAGTTACGCCAAAAATTTATGGCCAAATATCGGATGAAGACGGTGAAAGGATGGATAAAGAATTTCTGATCTATGTCGCAACGAGGAGAAAGCACAGGAAGTAAATTGAAAGCATCGTAAAGCCAATGCGCCAATCCCACCAGACACCAATGACAATGATCGCAATGGATAGTAGTGACCATTACCAGAAACTAACGATGGAGAAAAATCTAATATGTTTGTAGTGACAGATTATTGTATCCAAATTCCCGGAAGCATTTCGCAATTAACCAGATCAAAAGCTAGAACAATAGCGAGAATCCTAGTAGAAGAATTATGCATGTAGATATGGACGCCCAACAGATCCTAACAGATCAAGAACCACTTCGATGAGCGAAATCATAGAAGAAGTAACGAACTTACTTCGATTGCGAAATTTGAGAACATCGCCTTTATCACCCACAAACAAATGGTCAAAACCGAGCGATTCAATTGCATATTGAATAGGAAAAATTAATTGTCAATACTTCGTCAGCAGACACTGAAAAGGATTGTGGGATAGATATATAAATCTATGCCTAATGGCCTAGTAGGATGTCATTACATCAGCGACAAAAATGAGTCCATTCAAAATTAATGTACGCAGAGAAATGTAACATGCGATAGACTTTACGTAATGATCAACCCCATATCACAGTATATGGAATTTGATGTATTATGTAACAGGATTCAAAGAGGGCGATGCAAGAATCTGTGAAACGGCAGGTATGAATAATTAGATTCAATCAAGAAAGTTATAAAAGATTACATGACAAAAAGAGAGACGTGCGTGAGCATAACTTTCAGGTTGGAGATTGGTTAATAATCTTTCAACGCCAGAAATATCCCAGGAGGCCAGGAAACTTGACAAAGATGTGGTAAAGGACCATACGAGAGATAATGTATGTAAACGAGAAACGCCCCGAGTTAAAAATTGGTCAACATCCACTCACCAGAACCTTCTACGTAAACGTGAGTAGATGTAAAGCGATACCGAGAACAATAACAACGAGAACCAGAATCGGGTATGCAAACCAATCACAAACTTCAACAACTGAAGTATAAACCGGACTAACGATGAGTCGAAAATAGAAGCAGACACCAAATAATACACGTAGAGGAAACCGAAAACAGTGAATCCAAAATTACGCTTAAACGCGACTCAGATAGATGTAGACAAGATGGGATATAATAGTAAAAGCTAAGAGAAATTTATGCCAGAATGGGTCTTGAAGGAAAGGATGGATGAGAAAGTAAACAAGCAGGGAAATAGCAATTGGATTACGCCAAGGAGGCTAGAAGGTCCACAGGAATATGGATGTATCAAAGAAGTTACCATGATCTTCACTATGGCAGATGTAGAAGGCAAACGTACCTTTTACATATTTGCAAGTACAGCATTAGAAAACACTAACGAATAATGGATACAATTCACATTTATGCAGGAAATGCGACACAATCAATATTACAAACGAAGAGGGACAAAACACCCTAAATGTTCGCGTGTGCAGCAAGATGCCTTCTACACAGTCCTGAGAGATTATCTAAAAACCGGAATCATCGGTTCAAAGAGAAGACAATGGAAAAACAATGTACTTACACTTGCACTGAAATCGAGCACAGGGCAGATGCTAAAATTCATAACCAGCAATGCACAATTAGGAGAGAGAAATAATGGCAAACAATCCAACATTATGCCGGGAAAGCGATCGACGCCAACAAGACGAACAACAGGCCAATCTGATCGAATGGACCTACAGAGGGTTCACCACTTAAAGTATTCAAATGTAAACTTATTCATGGTAAGAAACAGAAACGTTTCTTATTAAAAGAAACAATATCATTGCTCACTAATCCGATTCCCAAAGACGATAAGCAATAGTGAATGGGGAAGGACTGAAATCACCAATCATCCAAAGATAGCAATACTGAATCGGAGATAGAAAGGAACAACTTATTAATGATAATACACAGATTGCATCGAAAGCAAACAAGATTTCAAGCAGCAAACAGAAATAAAAGAAGATGGACGATTAAAGCGTGAGATAATAAGGAACAGGAAATAATTGAAAATAATAAATGTCGAGGACGACATTTCAAAAGAACCCGGAGGAGATAATAAAACGCATAATAGATGAAGAAGGGCGGCGACGCAGGCAAAAATCAGGACGATCAAAAATATTAGAGACAAAAACAAATTCCAAACAAGAGGAAAAAGAAGCATCAACGAGAACGTCAAAGAAACGAACAACAGTAATAACCCGAAGGAAAACGAAACAAAGGAATGATGCCGACTACAACAAAGGAAAACCAAACCGACGACCCTGCTACAAAATAATGTATTTGATTACATCCATCAACGTTAACGGAAGCCGACAAATATCACGAAAGAAAATGAGATCGTTCAGAAGAATACGAACAATTAAACGATTAAAGGGAATTTCGAGCCAAGGGAATTGCTTAAACTGGCATGAATAACAAGCATAAGTGTCACATTCGATTCAATAGGGAAACCAGCGAAAGATGGAATACGATCCGAAAACTCGTCATCATGCCAAACCACCAAAGATGTAATGTTAGAGATGCCACAAAAGATAGGAAACGTAAAAATCCAAGTAGACCAGGATATGGCAAATTACGCAATATTTAAACAGGGAATGGCAACTCATCTGAACAAGTATGTATACAAAACAAAATTAATCGATTGTTGTTGAGAATGAATATGAAAGACAGGGAAGAATGTGAATGGGATAAGCCTAGAAGGAAATGCGGATATATAATATGTGCCAACAATGATATAATAATAACTTGCACATTGGCCAAAACCCTGGGAGAAAAATTCACAAACACCAAAACGAAGAGGAATTATCAACGTCGAGCACGAGAAAAAAAAGAAAAATAATAAAAAGTAGAATTCAGATCCAAAAGAGTGGAGAAGAGATAATAGTCGGAAAATATGGGCAAAGAACGAAAAAACCCCCCATTAGCAAAAGTTTATATGTCGAAACTAAAAAGAACGAACGATAAATGAGGAATCAAATGTCAATCAAACGTGGATATCAAAAACCAAAAAATACCGATATTCCAAACTAAAAGGAAAAACGTGGAAAGTACATAGTACACGTTCAGAGAGGAAGAGATGATTACTGGAAATCAATAACAAGAAAGTTACTAGAAAGCAATTACGAACAAAACGTCCGGAAAAAGAAAAAAAAGAGAAAACCGTACCAACGCCAGATCAGAGAAAGTAAGGCAGAAGTAATAAACATAGAATCAAACGCAGCCCAAAATGAAGAAGAAATATAATTTTGAGAACACAGGTGAAAAACTATCACAAAAAAATTGCGTATACGAACCTAAAAGAAAAGAACAGTAAAGTAAAAAGAATCCAATGTGAACAAGCAAAATATAAAGATCGAAAGTATCGCTCCCAACGAAAGAAAACTCGGAATATGTAATAAACTATCAAAGGAACTCCATGAACATTGGAGACGATAACAGGAAACCACTCAAGTCCAAATGCAAGACCAACCTATAAAAAACAATCTGAAGAAAACCAAAAGAAACGAAATCAATGGAAAAAAGGAATGATCATGCGGACGACAGCCACCTTTCAATCACGAAGCGATGGTACAAACTCCAGAAGCACTTAAAAACGTACACCAAATGAAAGAATTAATGGAGGACAACTAACGGCAAAACAGACAATACAACTATGCAGCCTAAGGAGACGGCTATATGATTAAAAATGATCTGAGATAACACAGCAATAATAAGCAGGCGTTGTAATTGCTGATAATAATTCAACTCAGTAAGAACCATCAAATGCAGAAAGAACCAGCGAAAGAGAAGATTATTGGCCAGACAGTAGAAAAATTCAATTACGATACTTGAATGTAGGACAATACGATGCAGAAAAAGAACCAAGAATATGAAATCATAGGAAAATTCTGCACAAGCGGACTCTGGTTAAAAGAACGCCCATATCGAAGCACAACAATGGTCAAATGAATCTGATGTATACCAGATACATGAACGAGAAATATGGGGAGTTACGGAATTACGTATAGAGTCCCGAGGACGATGGTGTAAAACGAAAGAGACGTTGTATATTGATGTAAATAATTATGTAGGTATTGAATAGTGTAATAGTTGTATATTTGTAAATATGTTACAAAATGTGTTCAGAAATAGTAAGCAACGAAATGAATTGCGCATGAATAAAATGATGTATTATAACCGTAACAGATGGATCCGAATAACCAAATTCAACAGAATCAAATTAGAATACCACCCTTCACAGAAAGGATTCCAACAAACCAGCAGGCTGCAAGAACCTATAGATGATTGTAGATTAAATCAAGGAATATACAAGTCAAGGATCGAGGCAACGTGGAGACGGACATGCGAGATTACATGACACTGATAACGAACAATGCGCAAACTCAGTGGGCACAAATTACTCATTTCAGTGATTAACGGAAAGCGTAAACAGAGGCCTACAACAAGCTATAGACTTGAAGAGCAGCAAAGAACAATACTACAATTACAAAAATAAATGAACATTTACAGATCAAGTTAGATGCAAGCTGACGAAAATTAGAAGACTAGCGTTAACAATCACACACACTAGATTCCAGCAAGTGGTGGAAATGGATAGCATCGATGCCAGAATTCACCCCGACCGGAGTTAACAGTAGAGTAAAATAAACGCGTACGTCGTGGTAAATATGTATAAATAAAAAAGATAGACAGTAAAGGCAAACGTCGAGTAATCAGAAAATTTTTGTAGATATGCAAGACGGACGATTATCGAGAGAATTAGAGGAAGCGAAATCATCCGAAACTGACGAGACGAATAATGAAGGAAAAAAATCAAAGTAGTGAACGATAATAAAAGAACGATTAAATGTTGTAGATGTAAAAATTATGTAGATTGGAGCGGGAAGACAACGAATGCGATGTAGAATATGCACAGATGTACGATAGAAAGTGATAGAAACAGACATGAAAATGCCTGGATGTAGAATATTGGAAAGGATTGAAGATCCTACAACGATGGATAAAGCCACCATAAGGATCAATAATCTTATTTAGTCCAATGCAAGATAAAAGGAATGTGATGGAAAGGACTGATGAAAGGAAGCCGAAAGTCACGCAAACGAATGCGAATATAGCGAATATTATGCGAAAAATGCCAACGGATCGCAACAAAAAGGACATTGAAAGTAACATCCACAAGTTGATGTACCAAGAGGAGAGGAAAATGCGATTTCTGTGGAGTCATCGACGAATGGACTCAAAATAGAAATGGAACAATCGGAACCCAAAAGAGGAACAAAATATGCGATCTATATGAAGGAGTATGCGCAAAACAAAACTGCGACAGGAAAGATAAAGTCAAATTAAAGAACACTGGAACGAACTGTAGCCGAGCAAAGCCATGTCACAATGTCCGTAGACTTTATTCAATTGCAAACACAACTACCAATTGGCGAAATGCCAAAAGATATGATAGAAAATAGTATCGAAGCATACCGAATCATTATGAAAACGATGGAATTGTTGGCATGGGAAGTAAAAGGGCCTACGAACGGAAATGATTCACAAAGGCAATAATAGAGAAATATATAGAGCCAGAAAGCAATTTCGAGAGAAGCCAAGAGATGACCCTCAAGAAAATGGCGAATGGGAAAAGAAAATGCCAACAAGATAAACAACACCTAAAGGATTAGAAACCAACAGTTCTATAGCCAGAAAACATCCACAGCACCTTTATTATGGAAAATAACCGAAATTGCAGAGAAGCTTCAGAGAGCAAAAGACGGGAACACAGAGAATTTAGACAGCCCACCATATACAGTTGGGAAAATGGATTACAAATCGGAGCATTAGGACTATACCAAATGGCGATGGGGGAATAGCAACAGGCACCATTCAGTGTCTTATCAGATTGGGAAAAGGAGATTACGACGACGCTATTAGTATGGCCTTTTAAACAAAACATGATATTAAACAATGAAAGGATTGATGATTACCGCAATCCAATCAGGCAGTGAAATGACCCACAGATGGGAAAGACCAACAACCGACTGGAATACAGCGATTGGGGACACCACGTTTTTACCCGCAACAACGATGTTGAGAGGAGAAGGCATCTCTTGCGAGAAGATAATCTGTATATAAAGTTAAAGTGGAGAAGCCAGACAAGACGTTGTAAAAGAAAAGGAAAGTGTAAATAAATGTAAATAAATAAATAAAAATCAAATAAAAAAAAAAAATCAAAAATATACAAATATCTCAGAAAATCAGAAAAACAAAATTCAAAAATATGACGATATTTAGATGGCAACGGAGTCAGCGCAAGAGATAACAATACAGATGAGAGAAGGACCAGATTCGATATGGACGAGACTATTTGGTAAAAAAACCAGAGGAAGAGCGAAAAAATTAAAACCTTAGTAAATCGCATTCAGCATTATACCAGTTTGAACAACCGGGACGACCAGGAAAATGAGGAAGGTAATTTACTACACAAAGGAAAAAGTAAGATACGAGGAGCTGAGAAAAGAAGAACAGAGGTATTTACACGTTCAAGATAATAAAGTATTCACTGGACCGGACAGAGCTAAAGAGGATGGCAGCCCAAGGATTCTTCTTCTCGAGGAACCCCCGCAACTATCCAGTTGGAAGTCACCTGTATGTTATTGTCAAGGGAAGACTCTCGCATTGGGAAAAAAGGAGAAACAGCAAAACGAGAACACCTGAGGAAATTTTCAACTGCCGAATTTAGAATTAAACATTCGACGTAGGAAACGCAAGACGATAAACAGACTGAAGGGACTCCGACAATCAGAAATAGACCAAAGATGAAAAGGGAGGCGAGAAAAAAGATAACGATAATAAAGAATTTCGAGATCCACAGAATTAATATTGGGAAAAACGAGACTATAAATAGAACATTCGCAGGAAAGAGAATCAGAAAACCTTCAAAGCGAAATCCAAAGAGCAGCAGAATTTGCGAGTCAAGGATATTGTCAAAACCAGCCAAGGAAATAATGATGCGAAGGATGTAAAAATCACGCCAATACCAGAATCAGAATCGCTCAAAAAAGGCTAAAGCATAACAGGAAAATGCATGTAATAAACAAGAAAACAGAGTCAAAGAATATCGAAATAATAATCCCAACCAACAAATAGAAAGATATACTTAGATCGACCAAAACGAGAACACGTAATGCTCATTATCAGGAGTAGATACTCAAAAAATGAGGAAAATAATCAAAAGAAAGATTAGCTAAATTGAGAGTGGTATGACTCACACAAGCAGTAATCCGAGGCAATCAAGCGATATCAAGAGAAACCAAAGAGAATCGAGCACAAATCAATAATTAAAAGAAAGCTATTTGGAAGCAGTATCAATGATGTGACATGCGGGTAGAAAATGTGGAAATAATTTATATTCCTTGTGGACACATAGTCACGTGTGGAAGCTTGTGGCGTTAAAAAGATCGATATATGTCCGAGTATTAGAGAGAAAGCGCGATCAACGGGCGATCAAGGGATTCCGTTTTCGCTGATCAATAGATGGAAACGAAAAATGTGTAAAAAGTGTAATAAAATAAACGTAAAAACAAAAATATAAAACTCAAAAACGCACAAAAATACGAGATGATTGTAAAATTATGATTAAAATTTTTTGAAAAGATGATTGAAAAGAGAAGAATATCGATTCATTAATATTCTAGAAAACAATTATGAAATCTAAACGAGACAACAAGAAGTTGTGAAAAGGCTGAACGAGTCAAAACCAGCAATCAAAAGATCAATCAGAAGTCAATAAAGGTAACAAGTGAGGAAGTTTAGAATTTGAGGACAAAGAACGTTACAACTAAAAGAATGCTGCTAATCTGTAGAGAGGGAATTAGTTGCAAAGACTCAAAAAACCGAAAAGGATGAAAGAAAGTGGGTAAAACAACTAAAACAAAAAGCAAGACCTACCAGAAGGAAAGAGAAGCGTACCAAGAGCAGAAGAGGAAATGATGAAAGAAGCTATGCAGAACCAAAACTTAGAATTCATAGAACCAAGAAAGTGAGTCAGAACGTTAGAGCAAGAGGAAGTCAGGATCAACAAAAGCGAAATCGACAAGATTTGCCGGAGTGATAAAAGATAAGAAAACAGAATCGAGAGGAGGAGACGAGACGATAAAGATTTACACAAATTGCAGGAGGAGATTGGGCAAATTAGCACCCAATATCGAATAGAGAAACAAGGAACCCATTTGTGGAACAATGGCCAAGAATAGGCAAAAAGACAAGGCGATATTGGCAAAATCAAATGGAAGGCAGATCAGAGAACAGGGTCGAAGCAATTGGGAATCGCGGATCAGACGATTATAATTCAGCAAATAGCCGAAGAAGAACGATAGAACAAGAGCCGTACAAAGACATAAATGGGAGAACGCAAAGATCGAAATCAATAACTGAAAACCCAAGGAGCCAAAACCATCAAAGAAATAAGAGAGCCAGAGACGATAGACATGAAGAATGCTGACTTCAGATAACCGAAGCAAGCAGAAAATGGCGAATAGAATGACAAAATATGGAGGACGCCAAACGCAAAACCAATTAGCCTATCATAGCGAATTAGGCAGGAAGTTGACCAACAAACAGAGTAAAAGAGATGCAAATCGAGCAAGACGAGCTCACCGACAAAGACGAGATACAACGAATTAAAAACGGTGTTAAGAAAGAAGTTGGGATTAAATAGAAGCGGAAATGGAAGGACCAGTACCAGGAAAGCAAGAAAGGATAAGATTGTTACCCAAAAAGTACTAAATACGGAAGAATTGGGGCTATGGAGAGAATTGAAGAGAGAAACATTACACTCGACGAATACAGTAAGCCAAATACGAACATTGGAATTAACGAACGAATCAGATAAAGAATACTATAGACAGGCTCAGAAACGAAAGGCCACAGAAATGGAATTGATCAATTAACCAGAAGGATTCTGGAAACCTTAATGAACTTACAGACGAAAAAAGACAAACAACATTAAACGAAAGTAACAGAACTCCAGCAGGAGGTGAACGGAACCGAGAGTCTGTAGCTATTTTAAGAAATTCAGATGAGACATCAACTCGAACGTCAACGAGCAGCTGAAAGAACAAGTTGAAGCAGATATAAACGCGATTAAAAGCAACGGATATGAGGAAATGAACAGAATCTGGAGAAAAAGATTGAAAAAGTTGAAAGCTTTGGAATACGCCAGTCGATAGAAACCGCAAGTGGAAGAACTACGGGAAAATACAAGAATATGTTCTTGCCTATCTCTTAGCACGAGAGATACAATAATCAATACCTTGCACGTGAAGAGATAAATACCTTTGCCAAAACCGACACCAATCTGCTATGCCGTTTATATCCGACGAAAATGCTAGCTCAAGTACCGCCGAACCGATGAGGCATTCGGGGAGCGGACGAAACGATAGCGTAAATTTAAATAGAGAAAATTGTAAAAAGTGTAAAAATATTAAAAACACATAAAAAATTATAAAAACAACAAAGATATGTAGCCAATGTATATTTAGTATGAGTCCAAATTTTGAAATAGAAAATCCGAATGAATCTAGAACGGAGATAGTACCAAACCACAACTTCAATTAGATAGAAACCATCGAGCAGACCCACTTGAGGTATTATAGTAAAGACTGGAGAGCCCGAAAGAAAAGAAGATGCAAGAAATAGTGGGGAGCAAGAATCAAGAAATCGCCCGATAAACCATCAGTTAAATACAACTCTAACAACTAAGCCAATCAACGAAATAAAGGAACAACAACATCCAGCAATGAGAGAAAAATAGAAATCAAAAGGACGAGACAAATGAACGTCTGACAGGATTAGCTGAAAATAGAAACCGTGTAATCCTGGAAGACTATTGGAAACCGAAGCAGAACGAATGCGAGAGCAGCCAGAAAAAAGCGAACAGAGATACGTACTACAAAATAGAGACAGTTGTAAAGAGCCAGAGAGATAAGAAAGTCATCAACAAGCTCAGAGGGAAGAATTAAAGGCACTAACGGAACAGCTTCGAAGAAGCGAGGCGAAGCTGGAGGAAAAACAAACAACCCAGCGGGGTCAATGTATTAAACGTCAACTCAAGAAAAAACAAACAAAGAAAGAAATTTCCAATTGAAAATTCATAATCAACAAAGAATAATCAAAGAAGGCAAAGAACGATTAAAAGAACTCCCAAACTACCGAGCGATTAATAAAAGCCCAAGTCCTGATAATGAGATTTTCAGAAAATAAATTAAAGTAAGAGTGCGAGAGACACTCACCCCAGAAAACAAGGAGAAAGCAGTAAAAAGAGGCTAAACTCCAACTGTATATAGTTGTATAAAATTGTAAAGACGTTGGAAATTGATTGATTAATATTAGAAATGAAACCATGAACCCAACGTTATGGATCACAATGACTAATGATGATAAGGATGAGAACGTGTAATACTTTAAAACCAGTTAGAAAATGCAAGATCCCAACCTTCAGAAGAGAAGACAGTACCTGTGCGATTTCAAGCAATTTGTATCAATCCCGATAATGAGAATGTCAGCAAATAAACCTCCAATGAATGCAATGTCCCACAAAGAA
>CM039679.1:26719279-26755973 GCA_022537955.1 Schmidtea mediterranea | reverse complement strand
ATTCTGAAAGATACACGATATTTATATCACCATCGAAGAGAAACGGAACGAGAAATGAAAATACGAATTCAACAAGAACAAAGCGAGACGCGAATTAGCGTACTCGAAAAAACGAATTCCAGGAATAAATACTTGCCCACAGATATAAGGACGATCTGTGAGAAGGATAACACGATTAACAGAAACGCAAAAGTGTAGAGAGTTAGCAGCGATATTGAGATACCGAGCAAAGAATCATAAGACGAACTGTAACAGATTTTGGCAAAATGATAATCGATTTTTTGTTAGGCAGAGTGAGAATCTGCGAAATTATTGTTAAAGGAAATAGAGGAGTTATCGGAGAATGATTGCGTGGTACCAGAGCAATTCCGAGAATCATCCGAAAATGGAAACACACCGACTATGGCAGCCGAAACAAAGGAGAAAGTTACAGTTTAAAAATTGATGCCAGATTTCGAACCATTGAAAGATAATTTTAATCACTCCAAAAGTGAGGTGAAGTGAAAAAAGAGAATACCAGTATGAATTGCCATTCATCTACAAACGGAAGGACGATCATTAGATGATGACCTTGAAATCGGAAGTTATCGCAATGCAATTGGGATTAATAAATATATTAACTGTAGCAAAGATCGCGTGGTAGAGAACTCAATAAAAGAGAAACTTCAAAACGAAAACGCCAATGGGGCGACAGGAAAGTTAAATACGCCAGAAGTTCCACCTGCGCAGCAGATGAAGTAATTCGTCATCACAACGGAGATGAGGATACTAAATGATCTAAAATGAGTATTGTGGATGAAGACAGAAACAACCAGGAGAATACCGGAATCAAGAGATTGTTCATGGACTGGAAAACGAAGAGATATGATAGCAGAGAACCAGATGAAGGTAGTATGTGGTCAAAAGACAAACCAGTCGAAATTATAGAGCCAGATACCGAAGAGGAAAAACAAAAAAGAAAGAGAGAAGACGCCCGAAGCTCGACAGGAGACGGAATGCGGATAACTGGTATAAATGAACGAGTGAGCACAACATCCAAAGAAAACCAGCAGACGAACAACCCAAACGAAAAGAAAACAGGTACGGCAAGTGGAAGAAGAAATCTAGAGGACGACCAAAGATTGATAAACCAGCTCCAGAAAGTGGAAAAACTATAGAGCAAATGGCAGGAGATGTTATCAATTAACAACGAAATTGAACAAACTCAGTCAAGTAACATAAGCAGTTACAAGGAAAATTAAAGCCGCAGAACAAGGAGCAAAATGGATCAACCAGACCTGATAACTTGATATGCTGGATTAGCAAATCCAGAGATAAAGATGAAATCTAAAACTCAATAATATCGGAGCAGAAGCGAAGCAGCTTTGGGCAGCAATAAAGCCAATAATAAATAAAATCATGGATAACAGGAATTACGAAACACAACCAAAGATCCAGAGGAATTACTGCTGATAATAAATCACTTAACGAAACGATCTGATGACCCAAATAGATATTTAGTAGGAATGGCCTACCTGATGTACAATACGATAGTGATATACAGAAAACGAACTCCAAGATACAACCCAAACGGGTATGAATTTGCGTGATAACAGACATTATCGAGAAAAGTAATGAACCATTCATTCTGACTCAAGGTGGATGGCAAGCTTTTATAAACCTAGTAAGTAAAGATGATCAAACCGAGATAATGCAAGCGAAGTTAAAAGAGTTATTAACAGAATTCGAAACAACAATTAATGCAAGCGACCCAAAGACAGCTAGAAAAGGGATGAATTAACGTTAATCCACTACAATACTCATATGGATGTGATGTGCGTGAAAGGGTAGAACGTTTGTTAGTATGACTCTGTGACAAACATAAAGATTGCGATAAATACTCACTAAAGAAACGGAAGGAGTGCAATAGCAGCAGAACCCGGTGAAACTACAGACAACGGGCAAACAGCGTGATCGTATAATGTATATCAGAGGTAGACTTCATAAAAAACAGAAAGTCAAAGAATGGCTCTCAAAACCAAGGAAAAAGTCGTAGCAATTTCATTCGACATCACTCGCAGTTCAACCAATTATAGAAGCCGGACGGAACAAAGTGGTATCAGTTAACGCGGAACGAATGTGAAGAAGTATTCACGACAGGACGTTATCTCAATACGGACGAGCTGTGAATGTAGCAGCCGGAGGAAGGAAAAATAAAAACTTACCCGAGTATATGCTGCGGGAATGAATAACGGCTGGAGGGACGGAAACGGTCAAGGAGGAGAGTACACCCTATGAATAATTAGTTCAAAGAGTGTTAGTGATCCGAAAAGCTACCAAGTAAAAGTTGGGAGGAATACCAAGGATATTTCGATCCAGATACGCAAAGCAATTGGAAGAAGTACCCTCAATGTCTGAGCAAACAGATAGACATGCAATACAGGAAATGTTTCAACGATCGTATACACGCCGATACCAGAACTTGCAGATCACCTTGATTGAAAAGCGCCCAATATTGACGAAGTGCAAGGACGATGTCACAGTGAAACAGAAAACTAACACACAAAAAAGCGCATTAGATGAAATACGAAGAACCGGAAGAATCGGAAAACCAACAATCCACAACGACTATCGGATCAGACACAACAACAGAGTAATATCAACTGATACCACCATCGGATGAGATTCATAAAAGTGCGAATGTGAGTAAATGTTGACGAAAATGGTAAGCAGTACAAATTATAAAGGAATTTTTATCGCGAACCAGCAATAACCGAACCGCAAAAAGCGCAAATAGACCCCAAAAGGGAGGTAAAACTATTATTTTCTATTATAAATAACAAGATGGACTTCTTTTTAACAAAAGGATTTGGCATCAACAGAGAAAATATACTACGATTTTGGTTAAAAAAATGACTGTATTCTTGAACAGAGAAATATTGAAAACAAATTGGCAATGGCAATCACGAATCCCAGATAATGCAATCCTTTACCCACTCAGCGGAAGATATTTTGGAAAGAAATCGTTGGAGAAGTCATGTATACAACAAATGTGAAAAAGGACAATCGACAAAAATTACCAGAAGAATTCAACAATTCAAGAGATAAAATGCATAAACGGAATTAGAACATAATGCATAAATGGAAAAAATCAGATTTGCTCAACCAGAACAAGGATGATAGAATCCAGAAAAATTCGTACCTAATATGTTCAGCTGTGCAATGTTATATGGACCGTTATTCGAAATAAGAGATGGAAGTTGGTTACAATTTTCCAACTCGAAGAATAGTAGCACCACAAAATATTTGGAGCTTAACAGAATGGGCTAGCGAAGCAGAATTCAAACCAGTTGTATATTCACAGAGTGATATACCAAAAAAAGATCTGACGAGCCAAGAACATTTATTATTCCAGCACAAAGGCAAGCAATACTATCTAATATGTAAGCGTAACGGGAGGTAACAACTATGGAGAGGGAAACCCAACTACGAATTGTTATTATTCACCAGATCGATTTCAACATGCGAACAGCAAATATGATGAAAAGCCAGTGTGGGAAGATCTAAATCTTCGGACCCAAATGAGGCAGGAATCTTAGGAATATACTTATCATTCAAAGTCGTAGAGTAATCTTAACACAAATGTTCATGTTTGAGTATTTACAAAAAGAGAGAAAAATCAACTGGAAAATTGGCAATGATTAACCGTTTTAGCTTTAAAACAATGCGTTTACATGCGACATCAAGAAGATATCCACAAGATAAAAAGAGTTAGTAGGAAATCTAACAAAATGGAATGGTACTGATGAAGAAGTCGGAACGAAAATTTAAAGCGATAATGAGATTAGAAGCCGAGAAAACCAGAATTGAAACGGCAGAAACGAGTAACTGGAGACGATGGATAAACTTCAGAGATGATTAGCAGCGACAACAGCACAATGACGAAAATCAAAGGAAGGAACACAGATGCTACCCAAAACAACTCAAACAATGGGAAAATCGAAAAAACAAGACATAGTGGACATTCAATCAATCCACACCAGTATATGAATGTCTAAAGACAAACAACAAAATCAGTAGAACGAAACGTACCGATACCGAAGACCAACAACATTACGCGAATATTTATCCCAGTACCCATACGAACCCAAATTGGGCAGATTTAGTACCAAGAAACCAGGCCAAAGATCGAGAAGCGTGGATCAAGATCCAGAAACTCGACTATAGCTATTTGCAAACACTAGCTGACCAACATTAACGGTACCCATAGAGATAATGGAGTAGAAATAAAAGCAAATGATTGGATACGGGAAAAGCAAACATTCTCAGCAATAAAAATGAGATAAATACCCGGAAAGACTGTGGCCATGTATAGAAGAAGCTAACATGATGTAATAACTTGCAGTAAAGAATCCGGTAGCAGTCATCGGAAAAATCTGGTCATATTAATCGGATATAAAAAATGTAAAAATCCAATACGTATCTAGCCAGTTATCAGGAGACTTGATGGCAGATTGTATAAGTGAACTAGTCTCTTCATGCCAGAATTATTAAAAGAGATAAAATAGATCTAGGTATCGATGGAGCTGAGAGATAAACTGACGAATATGATTGCTGAAATCAGAGGTGAGATGCTCAGAGGAGAGATAGGTACCTAGGCGCACACAAATATTTGTTACGTAAAAGGGAATGAGGAAACCAGAGGAGAAAATGAGTTCTTCGAAACCTAAATCACAATTCGAGAAAAAAGAAAGAACGGGCATTAAGCCAGGAAATAGTGGTATTGAAACACGGGATAAACAGTTGAAATTCCCAATCAACATTACAAATTTTGACGAGAGATAAAGTCATTATACGAAAACGAAAGATTGGGAAAACTGAACACGTGATGGACATTGAACTTCCAAACAAACAAAACACGGAAGGAAAGAGGAAGAATTATTGACAATCACAGTCAGCTACTAAACGAAAACGAAAAAGAACAACTACAAAAATGCTAATGGAATTAAAGATAATATTTGCAGATCTGACTTAGATCTGCGGGTGACGAGGAGCGATGTAAACGCAACATACGATTACCATTAACAGATGATACCCAATAACACTACGGCGCATAGTCGATGGCGAAGCTCCAAAAATCAGAAGCAGAAAAAAGAAAGTTCAAAAAGATGTTAGACGCAGGGATCGAACCAAGTTGCTCGCGGCGAGTGGCAAATTCCAGTGGTCATGGTAAAGAAAAAAGACGGAACACAACGGTTCTGTATAGATTATCGACGACTCAACGCCGCTGGAGCGGGTAAACGAAAACGGGAATACATATCCGTACCAGACATTAAATGAATGTTAAAAAACCATTACACGGAGCAGCGTATTACATTCGTCTAGATTTAAAAAGTGGTTATTGGCAGATAAAGGTCAAAGAGGAGGACAGAAGAAAACTGCTGTGGTGACGGGAATCGGAAACAGATCTTATACCAATTCAAGAAAATGCCTTTCGGGAAATTAACTAACGCACCAAGCTTCATTTCAGAATGGTATATGAATTTGTAACACACGCAATTTAAAACAAGGTATGGTATTATATTGATGATTTATTAATTATTCTGAGCACTTTCGGGAGCAACATTGAAAAAGATATCCGTAATTGTATTCGTTGCGATTGAGACAAGGAATGTTAAAATTGAAACCCTCCAAATTGCGATGGGCAAAGGAAAATACCCTTAGGACATATTGTTCAGAAAAAGGCAAAAGAACCAGATCCAAGGAAGAAACATGAAAAGTAAAGAATTGCCAGTACCAAAGAACGTCCACGCAAGTGCAGCAGGAATTTTAAGGCCTATGCGATATTTAATCGGAAGTTCATCAAGAGTTATGCAACTACCAAAACCCAATTACAAGAACTAACAAAAAAAGATACCCCGTTTATATGGAAATAGGAGCAACAAATCAGCTTGTTGAAACACTCAGAGATAAAACTAAGTATCAGCACCAAACTCGTTACACCCAGATTTTAAGAAAGAAACCGTTTTTATTAGCGACAGACGCAAGTGAATATGCATGCTTGGAGCAGTCCTAGACAATGGGATGACGAGAGAAGATGAGAGCGGTTATCTGGATATTACAGCCGACATTCAAGAAACATGAAAAGAAAAGAATGTACTCTGTGACTGAAAGAGAGGCGATTTAGAATTATCCGAAGGCTATTAAACAGTGGTCAGGGAATATTTATTATGGGGTCACGAGATATATATCACTACAGATCATCAACCATTGGTATGGCTAGGCCAACACAAAGAAGCCTCGAGCAGATTAATGAGATGGGAATGCAGCAACAAGAATACTCGCCGTTATATTAAAATTTCAAATCAGGAAAAGCAAATGCGCAACGCAACTGTATGTCAAGATGTTGTATTTGAGGAACTAATGGATCACGATGTAAGACAATATGCAGATCATCGCAGAAATATAGATTTACAAAACTGAAAAGATGAGCAGAAGGAAAGACGAGGAAATTAAAGAAATAAGTTGAATGTAATGGAAACTAATGATATGAAAATCTTCGACAACAACAGCAAACTGAAAGAGCATATGGAAAAACACAGACATCGATATACCATAGAAAAGGGATGGTTATTATTAATGGACGGTGAGAAACGACTCATGTGTTTACCAGAGAGTAGGCGAAAAGAAGTATTGATGCAATACCACGACGGAAAGCTTGGAGGACACATGTCAGCAAAAAAGACGGAAGCAAGGTTACGCCAAAAATATTATTGGCCAAATATCGGAGAAGACGTGAAAGGATGGATAAAGAATTGTCTGATATGCGCAACGAGGAAAAGCACAGGAAGTAAATTGAAAGCACCGTTAAAGCCAATGCCAATCCCACCAGAACCAATGACAATGATCGCAATGGATGTAGTAGGACCATTACCAGAAACTAACGATGGAAATATCTATATATTGGTAGTGACAGATTATTTATCCAAATTCCCGGAAGCATTCGCAATACCAGATCAAAAAGCTAGAACAATAGCGAGAATCCTAGTAGAAGAAATATGCTGTAGATATGGAACGCCCAAACAGATCCTAACAGATCAAGGAACCAACTTCATGAGCGAAATCATAGAAGAAGTAACGAACTACTTCAGAATTGCGAAATTGAGAACATCGCCTTATCACCCACAAACAAATGGTCAAACCGAACGATTCAATGGCATATTAATAGAAATGATGTCAAACTATGTCAGCAGACACTAAAAGGATTGGGATAGATATATAAATCTATGCCTAATGGCCTATAGGATGTCAATACATTCAGCGACAAAAATGAGTCCATTCAAATTAATGTACGGCAGAGAATGTAACATGCCGATAGACTTAGAATATCAACCACCAATATCACAGTATATGGAAATTGATGATTATGTAACAGGATTCAAAGAGCGAATGCAAGAAATCTGGAAAACGGCAGGTATGAATATTAGATTCAATCAAGAAAGTTATAAAGAATTACATGACAAAAAGAGAGACGTGCGTGAGCATAACTTTCAGGTTGGAGATTGGGTAATAATCGCAACGCCAGAAATTATCCCAGGAGTTGCCAGAAAACTACAAAGATGTGGTAAAGGACCATACGAGATAATGTATGTAAACGAGAATAACGCCCGAGTTAAATTGGTCAACAATCCACTCACCAGACCTATCTACGTAAACGTGAGTAGATGTAAAGCGATACCGAGAACAATAACAAGAGAACCAGAAAATCGAGGTATGCAAACCAGATCACAAACTCAACAACTGAGTATAAACGGACTAACGATGAGTCGAAAAATAGAAGCGACACCAAATAATACCGTAGAGGAACCGAAACCAGATGAATCCAAAATTACGCTAAACGCGACTCAAGATAATGTAGACAAGATGGATATAATAGTAAAAGCTATCAGAGAAATTATGCCAGAATGGGTTGAAGGAAAGGGATGGATGAGAATAGTAAACAAAGCAGGAAAAATAGCAATGGATTACGCCAAAGGAGCTAGAAGTCCACCAGAAATGGATCGTATCAAAGAAAGTATACCCATGATCTTCACTATGGCAGATGTAGAAGGAAACGTACCTTTACATATTGCAGTACAGCATAGAAACACTCAACGAATAATGGATATAATTCAATTTATGCAGAAATGCGGACACAACTCAAATATACCAAACGAAGAGGGACAAACACCACTAATGTTCGCAGTTGCAGCAGATGCTTCTACAACAGTCCTGAGAGAATTACTAAAAACCGGATCATCGTTCAAAGAGAAAGACAATGGAGAAAACAATGTACTACACTATGCACTGAAATCGAGACAGGCAAGTGCAATAAAATTCATAACCAGCAATGCGACAATTAGAGAGAGAGAAATAATGGGCAAAACAATCCAAACATTATGGGAAGCGATCGACGCCAAACAAGACGAAGCAACAGCCAATCTGATGAAATGGACCTACGAGGGTTCACCACTTAAAGTATTCAATGTAAATTATATGGTAAGAAACAGAAACGTTCTATTAAAAGAAACAATATATGCTCACTATCCATTCCCAAAGACGATAAAAGCAATGTTGAAATGGGAAGGACTGAAATTCACCAATCATCCAAAAGAAGCAATACGAATCGGAGATAGAAAGGAACAACTATTAATGATAATACACAGATGGCATCGAAAGCAAACAAGATTTCAAGCAAGCAAACAAGAAATAAAAGAAATGGACGATATAAAGGCGAGAATAATAAAAGTATACGAGGAAATAATTGAAATAATAAATGTCGAGGACGACATTTTCAAAAGAAACCCCGGATGGAGATAATAATAACGATAATAATGAAGAAGGGGGCGACAGCAGCAAAAATCAGGACGATCAAAATATTAGAGACAAAAACAAATCCAAACAAGAGAAAAAGGAAGCATCCAACGAGGAACGTCAAGAAACGAACAACAGTAATAACGAAGGAAAACGAAACAAAGGAATGATGCGACTACAACAAAGGAAAAACCAAAACCGACCGACCCTGCTACAGAAAATAATGATATTGATTACATCCATCAAGTTAACGGAAGCCGACGAAAATATCACGAAAGAAATGAGATCGTTCAGAATACGAACAATAAACGATAAAGGAATTTCGAGCAAGGGAATATGCTTACAACTGGCAATGAATACAAGCATAAGTTGTCAATTCGATTCAATAGGAAAACCAGGAAAGATGGAAATACGATCCGAAAACTCGTCATCATGCCAAACCACCAAAGATGTATGTAGAGATGCCACAAAAGATAGAAACGTAAAAATCCAAGTAGAGCCAGGGATAGGCAAATTACGAATATTAAACAGAGGAATGGAAACCATTGAACAAGTATGTATACAAAACAAAATTATCGATTGTTGGAGAATGAATATGAAAGCAGGGAAGAAATGTGAATGGGATAGCCTAGAAGGAAATGCGGAATATATAATATGTGCCAACAATGATATAATAATAACTTGCACATTGGCCAAAACCCTGGGAGAAAAATTCACAACACCAAAAGAAGAGGATTATCAACGTCGAGCACGAGAAAAAAAAGAAATAATAATAAAAGTAGAATCAGATCCAAAGAGTGGAGAAGAGATAATAGTCGAAAATATGGGCAAAGAACCCATTACAAAAGTTTGTATATTCGAAACTAAAAAGAACGGAACGATAAATGAGAGAATCAAATGTCAATCAAACGTGGATATCAAAAACCAAAAATACCGTATTCCAACTAAAAGAAAACGTGGAAAGTACATAGTACACGTTCAGAGAGGAAGAGATGATTACTGGAAATCAATAACAAGAAAGTTACTAGAAGCAATTACGACAAAACGTCCGGAAAAAGAAACAAAAGAGAAACCGTACCAACGCCAGATCAGAGAAAGTAAGGCAGTAATAATAAACATAGAATCAAACGCAGCAAATGAAGAAGAAATAGTAATTGAGAACACAGGTGAAAAACCTATCACAAAAATCTGCGTATACGAACCTAAAAGAAACGAACCAGTAAATAAAAGAATCCAATGTGAAACAAGCAAAAATATAAAGAATCGAAAGTATCGCATCCCAACGAAAAGAAAACTCGGAAAATATGTAATAAATATCCAAAAGGGAACTCATGAACATTGGAGAACGATAACAAGGAAACCACTCAAGTCAAATGCAACAGACCAACCTATAATAAAACAATCTGAGAGAAAACCAAGAAACGAAACATGGAAAAAAGGAATGATCATGGACGACAGCCACCTTTCAATCCACGAAGCATTACAACTCCAGAAAGCACTTAAAAACGTACAACCAAAGGAAAGAATAATGGAGACAACTAACGCAAAACAAAATACAACTATGCAGCCTAAGGAGACGAGCTATATGATAAAAATGATCTGGATAACAACAGCAATAATAAGCAGCGTAGTAATGCTGATAATAATTCAACTAGTAAGAACCACCAAATGCAGAAAGAAACCAGCGAAGAGAAGATTATGGCCAGCAGTAGAAAAATTCAATTACGATATTGAATTAGGACAATACGATGCAGAAAGAACCGAAGAATATGAAATCATAGGAAATTCTAGCACAAGCGGACTCTGGTTAAAAGAACCGCCCATTATCGAAGCACAACAATGGTCAAATGAATCTGATGTATACCAGATAATGAACGAGAAATATGGGGAGATACGGACATTACGTATAGAGTCCCCAGAGACGATGGTGTAAAACGAAAAAGAGACGTTGTATATAGTGTAAAATATTATGTAGTATAATAGTAGTAATAGTATGTATATTTTTAAATATTGTACAAAATGTGTCAGAAATAGTAAGCAAACAGAAATGAATGCGATGAATTAATGATGTATTATAACTAACAGATGGATCCGAATAACGCAAATCAACAGAATCAAATTAGAATACCACCTTTCACAGAAGGAATTCAACAACCAGCAGCTGCCAATATACCTATAGAAATTGTAGAATTAAATCAAGGAATATACCAAGATCAAGGAATCGAGGCAACGTGGAGACGACAATGCGAATTAATGACACTGATAACGAACAATGCGCAAACTCAGTGGACAAATACTCATTTAGTATTAACGGAAAGCGTAAACAGAGGCCTACAACAAGCTATAAGACTGGAAGAGCAGCAAAGAACAATACTACAATTACAAAGAATAAATGAACAATTAACAGATCAAGTTAGATGGCAAGCTGACGAAATTAGAAGACTACGTAACAATCAACAGCACGTAGATCCAGCAAGTTGGGTGGAATGGATAGCATCGATGCCAGAATTCACCCCAGAACCGGATTCAACAGTAGAGTAAAAATAAAGCGTACCGTGTAAATATGTATAAATAAAAAAGATAGAAGTAAAGCAACGTCGAGTAATCAGAAAAATTTTTTGTAGATATGCAGACGATTATCGAGAGAATTAGAGGAAGCGAGAATCCATCCGAAACTACGAGACGAATAATGAAGGAAAAAATCAAAGTGGTGAACGATATAAAAGAAAGATTAAAATGTTGTAGATGTAAAGAATTACTGATTGGAGCGAGACAGACGAAATGCGGATGTAGAATATGCACAGATTGTACGATAGAAGTGATAGAAACAGAAACAATAAAATGCCCTGGATGTGACGAAATATTGGAAAAGGATGAAGATCCTACAACGATGGATAAAGCCACCAATAAAGAGATCAATAATCTATTAGTCCAATGCCAAGTAAAAGAATGTGAATGGAAAGGACTGATGAAGGAAGCCGAAAGTCACGCAAACGAATGCGAATATAGCGAGATATTATGCGAAAAATGCCAAACGATCGCAACAAAAAAGACGATGAAAGAACATCACCAAGTGTGTACCAAGAGAGAGGAAAAATGCGAATTCTGTGGAGTCATCGACGAATGGATAAAAATAGAAATGGAACATCGGAACCCAAAAGAGGAACAAATATGCGATCTATATGAAGGAGTATGCGCAAACAACTGCGACAGGAAAGATAAAGTCAAACTAAAGGAACACTGGAACGAATGTAGCGGCAAACCAGTCAAATGTCCGTTAGAATTATTCAATTGCCAAACACAACTACCAATGGCGGAAATGCAAAAGCATATGATAGAAAATAGTATCGAGCATACCGAAATCATGATGAAAACGATAGGAATGTTGGCATGGGAAGTAAAAAGCCTACGAACGGAAAATGATTCACAAAAGGCAATAATAAGAGAAATATTAGAGTCCAGAAAGAATTTCGAGAGAAGCCAAGGAGATACCCTCAAGAAAATGGCCGAAATGGAAAAGAAAATGCAACAGATAAACAACAACCTAAAGGAATTAGAAACCAACAGTTCTATAGCCAGAAAACATCCTACAGCACCATTTATATGGAAAATAACCGAATTCGCAGAGAAGCTTCAGAGAGCAAAAGACGGAACACAGAGAATTTTAGACAGCCCACCAATATACAGTTGGGAAAATGGATACAAATTGGGCATTAGACTATATCCAAATGGAGATGGGAATGCAACAGGCACCCACATCAGTGTCTTCATCAGAGTAGGAAAAGGAGATTACGACGAGCTATTAGTATGGCCTTTTAAACAAAACATGATATTAACAATGAAAGGATATGAGGATTACCGCAATCCAATCAGGACAGGAAATGAACCACAGATGGGAAGACCAACAACCGACTGGAATACAGCGATTGGGACACCACGTTTTTATCCACAACAACGATTGAGAGGAGAAGGATTCTTGCGAGAAGATAATCTGTATATAAAGTTAGAAGTGGAGAAGCCAGACAAGACGTTGTAAAAAGAAAAAGAAAGTGTAAATAAATGTAAATAAAATAATAAAAATCAAATAAAAAAAAAAAAAAAATCAAAAAATTACAAATAATCAGAAAAATCAGAAAAACAAAAATTCAAAAATAATGACGATATTTAGATGGCAAACGGAATCAGCGAAGAGATAACAATACAGATGAGAGAAGGACCAGATTCGATATGGACGAGACTATGGAAAAAACCAGAGGAAGAGGAAAAAATTAAAACCTTAGTAATCGCAATTCAGCATTATACCAGTTTCGACACAACCGGACGACCATGGAAAATGAGGAAGGTAATTTACTCACAAAGAAAAGTAAGATACGAGGAGCTGAGAAAAGAAGAACAGAGATATTTAACGTTCAAAGATAATAAAGTATTCACTGACCGACAGAGTAAAGAGATGGCAGCCCAAGGATTCTTCTTCTCAGGAACCCCCGAACTACCAGATGAAGTCACCTGTATTTATTGTCAAGGAAGACTCTCGCATTGGGAAAAAGGAGAAACAGCAAAACGAGAACACCTGAGGAAATTTTCAACCTGCCCATTTAGAATAAACATTGACGTCGGAAACCAAGCGATAAACAGACTGGAAGGACTCCGACAATCAGAAATAGACAAAGATGAAAAGGGAGGCGAGAAAAAGATAACGATAATAAAGAATTTCGAAGATCCAACAGAATTAATATGGGAAAAAGAGACTATAAATAGAACATTCGAGGAGAGAATCAAAACCTTCAAAGGAAATCCAAGAGCAGCAGAATTTGCGAGTCAAGGATATTGTCAAACAGCCAGAGGAATAATGTGCGAAGGATGTAAAAATCAACAGCCAATACCAGATCAGAATGTCAAAAAGCTAAAGCATAAAGGAAAATGCATGTATAAACAAGAAAAAGAGTCAAAGAATATCGAAATAATAATCACCAACCAACAAATAGAAGATATATTAGATCGACCAAAAACGAGAACCGTAATGCTATTATCAGGAGTAGATACTCAAAAAATGAGGAAAATAATCAAAGAAAGATTAGCTAATAATTTAGAGTGGTATGACTCAACACAAGCAGTAATCCGAGCAATCAAGCGATATCAAGAGAAACCAAAAGAGAATCGAGACAAATCAATAATAAAAGAAGCTATTTTGGAGCAGTATCAATGTGTGACATGCTGGCAGAAACATGTGGAAATAATTTATATTCCTTGTGGACACATAGTCACGTGTGAAGCATGTGGGTTAAAAGTCGATATATGTCCAGTATGTAGAAAGCCGATCAACGGGCGGATCAAGGGATTCCGTTTCGCTGATCAATAGATGGAAACCGAAAACAATGTGTAAAAAGTGTAAATAAAGATAAACGTAAAAACAAAAAATAATAAAAACTCAAAAACCACAAAAATACGAGATGATGTAAATTATGATAAAATTTTGAGATGATTGAAAAGAGAGAATAATCGATTATTAATATTTAGAAAACAATTATGAATCTAAACGAGACAAAAGAAGTTGTGAAAGAGGCTGAAGAGTCAAAACCAGCAATCAAAGATCAATCAGAATCAATAAAGGTAACAAGTGAGGAAGTAGAATTATGGAGACAAAGAACGTTACAACTAAAAGAAATGCTGCTAATCGTAGAAGAGGAATTAGTGCAAGAGACTCAAAAA
The DNA here is from genome assembly GCA_022537955.1 of Schmidtea mediterranea. Lineage (NCBI taxonomy): Eukaryota > Metazoa > Platyhelminthes > Tricladida > Dugesiidae > Schmidtea > Schmidtea mediterranea. The sequence continues at coordinate 26,741,432 of CM039679.1, read as the reverse complement.
ACGAAAAGGATGAAAGAAAAGTGGGAAAAACAACTAAAACAAAAAGCAACCTACCCAGAAGGAAAAGAGAAAGCGTACCAAGAGCGAGAAGAGGAAATGATGAAAGAAGCTATGCAGAACCAAACTAGAATCATAAACCAAAGAAAGGTGATCAGAACGTTAGAGCAAGAGAAGCAGGATCAACAAAGCGAAATCGAAAGATTGCGGGAAGTGATAAAAGATAAAGAAACAGAAATACGAGAGGAAGGAGAGGAGACGATAAAGATTATACAACAAATGCAGGAGGAGATTGGGCAAATTAGCACCCAATATCGAATAGAGAAAACAAAGAGAACCCATTTGGAACAAGCCAAAGAATAGGCAAAAAGACAAGCGCGATATTGGAAAATCAAATGGACAGAAGATAGAGAACAGTCAAGAAGCAATTGGGAATCGCGGATCAGACATTATATTCAGCAAATAGCCGAAGAAGAAGATAGAACAAGAGCGTACAAAGCTAAATGGGAGAACGCAAAGATCGAAATCAATAAACTGAGAAACCAAGGGCCAAAACCATCAAAGAAAATAAGAGAGCCCAGAGACGATAGACATGAAAGAATGCTGACTCAGATAACCGAGCAAGCAAGAAAATGGCGAATAGAATGCAAAATATGGGAGGACGCCAACGCAAAACAATCTAGCTATATAGCGAAATTAGAGCAGGAAGTTGAGTACCAACAAACCAGAGTAAAAGAGATGCAAATCGAGCAAGACGAAGCTCACCGACAAAGACGAATACAACGAATAAAAACGGAAAAGAAAGAAAGTTGGATTAAATTAGAAGCAGGAAAATGGAAGGACCAGTACCAGGAAGCCAAGAAAGAGATAAGATTGTTACCCAAAAAGATACTAAATACGGAAGATTGGGAGCTATGGGAGCAGATTGAAGAGCAGAAACATACACTCGACGATTACAGTAACCAAATACGAACATTGGAATTCAACGAACGAATCAGAAAGAATACTATAGACAGGCTCAGGAAAACCGAAAAGGCCCACAGAAAATGGATTGATCAATTAAACCAGAAGATACTGGAAACCTTAAATGAACTTACAGACGAAAAAAGACAAAACCAACAATTAAACGAAAAGATAACAGAACTCCAGCAGGAGGTGAACGGACACCGAGGAGTTGTAGTATTTAAAGAAATTCAGTTGAGACATCAACTCGAAGTCAACGAGCAGCTGAAAGAACAAGTTGAAGCAGAGATAAACGCGATAAAGCAAGGATATGAGGAAAATGAACAGAATCTGAGAAAAGAGATTGAAAAGTTGAAAGCTTTGGAAAATACGCATCGATTAGAAACGCAAGTGGAAGAACTAACGGAAAATACAGAATATCTTGCCTATCTCTTAGACGAAGAGATACAAATATCAAATACCTTGCGTGAAGAGATAAATACCTTGCAAAACCGACCACCAATCCTGCTTATGCCGTTATATCCGACGGAAATGCCTACTCAAGTACCCGCCGAACCCGATGAAGGATTCGGGGAGACGGACGAAACGATAGCGTAAATTTAAAGAGAAAAATTGTAAAAAGTGTAAAAAGATAATAAAAACAATAAAAATTATAAAAACAAAAGATTGTAGCCAATGTATATTTAGTATGAATCCAAATGAAATAGAAATCCGAATGAATCTAGAAGACGGAGAATACGTACCAAACCCAATTCAATTAGTAGAACCAATCGAGCAAGACCCACTGAGGTATTATAGTAAAAGATGGAGAGCCGAAAGAAAAGAGTGGCAAGAAATAGTGGAGGAGCAAGAATCAGAAATCGCCCGGATAAACCATCAGTTAATACAATCTAAACAACTAGCCAATACGATAAAGCGAAAACTAACATCCAGCATGGGAGAAAATAGAAATCAAAAGAGAGAAAATGAACGATTGAGACGAGAATTAGCTGAAATAAAAACCCGTGTAATCCTGGAAGACTATTGGAAAACCGAAGCAGAACGAATGCGAGACAGCAGAAAAAGCGAACAGAGATACGTACTACAACTAGAAGACAGTTGTAAAGAAGCCAGAGAGATAAAAGAAAGTCATCAACAAGCTCAAGAGGAGATTAAAGCACTAACGGAACAGCTTCAAGAAGCGAGGCGAAAGCTGGAAAAACAAACAACCAAGCGGGTCAATTATAAACGTCAACTCAAGAAAAAACAAACAAAAGAAAGAAATTTCCAAATGAAAATTCATAATCAACAAAGAATAATCAAAGAAGGCAAAGAACGATTAAAAGAACTCCCAAAACTAACCGAGCGATTAATAAAAGCCCAAGTTCTGATAATGAGATTTTCAGAAAATAAAATTAAAGAAGAGTGCGAGAGACACTCAACCCCAGAAAAAGAGAAAGAGTAAAAAGGGCTAAACTCCACTGTATATAGTTGAATAAAATTGTAAATAGACGTGAAAATTGATTGATATATATTAGAAATGAAAACCATGAACCCAACGTTATGGATCACAATGATAATGATGATAATGATGAGAAAGTGTAATACTGAAAACCCATTAGAAAAATGCGAGAGATCCCAACCCTTCAGAAGAGAAGACAGTACCTGTGCCGATTTCAAAGAAATTTGTATCAATCCCGATAATGAAGAATGTCAGCAAATAAACCTCCAATGTATGCAATGTCCCACAAAAGAAAATAAGGATGAATTGAAACAGAATATCGAGAGAACCCAAATAATGGTAAAAACCCTACTGAAAAATAATGAAGAGATAGCCAATATAAAAAATGAGAACCAAGAGATAAAGAAAACCCTAGAAAATGTCATCAGACAAATTCAAAGAACAGCCAAAGCAAATCCCAAAAATAAACCAATCCAGGAAATTCAAAAGATCGTCCTATTAATTAAAAAACAATCAGGAAAACAAGGGGGACAGAAAAATGAACCCAGTACAACAAATCTACCAATCAAACTTATACTACCGATTAGTATAACATTTAATATGATACTCTTAATATGTTGTCTCATCCTCGGCCTAACAAAAAACAAGCAAAGGCAAAATACCCCAATGCAGAAATTCAGAAGAATGTTCACCCAAATTCGAAAAACTAACAAAACTAACGAAACGACAAGACTCTCGCAGATTTCTATCAATCACCCCTCAAGATCAACCCAGCTCGAAAGCGAAACCCAAGCCGTCAGTGATTCATTTGAAGCCAAATATAACTGATTTACATTGATTTGAACTGATTAACTCGTATTGATCTATAGTGATTTGAACTGATATCGATTTACATTGACATCGAACTACACAATTGATATTTGATTATGTACTGTAGCCGGACCTTAAGTCCATCTTTGCCTTGATGATTTAACCGTACCGTAAAAAACTTTTTATGAATGTGAATATTGAAAACAGAATGTATATACCATTTTATCAAGTGAAATTGCGGGTCGCAATTTTACGGACCCCCGAGTGTTTTATGTTGGGCCAGAACGTAAACGGCCTTCAAAATGTTTAAATGGATCAGAAACACACACGCAAACACAACACGCAATTTAAATAAAACCCCAAAACACCAATTAAACCCATATAAAATCTGAGAAATAAAAGAATTAAATATAAATTAAGAAACATAAAAATAAATTAAAATATTAACAAAAGGCACCAAGATCCGCACGATACCTACACAAAGATAGCAAGAAAACACGACAAATTCGACGAAATTGGAAAAATCAATTAAAGTTCATTAAAGCAAGATTTAAATCGGAAAATTTGAATTAGTAATAATCCAAATTAAATTCTAAATAAAAAATTATAAAAATAAATCGAAAAATAGTAAAACTAAATAATAGAATTTGCTAGAAAACAACAAGGTCGAATTTTGTTTTACTACATCAAATCTTACACACCAAAAATTTAGGTATATATACTGATCCATTTTCACATTAAAGTGAACCATTTTGAAAACGAATCGTTTTTCGTAACAAAACTACTTTTTGAAAATTATTAAAAGTTTTGAAAGTCTTAAACGTTTTAAACGATCTTCGAAGTTACAGTTGTTTTTCAATTATTATTTAGGTGAGGATCATTGATTTTGGAACCCCTTTCCACGCCCCGTACCTTGCATCTCTGTAGAGCTCTGTTCGGACGTCGGCGTGGGAAGAGAGGCATTTGGTTTATTGTGTAAATGTATGCTATTTTTATGAATTGGAAGGGTAACTTGTTATAATTTTCTTATAATTAATAAACATTATTATGTATAAATTGTTTCATATATATCTATAATTTGTTAATTAAAATATGTCGAAATTTTTCCGGCCCACAGCCGAAACCCAATGCAAGTAAATAAAATCTACACACAATTCAGATTCGTGTAAGCGCGTGGAATATCGCCAATGATCTGTGCCCGTGAAGACCCGGCGTGCGGAACGCAGAGTTGGATCGTCAATATTATCCCTATAGATGAAATGAGGAATAAGGAAGAAGTCTCTGGCTGCTTCCTCGTTTCTCCTTTCTATAAAATCGACCTAAAATCTTCCTACACACGGCTAAAATTCAGCACACCGAGTAGTCCAGTGGGCACTCATTAAATATAACATGAACATATTGTGCGCCTAGGATCTATTAATGGGGAATGGCACGGGGAATAAGAAAAACAAAATCAAATCGTTGATATTAATTAATAATTTGGAATAACTTAGATGAAAATATTGGTACGATTAAATTGAACTTGTCTTTCAAACAGATTAATATAGGTGTAATTTATTAATCCAACCAAATATAGTTATTAATAAAAATTAAAATACTTCTCAGTTAATGCAAAGAAAAATTTAAAGTGATTCGAAAATTTTATCACTTGGATTAATTACTGGGTAGAAAGGTATAATTGTGATCCAAAGAAAATGATAACGATTTAAGTAAACATTAACTAGAATCTATTAGATTAATTATCAAGGAAAACTGATAACTCATTAATTTAACCAACGTTGAAACAACGATCAATGAAAACTTAAGGAGGATTAAAACAAATTATTATAGTTAGGTAAGGTGTTATCGAGAGAAAATTTTGTGATTACCTCATCGTAAGTTATTTAAATATCAGTGAAAATTTTTGAAGGAGAATGTCAACCATTAAAACCCAGGAATTAGAATAAATATTAGACTGAATTAATCGATTTGATAGACAAGTTCTCTTTAATAATAATGTAGATTTAATTGAACAACATAAACACTGCGGCGACCTAAAACATCGAATATTATCGACTAGGATTTGAACCAGCCCAACTAATGTTGCCGATAAAATAACTGATTTGAATTAATTATGATAAAATCCCTTATTACTTCAACTACAAATTACTATAAATATATTAGAACGAAAATTTTGTAAAATTTATTATCAGTAAATTACCACTACTCGTTCACGTAAATCCAAAATGATGCATAAGATATCCAAGAGATAAACGAAATGGTTCAACAAAAAATTCCAATAGAAGTCGAATCAAAATCGAAATAAATCGATCCATCATATTGGCGATCAAGAAAACTCCCTTAAAAAATATGCGAAAAAATTAAGCAATTAATAACATAAATTACCAGATGACCGATCGCAACTTATAAAACACTATCGTCCTTGCTGAAAAGATCCCTCGTCCCGATAGCACCAGATAGATAACTAGTCCAAAATCCCTGAACCACGGCAAACTCGCCATAATGAACGTCGTCCATGAAATGATTCGCAAAGTACCTAAAATAGATGCATAAATTATTGATGTAAGAAAATTTACTGGCTTACAAATCAGCATCCAAAATAACGTAAACATCCGCTACAGTAGCCAAAGCATGAATGCCATACGTTTCCGGCCTATCCGGATATCCATAGTACATTCATTACGATCAAGCGTACGAGTATTTCACTTATAGATCCGGTTCTAAGCCTTAGTAATGATCTTGATTAATTTAATTTGATTTGTAAATAATAATCGTTAAGATTACTTCTTCTTAAAATTTCGAATTTAATTTTGTTTGTAAATAATGATCATTAAAATTACTCCTTCTCAAATATTTTTTGAATTTAATTTTGTTTGTAAATAATAGTCATTAAAATCGTTTCTTCTTAATTTTTTTATTAAAATTATTTCTTCTTAATTTTGTCGGATTTAATCGTCGAAGTACTAATTTGTTTAAGTGATTAAAAATTTATTATACAAGCATAACTTAACCGGTCGCCCACTTAATGAGCGTATACAAGGTCAAGACATCTAGTAGGCATTCAAACGAGTATCCACTCCAATGTTAGAGAGTCACTGATAATCGAATGAGATAGAAAGACAAATGATTTTCCACCGACCCCTCTTCAAGTTCTGAGAGTTAAGATACTTTGAAGTTAAGATACCCCAGTTCCGTCAAATTGATAAGCAACATTATTCACGTACAGAGTGAAAATAAATTTTCCTTCTTTCATTCAGGACCAACCAAGGCTATGCTCGAACTACCCGCCCATGTAGTGGAACAATGGAGACAGGCATGGAACCGGGTGTATCAAGAACGATACCCTTCCATGCCTGAAGGTGACCAACTGGAAGATATAAACCCAGAGGAGTTCATGCGGCAGTTCCGGAAGCCGTTCGACGAGCCTAATCCTTCTCAGGATATCTTGACTCAAGCCCAGGAGCTTCTGGAGGACCTCCTCCAACTCCAACGTCAAGTCGAAGAAGATGTGGCAAGGGCCACCGCACACCTGGCCAACGTCCAAGATGATCTGACGGCAGGACGATTAGCCAGTAGATACCCACCCTCACCAAGGCCAGTTAGAAACCTTAAAAGGCCGGTAATCGTGATCCCTGGTTACTCGCCAGAAGAAGGGATCAAGCGATTTCTTGCTGACGATTAATTCTTGTTGTGATGATTTGAATATTAGTATTACAAACTATTTTTTCTCTTCTATTATTATCATAACTTTCATTTTAAAAAATTGTTTAAATAAAACTATTCATATTTGCATTAGTCGCCATCCAATTCATTCGTACTATTTTAGAAATGGATCCCGTAAAGTTATTGCAAAACGAGTTAACTCGAGCACAACAGGCAAACAATGATCTCCACGATCAACTCTTACACCTGGTCCGGGAAATGCAACAACTCAAGGCTACGTGGGTAAACCCCACTAGAGTCAAGCCGTTATATCAAAAGCTAGCCGCGGCCCAGAAGGGGTGGGCTGAAGAAAGACAATTGGTGACAAGTCTGAAGACCCAAATCAGGGGGCTAGAGGTAGCGCTGTCAGCTAGTCAAGAGGGGGCAGCGGTAACCTACCCTCTAGTTTTCGCCCCGGCTCAATTAGCGTACCGTGAGTCGAATCCGACCCCATCCGCAATGCCAACCCCTGTCGAAAACCCTATTCCAACAATTCCTTCAACATCCAGTCGACGACCGGGTCGCAAGGAGCGAGCTAAGCGCCGAGCCGCTCGACTCTCCAATCAATACACTTCATAGAGAATAGACTATTGTTAAATTTATTGTTTTCTGTACATCTCTCATTGCATTTCTGTACTAGTAATGTTTTTTTTTAAATAAAATAATATAATAATAGCATCGTGGGGAATTAAACAAAACCACTATTATTTTGTCTTCTCAAACTGACGCCGATAAACCAGCTGGATAGACGATAGAAATGTAGACGCAAGGGGACCAAATAATTAAAAGCGAGCGCAGGTTTCTATCGACAGCTCGTGAACCCGAGGATTGTCCGAGCAACTATAGTATTAGCTAATGATACTCAATTTTTGCGGGCAGTCAACCACTTGAACACACTACCAACGTTGCCTAGCAACGGGTGCCAAGTGGCAGTTAGCATCTTTTGTATGGCGTTACGGGGCAACCATGGAATAATTTAAACAAACGTCGAAACCCTGTAACCCACCAATAATAATCATGGTATTAGTAGTAATGATGATAATAATTATGATAATAATAATAGTAGTAATAATCATAGTGGTAATAACAATAAATATAATGGCAGTTATAGTAATAAAAATAATAATAAAGGTAATAGTAGTAACAATTAAGAAAGGTAATATATATAATAGTAACAATGATGATGCTAGTAATAATAATAGGAAACATTGTGGTTATAATAGGGATAAGAGTAAGAGAGCTAGTGTGTGAATATTTAACATAACAAAGGGTGTACAGGCCAAAGAATAATCATCAACACGGACGACAATAAGAAGGACTATAGGAATGGACATAACAACGAATGACATGAGAGTATAGGTTAACATTTGAAGGAGCTAGGAGAATAATGGGACCTAAAAATCGAAATCGAGCACAGGCCTTCTATCGGCAGCTCGTTGGACCCATGGATCGTTCGGTCAATTATAGCATTAGCAGTAGCGCTCACTTTTTGCGGACGATCTACCCACTCGAACACAGTTCCAACGTTGCTTAGCAACGGGTGCCGAGTGGTAAGCGAAGAATATTTGTATGGGGTTGTCTGGGTAACAACCATATAGTTTCAAAATATCAACACCCAGAAACCCACCACAATTAATTTCATAAATTTTTCCCGAATTATTCGTCTTGAGTTATGCTGTGTTTCTCTGAAATTAAGCCTCGGGCTTAAATATATTTTTTAAAAAAAAATTTGGCAAAGATACACTTAGGGCTTAATTTCGAGAGGTTTTCTATTTTTCGAATAAAAATAAACTTTTAAAAATTATACAAATATTCAAAATAAAAATTTAATCAATTAAAATGTTTTTATTCTAGTACAACCATATCGTCTTCCTCTAAAACATTGTCTTGATCATTTAAAATTGAAAAATCAGAAGGTCTTGTTTGCGATTCTAACTCCCTTAAAATCAGCGGACCAAAACATTCATGTTTAGTAAATTGCTGAATCTCGAATGAAAAGGATCTGTCCAAATAACCGGAGTTGAAAACGCATTCATTTGTGATTTAAATCCAAGTTGCTATCACCTACCAACAACATCCTGTAATTTAGGTTTGATATAATTACCTTTCACATTAAGTTATCTTTTGGTTTCAATATATATGTCAATTTCTTCCCGAAGATAATTCTTAAATGGCTTATTTATACCAATATCCAAACTTTGTAAATATGCTGTCATGATGGATGGAATCATGACTTAATCAATATTCTGATTCTAGAAATACTCCTTCATTGTTTTAGCTCGGTGTGTACTGGCAGAGTCCAAAACCAATAGTTTCTTTTGATTATGTCGTAAAACTAGTGGAAACATCAAATTGATCCACTTTTAATAACATCTTGGGTACACAAAGCCTTTTCAGTTTATAAGACGTAAATTCCAGAAATACAATTTGTTGGGTTATTATTATTGAAAGTCGGTTCCCTCTGACTCCTCGTGTCCTTTTCAAACCAAATAAGTAAACCCAACATAGAATAATTTTATTTGCACTTTACCACAGTTACAACTTAATCCAATTTATTTCAATGTTTTGTAATTACAATTTGTAATTTATTTGCACCCTTCAACCACCGAATAAATTTGATTACCTTAAGGAAGGTTATCCAATGGATAATCCCCTTTTCTGATAGATAAATTTTGACTTTACTTGGGTTTAGACTCTATTACTGACCTGACTAAACTACTCGTTTGCTTCGACCACTGGCCATTTCGTGTGTTTCTTTTATCCTTTTATACTCCTGCTCAGACTGTTTTCATACAATTGTCAACAACATTTGCTGACTTACTAAATTATTAAAAATAATTACTTCCCACAGACCACCAAAGCTGAAATTTGTCAACAACGTTTGCTACATTACTAAATTACAAATTAAGAAAAAATTACCTCCCCATAGATCAGTGGCACCCATTTAATATTGTTTAGGCCAATTTACCCTTTTATATTATTCTGTCTACACGCCGGGTTTTCATCATCTCTCGGGTTTCCCATTGCCTCGGGCTTCCCATTGACTCGGACTTCCCATTAGTAATTATATTTTTTATTAATTTGTTTTTTGTCTTATATTATTTTCTAGGGACCCCTCACTAAACTTTCATTATTATTTCTGGACTCGTCTCTCAATTTGGCGTTCAACCATACCAATTTTCCCCGATCAATACTACTTTCGAATTTTTGTAAATTTTTTAATTAATGTTGCACTTTTATCATTTTATTGATTTTACCTTGCGTTTTCGTAATACCCCAACAAATTGACCATTTCCCTTTTTCCTTTCGTAATCAGCACAGCAGTTAATTTCTTGCCATTACCATCAATGGCAAGAATACATCTAACTCTTGTACTTTCATACCCAGCTGATGGAATACTGCTCAACGTAGCCCCTTTTCGATCAATTGTTGTTTGTACTCCCTGACCAAAAAATACCGATGTTTCGCCCATAGTAATTATATTTGATTGCTGATATTGTGCAAAATTAAATTATCCATGAATGTTTTAAAAGATAATGTTCGTTTGATGATTTTCACGTCATCCGCTTAAATAATGTCGTTGACCTTCTTAAAGACAGTTTGTATTTGGTTAGAAATCCATCAATCCAGTGTTGTAAAGCTTTGAACTTATCTAAAGCGATATTAAACTGTGGTGCTAACTGAATTGCAAGTTTTTGAACATCCACTCTTCGAACAACAAAAGCTTCGGCTCGTTGTAAAATCCATTCGAAAATCATATCTTCCAATTCATTATATAACGGTTTCCTTCCTGCACCAACACGTCGGACTTTTAAATTTCCAGCATCTCTTTGTTGAATGAGATTGTCATATTCTTCTCTCCATCTTCGAATCATCCTCAAATCAAGATTCTTCTCATTACAAAATGTTATTAAATATTTTCCCCTTGATTCTTCTACAATATTTATTTTATATTCAACTGAATAATTTTTTCTAGTTCCTGCCATTTGTATGGATTACTTTAAAAAAAAATTTATTCAATTTTATCAAATAGTTATTAATATTAATGTAACTATGTTTTTAATTTTTAACAATATATAACGTTTTGAAATTTTATTTAATATATATCAAAAAAACAAATGTTGGGCCCAAAGCCAAAATTAAAACAAAAAATTGTAGTACGAATTAAAACAAAAGATAAAATAAAAATAAGGAAAATGGTCACTGTACATACACATGCACCACAAGCAGGAATCAAAAATAAAATAAAAACATCGAATAAACAAATTAAATTATAACAAAAATAATTAAATATATATTAATATAATCGATTAACGCATGCAGAGACAAAAAGAAACATATATGAAATAAAATAAACTGCCAAAACCTTGCAAAATAAGGTTTAGAAAAAACATAGGCAGAAGCGGCAACCAAGAAACAAAATGTTGTGGGGTTTATGGTTGAAGCGACCTTGACCCCAGATTTAAATGTTACTTCGCCCCAATGGTTACCCATTGCTAGACAACGTTGGTGATGTTACCGTTGGTTTTGAGATCGCCAAAGGTGAGCGCCACACAGGAACTACTCTGGCCCGACCTCAACATGGGTTCAACACACTACCGTTAGAAGGTTTGCGTGCGATTTTCTATCCTAGTCCCTTACCGTTGAATCTATTGCTATCTAACTTATTATTCAACGGTTCATGGTTTTTAATAAAACGATTCTTATTAACACAAATCATACAGATAGCGGAAATCAATTCTAATTCTTTATTAAATGACAACATTTTATGGAGTTATTCCTTATTCAGTTGAGCAGCGCGACGCTTGGCACGCTCGGATCTCCCTGGTCGGTGCCGGGGTGGTTTGGCGGCAAGCTTTGCGACGGTCGTTGCATCTCGATAGGCCAATTGCGCTGGAGCGAATACTAAGGGGTAGGTTACCGTCGCACCCTCTTGGCACGCCGATAACGCCACATCCAGGCCTCTTACTTGAGTCTTCTGATTCTGGTTGAGCTGCTTTTTTTCAGCCCAACCTTTTTGTGCCGCCGTCATCTTTTGGTAGATCCGCTTTGCTCTACTTGGCTCCACCCATGTGGCCTTGGTTTGCTGGATCTCCTTAGTTAACTGCAGGATTTGCTGGTGGAGTACGGAGTTGGTTTTGCGCATTCGTTCTAACTCTTGTTGTAGAATTTGGTTGGGATGCATATCTATAATAAAAGCTTGAGATTAATCCGGACATCATAAATAGTGATTATTTTAATTATGGACCCTTAGATCGGCGGAACGGGTTTGTGGCTCAAACTATTTACTTTCTAATTAAATTTTTCATTAAACAAGTAAAGAAAATTTCGGAGAATCATATATTTTTAACAAAAACAACAATTATCGAGGCGAATGCGCTCTCGGATAGTGTCGGTTGGAGTCCCTTCGTGGAAACTCACGAGCATATGGATGCTCACGGTGAACGTTTGGTTGTTCATCTGCTCTTCTCAATTCTCTTGGTAAAATCTTACGTGGAACCACCACGTTGATCGCTGTCGTATGCACGTCCTACCTGGGGTCGTCCAGGTTGAATGAAATGTTGTATGGAGGGGCATATCCATCCGTACTCGGGATGAGTCCGGCCGCGATATCTCGATTCACCTCTTCCAGATGCTGTCTTGCCTTCTCGACCTGGCGGTTCGTCTGTCTCTGATGCTCCTCTAATCGAGCGAGTAGATATTCCGCTTGTCCTCTGATTTTCAGTGCCGGGTTGCGACCTGGTTCTCGCTTGATTGCGACGAATGGGAGGTCTGTGTCGTCGGTGCTTGTTCGGTTTCCCATCCCGGATACTCTGACTGGCGAGATCGAGAATCCCGCGTCCCACATAGCTTGCCGACAACGAGCAGCCGAGTGTGCCGGAAAGCGTAATGTGATCCGGGAAGCGTCGATCCAGGAGTTGTCTAAATAAAACATAGCATGGGTTATCTTCAGTTGATCTAATATAACTTCTAAGTTAGCGGATCAAGTTATGGTAGCTCGGTTAATACTTATTGCTCACGACTCGTCTTCTCGATTTATGGGGTTAATCAGTCATACTCTTGGATTGAGAGTGATATTTAATAACAAATTTAAAATTATATAACCAGTATATTATTATTCCTGTTTCAGCTCACGTCATGAGTGCTGGTGGTCTATGGGAACTGAAGTCTACTCTTCTCTAGAGTGGAAAATTGGGATTTAGTAATTATTGAAAAAATCGCTGCAGTTTATTACTCACAATGGTTGGGGTTGCAAACAGTGTGGACTTTACTCCGACGGTTTAGAAAATCAATTAACTGGTTACGATTTATTTTAACAACTGTTGGGCCAGAACGTAAACGGCCTTGAAAAATGTTTAAATGGATCAGAAACACACACGCAAATACAACATGCAATTTAAATAAACATATGAAACACCAAGTAAACCCGATAAAATCTGAGAAATAAGAGAATTAAATATAAAATAATAAACATAAAAATAAATTAAAATATTAACAAAATGCACCAAGATCCGCACGATACCTACACAAATACAACAAGAAAACACAACAAATTCGACGAAATTGAAAAAATCAATTAAAGTTCATTAAAGTGAAATTTAAATCGAAAAATTTGAATTAGCAATAATTCAATAAAAATTCTAAATGAAAAATTATAAAAATAAATCAAAAAATAATGAAAATAACTAATAGAATTTGCTAGAAAATAACAAGGTCGAATTTTGTTTTACTGCATCAAATTTCACACACTAGAAAATTAGGTATATATACTGATCCATTTTCACATTTAAAAAAACCATTTTGAAAAGTGTTTTAAACCGTTTTTCGAAACAAACCTAAAACCATTTTTAAAAATCTTAGAACATTTTTAGAACCATTTTGAAAATTGATTTACTTTCAGCACATTTAGGTGAGAAATATTTATGGTGGAACCCTCTTTCCACGTCACGTCCCTGCATCTCAATGGAGCTCTGCTCGGCGTCGGCGTGGGGAGAGTGGTATTTATGTTATTTTATGATGATTTTTATGAATTTTGGAATGGTGAAAAAGGGTAATTATGTTATTGTCATTTATAATTAATAAATATTATTTACATAAATTGTTTTATATACTTTTATAAATGAAAATGTCGAAATTTTTCCGGCCCACAGCCAACACATAACGCAAGATAGTAAAATCTACATAGTACAGATGCTTGTAAGTGCGTGGAAAATCGCCAATGATATGTACCCGTGAAGACTCAGCGTGCGCAACGCAGCGGTCGTAACGTCAATATTCATCCCTATAGTTGAATCGAGGAATAAGGAAGAAGTCTCTGGCTGCTTCCTCGTTTCTCAGTTCTGTAAAATCGACCTAAAATCATATTACATACGGCTCAAAATCTTCACACCGAGTAGTCCAGTGGGCACTCAATAAATATAATATGAACATAAAATGCGCCTAAGGCCTATTAAAGGGAAAGGGTACGGGAATAAAACAGATTAAATCGTTGATATAACTAACTAAAATCGATAATATGTAATGAGCGAATCATTAATATTATACTTGAAAAAATTCGTAGATAAATAACTCAATTACTCAGCTAAATTAGATTTTTAATTGTTGACTAAAGATAAATAACTAGTTGATCAAACTGAATTTGTTCCATTTTCATTAAACTTGAGAAATTTTTTCGTAAAAATACCTACTTTATTTGTTAAATTTGCTCAATTAAGACGACTAAATCTAACGTAATTTATGGATGAAAAATAAGGGTTTATTGAAATAACTTGTTGATTAACTAATATAAAGTTACTTGATTAATAATAACTGAACTAAAGAACAATGTTGATTAAACTAAGGTATTCAGCGATTATAACTAAAACAATTAGAACGAGAGTAAAATAGTTTCATTAGTAGAGATCAAATAAACCTGGAATAAGAATAAAGTAGAATTAGATTCACGGATTTAATAGCATGATGTTAATGTTACAGTGGTTTTATAGAGTCAAAATAAAAGGTCGATTAAAATAATTGAAGTGAATATATGAGAACACCGAGTAGTGTAAATAACAACCGAAAATGTTACTAAAACTGTCCTTTAATCTAAACTAGCATGATTTATAGGTTTAAAACAAAGTCTTCTTAAAAAAAATGAAACAAATTCAGAGGCTAGATTAAAACGACCCTAGACGAAACAAATAAATGATAGGTTAAATCAAATTAATAAAACGTTTAGAATGAGAAAAAAGTTTTATTTTAATATTACAAAAATAGTTAACTCACGAGAAAGTGTCGAATACATAAATTCCATAAACCGAAAACATTGCAACGGCATGAAAATTCCATCTATTTGAAGGCTTCAACCGAGATACCTAGTTTTCCCTAAAAAATAGTGATAAAATATGTTCAGATCAATCTACATAATAGCTTACCCAAATAAGTTCAGACTAATCCGTCAATCGATAATCCTGAAAATGAAATGGTATAAATCATCGGATGTCAATAAACAGTCTCACTTCCTTTTAAGCCACAAGATCCGCCGGAAGTTACGTGAAAACGCCAAACATACGTCGACGCTTCATCGATTCGACATCCGCTCTCGCCTTTAAACGATCACCCAATTATAGCATTGTTCAATGAAATTAATATTAGATTTAAAGAATCAATAAACTTGTATTATAAGATAAGGTGATAAGAGTTGTTCGGTCGAACAACAAATTATAAATTAGAAAGCCTGAAAAATGGAAAAATAAATAAACAAACGAAATAAGATATAATACAGATGCAAAATCCTTAAAAACCCCACTTGCAGTCGACGCTATCTCTATCAATATAGTCGCTACCCCTAATATCAACTCGGCAATTGCTTAACATTATCCTGCCCAATTAAATAAAAGCAAGTTGATCAATAGACTTACCACCAGTGTATTGTTAATTTCACTAGCATAAGCCGCCCGTTTCGAAAGAATCCCGACCAAATAGAAAGCCACTAGAACTCGATAAGATTAAATCAGATGACACACTCAACAGTGACATAGGCCTATTTATTTAACAATTTAACATGGTGAAGTTAACGG
Organism: Schmidtea mediterranea; assembly: GCA_022537955.1. NCBI lineage: Eukaryota > Metazoa > Platyhelminthes > Tricladida > Dugesiidae > Schmidtea > Schmidtea mediterranea. The sequence goes on along the minus strand of CM039679.1, from coordinate 26,725,460 downwards.
AGCTAATAATAAAAACGTTTTAGACATGTCACCCGAACGAAGCATCAGTCGAAGCACAGGCAAACAGGGACAGTCAATAGTTCAACCGACCACGAGAACATCCGAACCGATACGTCAACAATGGCCGTATCCGACTACCTGGAGGATATTAGGCTTAGAGAAGGAGCCCTGCGGTCTCTCGGAACAGCAATACCCAGCGGCGGAGACCTATACAAACGCGCAGAACCTCCTCACCCAATGGGAAAGGGTGCAGGAGCAGGTAGATTTGCAGGTGGTTAAGGCGAAGATGTACCTTGCAAACGTAGTGGAAGACATCCTCGCCGGGCGGATTGCAGTCGCCTATCCACCTCGCCCAGTCCGAGATACCCGAAGACCCTATACAGTGGAGGCTCTCAAACGGAGCCTGAAGCGATATTGTCCCGAAGAGTGACTTAATAAGGATAGTTTTATGTAGTGATCGATTCAAAATATTAGAAATCTGTGTGTTATTTTTCTTCTTATAATTAGAGTTATTTATGATTTGGTTTAATGGGATGAGTGACTATCTAACTTAATCAAGAATAAATTGAAATAATCTGTTTAATTACAGCGATGTCGTCCTTACGAATCTTACAGGCGGAATTGGACCACGCGAGACAGGCAAACGCGGAATTACTCGCCCAGATTATTCAATTAACCCGCGAAATGCAACATACGAAAGCAACATGGACGGATCCCGCAAAGACGAAAACGATCTACCACCGACTCACAGCGGCCCAGAAAGGATGGGGAGAAGAGCGGCAGCTCAACCAGAGCCTGCGCACGCAGATTCGGGGACTCGAAGTCGCCCTAGCGGTATGCCGGAAGGTGAAGCGGTAACTTATCCGCTCATCTTCGCCCCAACCCAAATGCCGCAGACAACCACCAAGCCAGCAGAACAACCCATCACTCCAACCAACAATCGTCGACCGGGACGTAAGGAACGTGCCCGACGTCGCGCAACACAACTCCAAAACGTCAAGTAGTAAATGTTATACATGTGTTTGAATCGAATAGAATAGTTTCAGCCTTAGTTGAGTTGTTACTTTAACATAATCATATGTCAACATTGTCATAAACATTTTCATTACACCGCCAATTCGTTCCACAGTCTAATAAGAACCTAATCCTGAATAGTTACGAGGGACAGAACAAAGTGAGCGTAGGTCTTCTATCGACAGCTCGTGAACCCGAGGGTTGTCCGAGCAACTATAGTACTAGCCAATGGTACTCAATTTTTGCGGGCAATCCACCACTTGAACACATTACCAACGTTGCTTAGCAACTAATTTAGGTTAATATTTCGAACTAAATTAAATAAATTAGTAGAGATCATTAATAAATAATTCATTGATTTAATTAAAGTAACCATTGCTTGAAAATAAAGAAATGTAGAGTAACTCATTAAATTATTATAATTTAAACGTAGAGTAAATCTTTGAGTAAAAATAAATAATTAGATTGTTTATAAATTATGGATTATTAGTGAAATAATCATCAAGTAACAATAAATATCTTATTGATTAAATTCCATGGAATGGGATAGTTAAGTAAAATCCATGCAGCTCCTTGATTAACAAACAAAGTTTTCTTTAATGCAAATTGAGAATTGAAGCCGATTAATGAAAATTCGTTGACTAACCGTAAACTAATTCGTTGAGTGAACTAAAGAGAGTCGTAAGTTAAACCAAGTGATTTCTCGATTTATATTAAATCCAGTTGAATAGAAGTAAAATAATGTACTGATAAAAATCCAACAAACTCGAGTAAAAGAAAGTAAAAGCTTTGATTTGTTAATTAAGAAGTAAAGTAATTGATAAAGGTACATCATCTATTAATCAAATAACCCATCGGCTTAGAACTAAAGTAATTCACCAGTTGAAGTAAAATAAATTACATAAAATTTCTGAGTTTTTATTGATCAAATTAGTTAATGAATCAAAGACAAAGGCAAATAGGTGAGAAACCCGTCGCTTAGCGATCACTTCACAACCCGCTAAAATTGAACCACTGTTGACCGTTATAGCATTATCGTAACGAAAATCGATACCATTATTGAGAAATCTAGAAAAGCGTTGATAGGAGTTGTTGAATAATTCATGCATGGCAGTGTGTCATTTAAAAATTTATCTCCAGTGAATCTTGCGACTGAAAACCCAAATCTGACCCCTAAAATACGAAGATTAATACCTAACCGATGAAAAATCAAGCCTGTATAAAAATTTAAGACAATAAGACAATCAAGGCGACATGTAAAATTGTTATACTAACATCACACTAAATATCCAAACTATAAGGAAGGCTTACCACTGATTTTCGACCATATTGATGAGACAATCCGAATTTTTCCGAGAGACGATGAGAAAATTCCCAAATGATAAATTCCAAATGATAACATCCCCAATAGAGCATAAGTCGAGAGCACGATACAGGTAAATTTTCCTTAAAAAACGGAGTTAGAAAACGATTCAAATACAACCAAAACATATAACTCACCGATAATCCACGATCATGCGATCTTAAAAGTTCATATACCCAACAAATGAATTTCACCAAATTCGAGATATAAATATAAACAACCCATTCGCTTGAAATAAATCTAGTAGATTATAGATTAGAAAATAAACAATCTAACCGTTGACGTTTCTGGTAATATAAATAGTCCATTTATCATCGGCACCCACTTCCTGTCGTCTGATTTTCAATTAAACAACCTGTATTATATTTATCAACAACCGAACATACGTCATTTTCTTGTCTCATTTATCAAACCATGCATTCGCCAAATAATTCCAACGAGGAGTTAGAACCCGAATCCCCAAATATTACAGAAGATTCATTAGGTAAATTTTAATTAATTATTGTCGTAACCAATTTACGTTCGCATTCAAGCTACAGGGACGACCCAAAATCACTAAACCATACTTGACAAAATATTTTACTACCCTTACCCCTGATGAACCCAAAACCCGGTCATTCTACCACAAAACACGACAATCAATTTTAGTTACACACTTTCGTCAACCGAGATAGATCTGTAGTGCTGCAAATATTCAACTGGAAATCATTAAGTAAAGATTCTGTCTCAGTCGTACTTGAAACCGTCAACAATCTATAATTTTCGTTGAACAAATTACCCAAGTATTTCAATCGGTCAATGGGTCAAACATCACATATGTATCTTGTAGCCTTTGGCACGGTTTTATTTTCAAGTAATTAAACGATAACGGAAAAAGTCTTTTTATCTCGCGTAAGTATCAAATTAGCGTTTCGTACAAGATAACCCATTAAACTCTGTTAATGAATATCTGAAGAATATTTGTTATTATCATACTATTCATTCATTTTATATTTACATTTAAATATATATCTAGATTGCTTTGTAAATTGCCATTATAGAATTATTCATTCATTTTTATTTTCATATTTAAAAATATACCTAGTCAACTAATGGACACCTATATACTATTCTATTACTAGCAATAAACCAGTTGTGCGCTAATGTAAACGCGACCATGAACGAATTACAATGTGATTCTGCAGCCCACCAAAGATGTTTTTGAACGCACCCTTACGGCGCGAGAACGCCTGAAATACCAGTCTCCCTCTCTTCCAGACGCATTTCTCGTAAAACACGTCCAACGTCAAGTCCCGTAAATTGTAACGCATTTAAGATCGAGTTAACTAGTTTCTTCTTAAGTGACAAGAAAGGTTATATCTTTGCGAATCACCACATTACCGTTCCTACCTAGAATGTCAGGAGAGAGACTGAATAAGAACAAATTTTTCCATTTAGGACACACTGGAGCTATGGTTGATCTCCCGGCTCACATCGTGGAACAGTGGAGGCAGGCATGGAATCGGGTGTATCGAGAGCGATGCCCTGACGTGCCCGAAGACGATCCGCGAGAGGAAATATCGCCGGAGGAATTTATGAGACAGTTCAGGAAGAGGTCTGACGAACCCAATCCATCGCAAGACATCCTGACGCAGGCCCAAGAGCTTCTGGAAGGCCTTCTACAGTACCAGCGCCAAGTCGAGGCAGAGGTAGCACGGGCCATGGAATACCTGGCCAACGTCGAAGATGATCTGGCGGCCGGCCGGTTAGCTAGTAGTTACCCGCCCTCGCCAAGACCAATCCGGAATCTCAAGCGACCAGTATTCGTGATCCCTGGGTACTCCCCTGAAGAAGGGATCAAACGATTCCTCGCCGACAAATAATCCTCAATGATTTGAACTTTTTATCATTTGATATGATATTAGTATGATAAATTTAAAAAATTTCTGTCTCTTCTTTTCATTATTATTGCCGTTTTCGCTTCACAAATATGTTTATGTTAAGTATACTCATCTTTGTAATAATCATCATCAAATTCAACCCTCACTATTTTAGAAATGGATCCCGTGAAATTACTCCAAAACGAGTTGACCCAAGCGAGACAGGCCAATAAGAAACTCCACGACCAGCTCATCCAGATAGTCCGAGAAACACAGCAAATTAAAGCAACGTGGATCGAGCCCACGAGAATCAAACGATTGTACCAAAAACTAACTGCGGCCCAGAAGGGGTGGGCAGAAGAGAAGCAGTTAGTAAAAGGCCTAAAAACTCAAATCAGGGGGCTAGAGGTAGCGTTATCCGCCTGTCAAGACGGAGCAGCGGTAACCTACCCTTTAGTCTTTGCCCCGGCTCAAGTGGCTATCGCGAAGTCAACCCGACCTCATCTACAACGCCAATCACTGTCGAGGTCACCACTCCAATAACCCCATCAACAACTGGTCGACGACCTGGACGCAAGGAGCGGGCTAAGCGCCGAGCCGCTCGATTCGCTAATCAGTGTATTTAATAGACGAATAAAATATCATTTATATATATTGTGGTTTTCATGTACACTTTGTTATTTTCATATCATCTCGGGGTTGGAAGCAACATTGTCGAAGGGTTAAATAAACAGTACCACCTAGTTCATTATTAGATTAATGACGATAAACTAGATAAACAGTAGCAACGGACACGCAAGAGGACCAAATAGTTTTAAAGCGAGCATAGGTCTTCTATCGACAGCTCGTGAACCCGAGGATTGTCCGAGCAATTACAGTATTAGCAATAACACTCACTTTTTGCGGGAAATCCACCACTTGAACACATTACCAACGTTGCTTAGCAACGGGTGCCAAGTGGCAGTTAGCATCATTTTGTATGGCGTTACTGGGTAACCATAGGATAATTCAAACAAATGACGGAACCCTGTAACCCACCAATAATTTAATGAATCCTAATAATAAATATCCAAGTTAGTGTAATGCTTTAATAATGTATTTGGAGGAAAATTAAACATATTAAGATTGAAATTCTAATAATCATATCACTGAAAAATAATTACAAGTAATTAAAATACCTAAGGATCCATAAAAATAATTCAAAATAATTAAAGTGCCTAAAAATTCACAAACGTAATTCAAAATAATTAGAATACCTAAAGATTTCATAAAAATGATTCAAAATAATTAAAATACCTAAAAATTCGTAAATATAATTCAAAATAATTAGAATACCTAAGAATTCGTAAATACAATTCAAAAATAATTAAAATACCTAAAAATTCGCAAATATAATTCAAAATAATTAGAATACCTAAAGATTTCATAAAAATAATTCAAAATAGTTAAAATTAGGGATCATAAAATTTATAAGACCCAGGTGAAAAATGGTCAATTATTGATTACAAGTCTAAAACGTTTGTCTATTTCGAAATTAAATTGGTGACATCTTAATCGTGATTTAACCAAAAAATTGTAACATAAATAATTGAATACGACAATATCAAATTTAATATTTTATATACACCTGTTACAAGTATATGAGAATATTTGTAGTAAGGGCTATCATATCGGGAATCGAATAATTCCAAATTAAAATCACGGTTTATTTGCTGGAAAAAAATTATAGTAACTAAGCTTGAGCTACTTCATCCTATCCTGGGTATTGGACTTAGTCAGTTTGGCATGATTGGGTTGAGGTTGCAAGGTTTTTTACCTACGGCTTGTGCCGGATTAAAAGTAAAGTTATGAAAATAAATAAAAAATATATTTTACTTAATGTCTGCCTTTCGCAATTTAACATGATAGTAGTGGGATGTGTCACATCCAGCACATGTCACATCCA
>CM039679.1:25944279-26016779 GCA_022537955.1 Schmidtea mediterranea | reverse complement strand
ATAATTTGTAAAGTTTTTTTATAACTATATTCCTAAAATCAATTAATAAAACCATAGTTTTTAATATATATTCATTAGTCAAGTCTTTGTTAAACATTCACTTGTATTGCATCTACATTGTGAACTAACATAATCCACGTATATTGAAAATTTGATATATTCATATTTGCTATAAAGAGTTTTAAAATATGTTGAAATTAAAAGTGTGAAAACTGAAAATACTCAGAAAGCAGAAAAAATGATAATTGATATTAGTAATTCTGTGTTTATCCAATCTATTTGTATTAAGATATATTTTATAAGTAATATAACAACTGTAAAATAAAATATCTGTAATATTCAACAGATCTCTATTAATATTATTAATTAATACTATTATTATTATTATTATTATTATACTTTAACTTTTTATTATTATTACCATTTCATTAACATTATTTTCGTCTATTATAATTTTATTATCAAGCATTTCGTCATCATGTGTGTTATCAACATTTATATTTAAAGATCTAAAATTTATAATTGAAGAATATTAAAATGTTTACTATTAAATTATCAAAAGTGGATAACATAACTAATTAATGATAATATTAAGTTAATTTATAAAGTTTTTACTTAAATTTTGAACTCAAATATATTTTATAAGCTAATTTTAACTTAAAGTATATATTTTATGTGTAAATATCTAATTGTGATTTGAGTGAGTAAATTGATGCACTATGTGTATATTAGTAACAGATGGCTATCAGGTTGGTACAATATGAGTAAAGAGGGAGTTAACACATAATAAATCAATAAAAAGAAAACTAATTTACCCAATGAATCAATAAAACAAAAGCATATGGAAACCAATCTACACAATAAAACCCCAGTTATTTTATGAAAATATTTATTAAAATGACATTCTAGCACTATTTACTTTCCAAATTGGAGTCATGACATCATCTGAATTGATCCTGCATCCTTGTATAATGATAATTGTATACCAATGAAAGTTTTCAATAAATTTACTTCTTTATTAGCAATATAAAACTTTGCATTCTCGTGGCCAAGATATATGTTGTTATCGCTTCTTAACTTGATATTCATTGTATTTAGAATTTCGTTTACTAATTACAATCTGCATCCGATATTATTGGGTATTGATTAATGTGATTGGCATTGAAAATTTGTAAGTGATAGAAAATCTGAGAAAATGTAAGGTATGGCTATAATTCTTCACTATCATAAATTCAGTTTGCATGTCAAAATAATGATTATAGTTGTCATCGTATTTATACTATGTATATAACCAATGCAATGATAATGTATAATTTTACTATAAAGATTCTAAAAATATTTTGAAATTAAAATGTCCAAACTGAAGATACTCAGAAAGCTGAAAAATTAGCTATGATGTATATAACCTTAATGTCTGCATGACCTCTTCATAATCTCGATGTTTGAGTAATAAATTGCATCGATATTGCATTTTAAATGAATGGATATTGCAATAAAATATTATAAAAAATCATACGGAAACAAGTGATCAAAACTTATCTATATATATATATTTTTTATGATGGAATAATACCAGTTGAGGTTCTAATGATCTATATAGAAATGTTTTGTAATCAAGTAATTCTAAAACAATTGAATAGTTATACATGTTTTTGTTACAAATTAATAAATTTTATCATAATTCATTAAAATATTTAAGTAAACAATATAAAAAGTTTTATGTAAATTGTTACATTGTTGTATTAACTTAATATTGAATCGAAGTAATGAACCAGCAAAATTTATTTAAATATTACCATCAAATAATTTATGATAATTATAGTAAAGATAATAAACGTTTTAAGTAAATTATTACAAAATCATAAAATAACACAACTTGCAAATACTGCGATAAATTATTTTAATAAAATAGTTAACAAATAATAATAATAATAAAAATAATAATAATCATAAATTTTAATAATTTGACAGATAAAAAATTAGTTCTGATACTAGATGCTAACTAAATATTAACAAAATATTTTAATGGGGATACATAACTTGAGTACTTAATGTAATGTTCAGAAGGATGAATAAGGTTTTGTTAATCATATACGATTCACGGCTTTTTATGTAAAAAATAATTGAAAATGAGTCAATTATCATCAAATTAATACTGTCCAATAAAGATATCATAGCTTGTTTTAAATATCTGATTTAATCGAATTTCCATTGATTTGTCGTAGATTTTGAATCTAAAAAACATACATTCAAATATTTACTCACTGTTCGATGAAGGGTTACATATAATTGTGTATTAAATAAATCGGGAACAAAATTACTTTAAAGGGTTGATAAATGTATCGATACAAAGTTGACATATATGCACATACAAGGTTGACACAACTGCATTCACATGATATAACATTCACACATCTATCAATCAAAATCATGAATTTGGGTCGCAGATGAGTAATAAAATCAATCAAATAACAAAAATGAGCAAATCACATATAAAACACGAATAATTATACATTGAGGTTATCAATTTTAATCAATGTGAGGTATTTATCACATATAAAATCTAACCTATTTCATACAATTTAACAGTCTTAATATGTTTGTTATGAAAACATGGTATATTTGGGGTACTTCATTGAAATATATCACTCACTGTTGAGAATTATTTTACGTTAGACATAAACCATCAAAACATTTATTTTAGAATTATTGAAGTTGAACTTTGTTTTATAAAACTGTCGTAACTTCCATCAAATTCAATTGGTAAAACAGAAAAATATATTTTTACTACATTACATATATACAAAATGATATTCTTCAATAATTATACCACAACTTTCACATTTACGAGTAGTGGTTTTGAAACAAGAAAAACAAATAATTATATGTCCACAAGGTAAATATATGATGAATGCTTTGTTAATCTGAGAAATTGATCATGTCAGAAAATCTTTTCTTGCATCGGACAGTTTTTCGAATTTTTATATTTCTATTTTATCGACATTATCATCAATAATTTCATCAGTGATTTGTTGAATCCAAACAAGTCTACAAAACATTCAACTAATTCATGTTTAAAGGATTTATTTCAATTTTGCTAGAAATATATCATCAAATTTTGATGCCAAAAGCCTATCAATTATTGAAAAGGTCTGACCCCATATAACACCTAATTTAAATGGTTAGTTTATTCAATAAATATCAACCAAACTTCTGTATCCTTTATCACCATTTATGAAAATAAAATCTAAGGTAATTTATTAATGAATGTTTAATAAATGTTTAGTAAAATATAAAATTTTGTTATTCAGTGATATTCACGATAAAATATCCATGGCAATGTTGATATTTTGTTAATGAAAATATGGTCATACAATTTGATCATACAACATTGAGCGAATCATATATATGTATATTTGTTAATACATAGCCATTTCGTAAGTTCTTTATAATTTTACTAATATTAATTATATAATTGAGTATTTGTTACCAAATTGGAAGTCATACAGGCTTAGTCAACTTCTATATATATATATGTTAGAAATTATTTTTATTTTTATACATATTTATTGGATATTTTGGTAAGAAAACATATAAATTATGTAAAAGTATGAGCCATTCTCAAATATTTTCCTTTGCAAATATTTTTCCGTCAAAACATTTAAAAATCTATTAAACCGGTTTCATAGACGAAATTTATACCCAAAGAAAATTTTCCAGTTAAACTGTTATATTATTGTTTTTAAAGTGACTTTGTCCAATCAGATTAATGTATGCTCGTTGCACCTAAATTGCAATGTCTTTGTTTGGGAATCGAACATAATATTGTTTTACTTAGTTTTACTATGTATTTTATAGTATTTATTAATGTCATTATGGTTCTTTTTATGTGTGTATTTATAATGTGCAATTAAACACTCTTTGTATTACTTTCATCCAAATATTTTATATATTTTCCTATGATACTTTCGAATTCATTTACGAAATGGTAAATTAAATATTTTATGTAGATTATTTAATTTAATTTTTTATTTTTAATTTTAATTTTAAATATTTAGATATATATTTGAGTATTAATTCATCATTTTTATTTGAAAAATAATTAACATTTATTTTCTACAAAATTTTGAGTGTACATTTGATTGATGATATCGAAAGTACGATCATCTTTTACGAAAATTTAAAAATAATCATTATTATTATTATTAATTCATATGATTTTGAATGTATTCCTAACATAACTAAATTTTGATTTTCTATGAATGAGTTTTCATCCAATAAATTATTTACAAACACAAATAAATACAAATAAAAGTAATAATAATCAAAAAGTTATAAATTCTATTTTAAAAACATTCGTCTTCTTCTTTATTCAATAGTTCATTTAAATTTTCGTTTTCTCCATGGATATTTTATCGTGAATATCACTGAATAACAAAATTTTATATTTTACTAAACATTTATTAAACATTCATTAATAAATTACCTTAGATTTTATTTTCATAAATGGTGATAAAGGATACAGAAGTTTGGTTTGATATTTATTGAATAAACTAACCATTTAAATTAGGTGTTATATGGGGGTCAGACCTTTTTAATAATTGATAGGCTTTTGGCATCAAAATTTGATGATATATTTCTAGCAAAATTGAAATAAATCCTTTAAACATGAATTAGTTGAATGTTTTGTAGACTTGTTTGGATTCAACAAATCACTGATGAAATTATTGATGATAATGTCGATAAAATAGAAATATAAAAATTCGAAAAACTGTCCGATGCAAGAAAAGATTTTCTGACATGATCAATTTCTCAGATTAACAAAGCATTCATCATATATTTACCTTGTGGACATATAATTATTTGTTTTTCTTGTTTCAAAACCACTACTCGTAAATGTGAAAGTTGTGGTATAATTATTGAAGAATATCATTTTGTATATATGTAATGTAGTAAAAATATATTTTCTGTTTTACCAATTGAATTTGATAAAAGTTACGACAGTTTTATAAAACAAAGTTCAACTTCCAATAATTCTAAAATAAATGTTTTGATGGTTTATGTCTAACGTAAAATAATTCTCAACAGTGAGTGATATATTTCAATGAAGTACCCCAAATATACCCATGTTTTCATAACAAACATATTAAGACTGTTAAATCGTATGAAATAGGTTAGATTTTATATGTGATAAATACCTCACATTGATTAAAATTGATAACCTCAATGTATAATTATCGTGTTTTATATGTGATTTGCTCATTTTTGTTATTTGATTGATTTTATTACTCATCTGCGACCCAAATTCATGATTTTGATTGATAGATGTGTGAATGTTATATCATGTGAATGCAGTTGTGTCAACCTTGTATGTGCATATATGTCAACTTTGTATCGATACATTTATCAACCCTTTAAAGTAATTTTGTTCCCGATTTATTTAATACCACAATTATATGTAACCCCTTCATCGAACAGTGAGTAAATATTTGAATGTATGTTTTTTAGATTCAAAATCTACGACAAATCAATGGAAATTCGATTAAATCAGATATTTAAAACAAGCTATGATATCTTTATTGGACAGTATTAATTTGATGATAATTGACTCATTTTCAATTATTTTTTACATAAAAAGCCGTGAATCGTATATGATTAACAAAACCTTATTCATCCTTCTGAACATTACATTAAGTACTCAAGTTATGTATCCCCATTAAAATATTTTGTTAATATTTAGTTAGCATCTAGTATCAGAACTAATTTTTTATCTGTCAAATTATTAAAATTTATGATTATTATTATTTTTATTATTATTATTATTTGTTAACTATTTTATTAAAATAATTTATCGCAGTATTTGCAAGTTGTGTTATTTTATGATTTTGTAATAATTTACTTAAAACGTTTATTATCTTTACTATAATTATCATAAATTATTTGATGGTAATATTTAAATAAATTTTGCTGGTTCATTACTTCGATTCAATATTAAGTTAATACAACAATGTAACAATTTACATAAAACTTTTTTATATTGTTTTACTTAAATATTTTAATGAATTATGATAAAATTTATTAATTTGTAACAAAAACATGTATAACTATTCAATTTGTTTTAGAATTACTTGATTACAAAACATTTCTATATAGATCATTAGAACCTCAACTGGTATTATTCCATCATAAAAAAATATATATATATAGATAAGTTTTGATCACTTGTTTCCGTATGATTTTTTATAATATTTTATTGCAATATCCATTCATTTAAAATGCAATATCGATGCAATTTATTACTCAAACATCGAGATTATGAAGAGGTCATGCAGACATTAAGGTTATATACATCATAGCTAATTTTTCAGCTTTCTGAGTATCTTCAGTTTGGACATTTTTAATTTCAAAATATTTTTAGAATCTTTATAGTAAAATTATACATTATCATTGCATTGGTTATATACATAGTATAAATACGATGACAACTATAATCATTATTTTGACATGCAAACTGAATTTATGATAGTGAAGAATTATAGCCATACCTTACATTTTCTCAGATTTTCTATCACTTACAAATTTTCAATGCCAATCACATTAATCAATACCCAATAATATCGGATGCAGATTGTAATTAGTAAACGAAATTCTAAATACAATGAATATCAAGTTAAGAAGCGATAACAACATATATCTTGGCCACGAGAATGCAAAGTTTTATATTGCTAATAAAGAAGTAAATTTATTGAAAACTTTCATTGGTATACAATTATCATTATACAAGGATGCAGGATCAATTCAGATGATGTCATGACTCCAATTTGGAAAGTAAATAGTGCTAGAATGTCATTTTAATAAATATTTTCATAAAATAACTGGGGTTTTATTGTGTAGATTGGTTTCCATATGCTTTTGTTTTTATTGATTCATTGGGTAAATTAGTTTTCTTTTTATTGATTTATTATGTGTTAACTCCCTCTTTACTCATATTGTACCAACCTGATAGCCATCTGTTACTAATATACACATAGTGCATCAATTTACTCACTCAAATCACAATTAGATATTTACACATAAAATATATACTTTAAGTTAAAATTAGCTTATAAAATATATTTGAGTTCAAAATTTAAGTAAAAACTTTATAAATTAACTTAATATTATCATTAATTAGTTATGTTATCCACTTTTGATAATTTAATAGTAAACATTTTAATATTCTTCAATTATAAATTTTAGATCTTTAAATATAAATGTTGATAACACACATGATGACGAAATGCTTGATAATAAAATTATAATAGACGAAAATAATGTTAATGAAATGGTAATAATAATAAAAAGTTAAAGTATAATAATAATAATAATAATAATAGTATTAATTAATAATATTAATAGAGATCTGTTGAATATTACAGATATTTTATTTTACAGTTGTTATATTACTTATAAAATATATCTTAATACAAATAGATTGGATAAACACAGAATTACTAATATCAATTATCATTTTTTCTGCTTTCTGAGTATTTTCAGTTTTCACACTTTTAATTTCAACATATTTTAAAACTCTTTATAGCAAATATGAATATATCAAATTTTCAATATACGTGGATTATGTTAGTTCACAATGTAGATGCAATACAAGTGAATGTTTAACAAAGACTTGACTAATGAATATATATTAAAAACTATGGTTTTATTAATTGATTTTAGGAATATAGTTATAAAAAAAACTTTACAAATTATATTGATTAAAAGTATACCGCGCGCCTTTAATATATCACGTTTTGACTAAATAATAACATTATTTTGACTCCCATCATTCGATTTCGATGAGTTTAAATGGATGAATTATTTGTTTGTATTTTTTAAATATAATAATATCTTTACACTTTATTATATTTTATTTACAAGCTGGTCGTAGGCGGCTATAATCTCCCTAGTCTGCAAATAATTATTTTGGTAGTAATAAACATTAATTAATTTAGTGCCTATGACACTTTGTAGTGTCCGCGCATGAAAGTTGTGTAATGTGCAATTACTCGACAAGCTAAGCCTAATTTGTGCAATGAAGCCGAGGTACTTTTTGACCTCACTTGGTCTGTCAATAATTAAGCATAAACTTCATATTGTCCTCTCTTATCGTAAATTTTTATTGTGTTTTTAACTATATTAGATCTCAGCCATTTCAAGATATTTTCAATGAAATTTTGGCTTCTGAATGATCATCATCAATAAAAGGATTTATCAGACGATTTCGAACAATTATGTAATAAAACTTGTATATTATAGAAAACTAAACTTGTACATTTTCATTTACTTATTTTATTATGTTTTGATTATTTTATTATTAGTTGCTTTTATAAATTAGGGTTTGAGATCATGTTCACAATAGTTAAAAGTAACTTGAATAATATTTCTTTAGAAACAAAATAACATTTATTACATATACACAGAATGGTACTCATCAATAATTATACCACAACTTTCACACCTATTAGAGTTTTTAAAACATGATGAACAAATAATGATATGCCCACATGGTAAATATAAAATATTGACTTTATTAATTAAACAACTTGAACATGTAAGATATTGTTTTTGTACTTCATCCAGTTTATCCTTGATTTTTATTTCGATTTTATCTGCATTATCAATGTAGGATTGAATAACATCTCGATATTTGCCAAACCTGAAATCCATGCATACCCAGAATATATTAAGCATATTAATTTCTGTAGGATTTATATTATTTAGAAATAATATACAACTAGATAATTTCATTAGTGACTTTTTGAAACCGAATAATTCTACGAGAATTTGAATGTTGTGATGTTTAAAAGACTTATTTATTTTTGATAGTAATAAATAATCATAGGTTTCTGTGAACAGTCTATCGATTATTAAAAATGTCTGATTCCATTCAATACTGAATTCTGGTATCTTAATTTAGAAGATTAATACAATTAATAAAAATAAAATAAAACCTCTGTATGATTTAAAAGTGATTCTGAAATATCTAATGTCATTTTATGAGAGTAAATATTATTTAACACTATATATATAAGTAGATAGATATGTCACCGCTAGACCATGTCACCGCTGGACCACATACCCCCTCCCCCACCCCCCCGGGAAAAATTTTTTTCGCGCTAAGTCCAAAAGTACAAATTTTTTAAAAGTACAAAAAATTTTTAAACAAAGACAATGACTCATTCAAGGTCATTGAAACAAAGACCATGACTCATTCAAGGTCATAGGATGACTCATAATATATTTTCAAGGTCATCGGATGACTCATCATATATTTTCAAGGTCATTGGATGACTCATCAAAATTTTTAAACAAAGACAATGACTCATTCAAGGTCATTGGATGACTCATCATATTTTTTCTAGGTCATTGAAACAAAGACCATGACTCATACAAAATTTTTTTTTTCCAAAAATTTTTCTATGTTGAAAAGTACATATATTTTCAAGGTCATTTAAAAGTAGGTCAAGGTCATTCAAAATTTTTTTTTTTTTTTCAAAATTTTTTTTTTCTATGTTGAAAAGTACATATATTTTCAAGGTCATTCAAAAATTTTTTCAAAAATTTTTCTATGTTTAAAAGTACACGATTTCCTATGTCACCGCTAGACCAAAAAAGATAGAATATTTTTCGAAATTTTTTCAAAATTTTTTCTATGTTTAAAAGTACACGATTTCCTATGTCACCGCTGGACCAAAAAAGATAGAATATTTTTCGAAATTTTTTCAAAAATTTTTCTATGTTGAAAAGTACATATATTTTCAAGGTCATTCAAAATTTTTTTTTTTTTCAAAATTTTTCTATGTTTAAAAGTACAAATATTTTTTCAAGGTCATGGATTTTTTAATCATTTTTTAATTATAATATATCTACTTACTTTTATAAGTAGTATATATTTTGTAAATTTAATTTTATTATTATTTTATAAAATATTATTATTTTTAAAAATATTATTATTTTTATTATTGTACTACTTACTTTTATAAGTAGTATATTTATATATTTTTTAATTATTATTTTTATTATTATTATTACTATTATTATTATTATTTTTATAAATATTACTATTATTATTATTTTTATTATTGTACTACTTACTTTTATAAGTAGTATATATATATATATTTTAATTATTATTTTTATTATTATTATTATTATTATTATTATTACTATTTTTATTATTATTTTATAAAAGATTATTATTATTATTATTATTATTATTATTATTATTATTATTATTATTATTATTAATATTATTACTATTATTAATAAAAACTATATACAAATAAAACACATTATTATTTTTATTACTATTATTACTCTTATTAATAAAAAACAAATAAAACACATTATTATTAATATTACTATTATTATTATTACTATTATTAATAAAAAACAAATTATTACCAAAATAAAACTAACAACAAAATAAAACTATTATTACCAACAAAATACATTATTATTAACAATAAAAAACAAACAAATAAAACTATTATTATCAACAAACAAAGACCAAATTGTTAATATTATTATCAATAAATCAAGTTTTCCCGATGCATTTTTCTCTCTCGATTTTTTCATAAAATAAAAATTATTAATTATAAAATAAATAAAAACTCTAAATAAATTGTTAACACAAATTAATAACTAATAAATCGTAAAATACATTTTATTTGAAAAAATTAATCAGATAAAAGTATATCATCGATGTCTCTACTGAAATATGAGCAGGAGCTGACATAACTTGGACTGTGAGTTCCTTGATAGCTTGGAGATACTTGATCAATGACATCAAATCCTAAATAGTGCCCAAATGCGAGACTGGTATTTTTCCCCACCCAATTACGCTTATCGTCGTTATTGGTAAGCGCAATTTTATTATTTTTAAAAGTGAATAATTGGTGGTTCCGCGTCCCTATCCTAGTTTGAGGCACCGTAAATATAGTGTCATTTTCAAAACAGTCTAAATATGACTGGTGATCAATCTCTGTCCCCAACAACTTCACCCCCTTAGCTCTCATCGAATCTTTTGTACCTAAAAGACTATAGCACTTGGGTCTTAAGAAAACCCACTCCTTATACCGAGACCTTTGCTTTCATCTTTAAATTTTCCGATAACGGAATCTAATTTCCTCGAGTATAAGGGATGTGCTGGGTCGTAATTCGATGTATCTAGAAGGCTGTCTCTTATCATTGCCGGCAAAAGAGTGTCTAGCCTACAGTTCTTAACCTCAAGGAAAAACGAATCCGTGTCGCCGGCAACAATATTTATTTCACAATTAAATTCATCGCGATATTTCGCTAGCTCTTTGTATTGTAATTTGTACATTCTAAGTTTAGACAGGTCTAGAACTGTTTGTCCGATATAACTAGGCCTGTCTAAACATATCGAATCCTTATTCAGATGAGTAGCAATCAGATTATCATCAATTATGATAGATTTTCTGAAAGTCGGTTTTGAGGCATATACAATCATCTTTTCATCAGAATTGCATAGCCTCAAATTCATCCGTTTTTTAAGGTTTTCGACTGACTTTCCGTACAAACTATTATTATAAAGTTTAAACAAGTCCCTATATAGCTCGCTAGTACTTTGAGCTCTTAATTTTGTGTTTTTGTCTATGTATGCATGAAATATAGGTGCTTGCTTGAATTTAATTGCGCGATGAACTTTAACAACATTCACACCGAGAGAAAGATAAAGCCTGAGAAGTCGCCAATGAAGAACATGGTTCTTTTTTGGCCAATGCGTGAGCATCAACTTCTCAACTTTAGAACTTAAGCACATCTTTTCCGGCCCAATCGGAAAATCATTCAAAAAATTATGTAAATAATCAGGGATATCAATATCAACTTCCATAGTATATCCATATGGAAGGATTTCAATATCCGCAACATTCATACACTCATTCAATACATCATCCAAACCATCATACACCCAAACAAAATCAGCATACGGAAGATATTGGCTAAGTGCCCAACCATACAAATTATTTATATCTATATACAAGAGTTCTGTATCCTCAGAACTTGCGACATAATGTTTGTTAACAAATGTTAACCCACCCCGTATTCCTCCCTCATAGAAATTAAACATTTCCATGTCCTGCAAAAGTTCTATGGGTTCCTGTAATGTCATGAGAGCTGACGCCCATGACATACCAGGAATTCCATAAAAATTAAGAGGTTCTAGAGTATTATAAGCAATTGCTTTTGCGCGAAATTGCTGAAAATAATCTGCAAGAAGGAATACGTCTAATTTTAAGTAGGTTAGCATGTAATCTAGCATTGTCTCGCAATTTTGCTGTGTCCAAATTTGTTGGGCTGTAGCATATTCATCAGCAGATACAGAACCCCAAATAGGAGGCAATTCAGTCGTCGATTCAAGAACCTCAAGAGATTTCGCAAAGTCATAAGGGAAAATAGCCTTGGCTCTAACAATTGCACCATCAAAAACAGAATCAGTTAAAGGCAAATCAGTAAGTGTCTTAACCGCTTTTGCTAAAGATGAATTAATAAATTGCATGCTGTCTATAAAACGAACAGGCAATTTATTAATGTATGCGATGAGGGAGATAAATTTTTCAGTAGTGGTCGGAATAATATTTAATTCCCAAGAAGAAAAATTATTTAGACCATACTTTAAAATATGATGGAGATCATATCCCCTCAAATTATGGAAAACCACAGGTAATTGTTTCTGGATTCGTCGAGAAACATTACACTTCATACAAGCAGCCCCTAAATACTTACCTGAGAAATGACAATGATCCTTAACTTTATCCCTAATAAACTTTTTACACAGATAACATGTGCGACAATCCTTGAACTCTCGGTCCTCCTTGAAAGATAGTGGTCCTATAGGTTTTTGACAATGAACCTCATAATATGGCAAGACAATCGAAAGAGCGATTTCATCAATCTTTTTTAAAAACGCCAAAACGCAATCATCGCCAATAAAATTAAAATATTGTTTAGTGTTTGTGTAGTTGTTAATTAATAATAGACCTGCTGCTATCGGCATATGTATTTGATGATGCCTTATATCCAGTGGTAAAATTGACTCAAAATCCGCATAAATTACGAATGGCGGGGTAATGGATTTTGCGAAATTTGTAAATTTTAAATATTTATTTTTAGGCAAAGTATAAAGGGTAGTGCCTGTTTGATTTTTACTGCACAAGGCAACGTGGGCGTCAAATGCAGGTTTTAATCTAAAGCCGTTAAGACAATGGGGACACCAATGAACAGAGATTTGCACATTGCAAGATGTAGTTGCATGGCAGTTCATTAATTTATTTAAATCAAAAACAGCTGTATAGTGATAATTATCACCGTCCTCCAAAAGAAGTAAATAAATAGGTGTACCGTCAGTAACCTTGGAGCGGTGAATTATATCTAAATGCGGATGATGGGGGATATAGTTTATATCATCTAGAGTTTTAGACGGTTTTTCGTTAAAAGTCAAAACATTTATAGCCAGATTTAAGTCCTTGTTCTTTCTTTCGAACTTGGGAATATTACAGAGTCTCATAGGACAATCGTCAATGGGGTCAAAATTTAATTCGTCCAAATAATTCTCATAAGAAGAAACTCTGTTTCTATGGGTGCGAACTACACTTCGTTTTAAAAGGGCTAACATACTATATATAAAACAGTGATGGTCAGTGTTTTGAACGTTAACTATAGCTTTTTTGCCAGATAAAGATTTCGGTGTTGGGATATAACTATGGCCAGCTAGTCTATTTATAGGGAAATACTTTGTTAATATAAAATCAATCTCTTTGATTTTAACAACCCGCCATCCGCTCCCTAAATATGTGAATCTTTCTATTTTATTATTTAATTTAGTAATACCATCAAGCAGAAAATTATCCGAGAAAAGTTCTGCCTTATTACTAAAGAAGTTGTCTTTTATTTCACCATCTTTTTCAAATTGTATAAGAATGGTGAATTGTATTTTAACCGACCCCATTTGGTTAATTTCATATTTTAATCTATTAACTATTTTATTTGTTAATGAGATTTGTATTAGATTCTGACGTTCTACATCAAATCTAATACTTTTATGAGTCCCATTTAAATCTGACCTTATTTCGGGTTCATTATCGATATTTATCGAACCTCCTATTTGATTATCGTTAATGATGATTTCTTCATCATCACTAATGATAATTTCTTCATCATCGCTAATGATGATTTCAACCCTTTTAAGTTTAGAGGGAACACACTGGATATTTGCAGCAGGTCGTTTATTATGTTTCGACGTATTATTATTATTATTATTATTATGTTTCGATGTATTATTATTGTTATTATTATTATTATGTTTCGATGTATTATTGTTGTTATTACGTCTCGACATATTATTATTTTTATTGTGTTTCGACGTATTATTGTTGTTATTACGTCTCGACATATTATTATTATTATTGTCATTATTGTCATTATTTTTACTATTTTTATTATTTTTTCTGTTATTATTTTTTCTTTTCATTATTTTCCGTAGAAGAGCCTTTTTATTTAAAGTGAATTGATTTAAGTGGGAAGAGTGATCCTTATAAAAAACTAAATATTTTACATCCTGGGCAGTCTCGCATTTAGGGCATATAAAAAACTTGATGCCATAAAATTTTTGTCCATAGTATCGCTTCATTTCAGCATGGCATTCTAAAGAATGACACGCTGAAGAGATGCAGTACTTTGGATATAATTTGCCTGTTAAAAATAATAAATTTAAATATATGTTTTCAATATAATTTTCAATAAAAGTTTTCAATAAAGTATTCAATATAATTTTCAATAAAATTTTCAATAAAAGTTTTCAATAAAGTATTCAATATAATTTTCAATAAAATTTTCAATAAAAGTTTTCAATAAAGTATTCAATAAAGTATTCAATATAATTTTCAATAAAAGTATTCAATAAAGTATTCAATATAATTTTCAATAAAATTTTCAATAAAAGTATTCAATATGTTTTCAATATAATTTTCAATATATGTTTTCAATATAATTTTCAATAATAAATTTAAATATATGTTTTCAATAAAAGTTTTCAATAAAAGTTTTTATCAATTATTAACATTTATTATTATTTAATCCAAATGGATTAAATAAAAACAACTGTTAATAATAATAACATTTTATTAAAAATAAAAATAAATAAAAAACTCACATTTATCAGTATCATCATCTGTAGAGCTGTCTTCACCAGAAACGGATGCATCGATATCTTCCCCAGAAACGGGGGCATAATTGTGGGTATCCATATCTTCCCCAGAAACGGGGGCATCAGCATTTTCATCTCCATCCAAATCTACTAAAATGGTTTTAAAAATAATAAAAATAAAATAAAAATTTACCATGATCGATTTCATCTTCGCTATCACTGATAACAATGATTTCCGACGGTGTTACAATAACTTCTAAAACAATAATAATAATAAATTAATAATTTAATAAATAAATTTACCACTATCCTCGATTATAATAACTTCGTTATCTTTTTCTGTGACATCATACCAATTAAATGTACCTTAATAATAAATAAATAAAAGAAATAATAAAATAAAAAATTTACCGTTTCCCTCAGCTAATAATTGTTTAAGAATACTTGTTTTCTCCATTTTGAATATTTTGTTAATTTGAAATTTTTGAATTAATTGTGACAAATTCTACATTTGTCAATGTTTATAAAGAGAATCAAATTTTCAGGATTTAACCAATCACATTTAAGCAATACACACATATAGGTGAGAGATTTTTATGCATGCAGCCTATAGCGTGTATGTATGTTTTCTTTGTAAAACACATGCAGTCTACACTGTGACTGCATGCGTTCTTTGTAAATCACACACATACTTTTGTTTGTATGTGTTTTCTTTGTAAATCACATACATACATTGAGTTTGTATGTGTTTTCTTTATTCAATTTTGTGTATGCATGCACTTATCATGTGATGATCACGCACTTATAATGCACTGTCTTTGTGATCACGCACTTATCATGCATAGTCTTTGTGACCATTAATTAATTAATAATAATAATAAAAATAATAATAATAAAAATAATATTAATAATTATAATAATAATAATAATAATAATAATAATAGTAATAAAAATAATAATAAATAAAAATATTAATATTTAAAACATAACAATAAACATTAATACATTTATTAATCATCAAATCTCTTAGATAATAACCAAGCTAAACAATGTTGACCACATGTTAATGTCCATGGTTTTTGATACATAGTTTTATTATAGACAATAGGTTTACCCATTGTTTGAAGTTTCGAAACCATTAAAGCCGGATAATAGAAACCCATAGGATCAAATACAAATATCTTGCTAGGTTTCATATATATTGCTAACCAATGTTCTCCACCGAGATGAGACGATTGAGTATTGACGATTATGGCTTGATTATTACGTAAATATGGAATTTTATCAAGAGGAAAAACCCCTAAAAATTCATGTCCTAGTATTTGTTTTCCAATTCGATAGACCTGAACAGAACTACATCAATAATATTAATAATACATTTAAAAACTTACTCCATGACAAATTATCATAAATTATCTATACATTTATACCAACAACGTTTGAACTTTCTTCAAACCAATACTGTTCTGTTTGCAGTTATTTGAACCTCATTTTCAAATACTCCATATATTACAACATGTACCGGTTCAGTTGTAGCTTTAGAAAACTTTATATCTAATCGTAAATTTCCATTTTGAGGTAATTGACTCTGATTTAAATCAAAATCGGGGGCCAAAACAAATGTAAAGAATGGATATTTGCTTTTAAAATCTTCAAGAGTTATACCACAATTAAGGTTTTTATCCAAATAACCCATATTTCTAACTATACTCTGCATATATGTAGCACAATAATTATCATTTTCGAAATCTTGAGTATATGTTTCTCTATAATCACTATTTTTCGATAAAGTTAGCGATGTTACTCCAAAGTTTTTGAAAATTGAGCACGATGTTAGGTATGATCCATTATATTGCGATTCACTTTGAAATGTTACCAATATAAAGTTGGGCATTCTTCTATCTCCAAATATTTGTTCCTTATAGAAAGAAGCTGAACCCTTAGCAATAGCAAATTGAACAATTTCCTTTGTTTTCAATGGATATATTGCATGCTTAGAATTAAGCCCCAATTGATGACCGGCTAATACAGAGGGCTCAACCCGAACTCTTCTTACCAATAATTTAGCATCAACTAATTGAAGAATTGGAGCTGTGGTGGCACTTGTTAGTGATAATGCCGAATCAGATCTTTTCAATCTAATGTGTACATTAACACCTGGGAGTAAATATTTCGGTTGATCCATAAAATCGAGTTGTAATGATGAGCACATGGTAAATAATTTCGATCCTTTAATCCACTTTTTCCTATCGTCATCACTACCATAACCCATAGGAGTTAAACATGTATTTTTAGTATCGCTATTGTAATTTATAATAGTTTCTATTAGAGCTTTGTGAATATATGTACTGTTACCACCCTCAATCTTGATATTATTAAATCCGAGAACTGCATCTTTAAAAAGCGTATGAAACAAGAAATTGTTTGGTATAACATCACTAGGTTCACCCAATGGTTTTCTATCTTTATCTACAACTTTGACCTGAACAGTTAACAATGTATCGTTCAAATCTAGATATTCAGTTTGGGAACCATTAATATAAAATTCAATATCAGTTCTACTATCCATAATAGAATTCATCGGGAATACATCTTCAAAGGCCCCCATTTCAATTACTGCTTGGGGAGATGGTCTATCAAATAAGCACAATTCAGATTTACCACAAATCATTTTTGAAATATAGTTCCATGTCCTTTCATTCGTTTGTTTATATGTTTATGATGCCTTTTACGTTTTTGAGCTGGTGCTTCGGGTTTTTGAAACATACCTGCAACACTAGGTAGAACTTTCCCTAACTCGGATAATGCATTTGATTTCAGAGATGGCAATATTTTCTGCTCATTCATTATCACATCTTTAGCAGTTTTCATACCAAAACTACCAAGGCGTTTAAGAATAGGAAGTGCAAATCTACCAATTGTTCTCAACCAACCTGATCCATACTGTTTACCAATAAAATATGGTAATTCGCCACCACTTTGGCTACCACTATACATACTAATAATATCGTTATTGGCCATCTAATTTACGAAAATGTAATGTCAAATGAGTTTTTGTATCTTTACTAAATTCAATAAATTTACCACTATCATCACGAATATTTATTTCTATATTGTTTATACATGATGTTGATACCGGTAAGTACATGGGATTATCGATATTTATATTGACAACTTCATCCTGGTCATGTTTATCAACCCAAACAGATTTCAATAGAGGAACCAAAGAATCACCAACAATTATAGGATCGATGATGTTAGTATATATGAACATTTGTCTATGAAGTTTTATTATTTTTGGTTTGCGTACACCAAAAGCACTTGCTCGATATGTTTGCTTATCTAATCCCAATGTATTAGCCAAATTTTTATCAAATGTAACTTCACAAATGTTATTATTCAGACTGAATTTACATATTCCATCTTTAAGAAATTCAATAGTTTTAAATATGTGTAAACAATTTAATGAAATATATTTATGTAATTCTTCAAGTGTTTCAATATATAATTCATTAGTAAATGTAAATGTATCTTCCACCTCATTAATATATGATACAGTTATTTTGATGTTTTCGATCGTTACACTTTTCTCATCAAATGTTTTAAAACGTATTTGGTATTCAGTACCAGGAACAACTATGTTAATCTTATCACTACCCATTCGCTTGGCATCCTCAATACTTTCAAACTTTATTGTAAATGGGCTAAAATCACAACTAACATTCAATCCATCTTTAAAAAACATGCCACTATTTTCATCTAAAATCTGATTCGGAATATGACAATATCGTTCAAAATTATTGATTGTGAAAATACCACTACATGTTTTGGGAACACGTTTCTTGTAACCGATTTTACAATGACTATAAAATGGGAATGTATTGTACACAAATGTAAAGTCTTGCAAAGCAACTTCCCAATTTCCATGTAAATACATAGGATTTTGAAGATCAACCATAAATTTACTCGCTTGATTTTCCGGATGGATTAGTGGGCAACTATTACTCGGTAAAATTGTATAGAAACTCATTTTACTAGGTCTTTTGATGATATCCATGAGGGTTTTTGATATCCATGCCATTTGACATAGTATTGTTTATCCTTACCCACCATTTTAGTTTTCAATATTTTCTGAATTCTGAACACTGTAGGTTTGGAAATAACTTGTAATTCCTGTTCATAGAATTTCCCTTGTATTACATTGTTATCACTATCTTTAATAACATACATTACAGGACTCTGTTTAGTATTAATTTTAGTAATTTGAAATACCTCATCACTCCAATTACTATCGAAATTTTTGATGAAAGGTGAAGCAGATATTTTACTAATTCTAACGTGATCACCAACTTTATATTTCGGTTTTGTAATAGTAACTTTCTTAGACTGCACTCGTGTTTTTGAGCTGATATCTACGGGTCTCAAACCATTCAGACCTCGATGTGATGAATTATTATAACTAACAAGTATTTTCGGTAATACATTTATCCATATTTTATTACCTTGATGCACGAAATATTTCTTCAATCTATCCCTCAATGTCCGGTTAAATCTTTCAACATGTGCGGCTTTGTATTGAGAATGTACAGAATAATGATTTATTTTCAGACGATCCAGGATTTGCTTAACTTTACTATTGTAAAACTCCTTGCCTATAATAATAATAATAATAATAATAATAATAATAATAATAATAATAATACCTAAATCGGTTTGCAAATTGTCTGGATGTCCATTTTTAAACATTGAGTTAATTGCTTTAGATATTTCCTCTGCAGATTTTGTCTTTGTTGGTAGACCGCGGGCAAAACGACTGAAAACATCGATACACGTTAAAATATATTTATAACCCTTGTTAATTTTCGAATACGGTATCATCTCCATCAAATCCATTTGCCATAAATCATTAATACCGAATGTCTTATAAGCTCTTGTTGGAAATCTTTTCCGCATCGGTTTGTTTAAACTGTACGCAAGCTGATCTGACAACCACTTTTGCGTTTCCTTTTTCGAATTTGGGACTCTTTTCTTTAACTTTGCCACTCCACCGAAACCTGCTTCGTCTTCTGGGTTCGTCCAAATCTTCTCCATTACAACAAGATGATTTAAATTTTAATTTAACATTTGGTAATGATTGACCCATCGTTTATTGTGATAATAATGATAATGCTAATGGTAACATTGCTCCGATAAAACCACCTTGTTGTTTATATATGATTTTTCTCATTTGCTTACGATTTTTATTATTTACTAGCGATAACAAAGGCTTACGATGTTTATTCAATACTAGTTTTTTAGAATTACTGATTTTAATTTTACCTCTAACTACTTTTAATAGAATTTTGAGTAAATCATCGACAACAAAAGTTGGAAATGATTGTAAAATAGACATTCTTTTCATACTCGAAGCCTTTAACAATGCATTAAAATATGGGAAACTCCTATGATTTTTAACAATTTTAACTTTTTTCTTACTCTTTTTAATAATGTTTTTCGAAATAAGATTCATTGCAGGGTAATTCTCGGTTATTAGCTTTTTAGATGGTGTATAACTGGTTTTTGGTGGAACACGCTTCTTTATAGTCTTTTTAATACTTTGTCTAAGTTTTCGGATATTTTTAAGCCTGGATTTCATAAACATTTTTACATGTTAAAGTTTTTAACTTTGTTTATATACCATGGCACCTTCTTTATTGAAAATATCTGTTTTTACCCGTAAATCATCGTTACATTGTTGTGTGAAATCAAGGAATATATATCCATGTGGTGATTTTGTAGCATCTTGAAATGCACTGATGAGAAAATTACGATTATTAGGGTATGCTTGTCGAGCAAGAAAATCAATAACTGTTGCATCTCTAGGATTCTTGAAAATAACTAAATATTGAACATTTAAATTCCTTGTTCGATGTGCACCACCCTGGTGAAATAGATTTTGAGTAATAAAGATCACAGTAACACCAACATGTCTACTGATTTTTGTGATTAAATTATTAAAATCCTTTTCTTTATTAGCTTCCTGATACAAATCATCAATAATGATGACATCACCTTTCCTTAATCGACTTGACCAGTTTTTATCGAAACCCTTTACTATTTTCATGTTTTTCAATTTACAGAAATTATCTTGAGTTAATCCATGTTCTTCATCTGCACCCTTATGCCAATAAATCTTGTTGAATTTGGTTTGAAATAAATTAGATTTCAGTAATTTACACACAAACATAGTTTTACCACTACCACTTGGGCCGACGATTTGATATACCGCATCATTTCTTAAGTCCATTATTAATTTGTATAATTATAGGTTTTTGTTTATATTATACGATTTAATGAACTCTTCCTAAAAATCATATATATAGATTAATATTTCATTATTGTTTAATTATGTTATCAAATATAAATTATAAAGGAACTTTCGATGTATCAAAAATGACGTTTCCAAATGGTAAACCCCAGCAAATTGTAGATAGGAGTGGAAAATACCCTATAATATTTTTCAAATCCGGCAAATGCAGAATCATGGGATGTAAGAAACCTTTAGATGTCAATAAATTACAATATAGAATAAAGGATATTAAAATACAGTCAATTACAGTTACCATGGATATAGGACAATCTATCAATCTATACAACATGTCAACAAAATGTCTTTGTATGTTCGAGCCAGAATCATTTCCTGCATTGAGGCTTTTAAAATACAACCCAATGTGTGTTAACGTGTTTGCTAGTGGCAAAATAGTCATATTAGGGGTGCGAAATCTAGAGTACAAAAATATTGTTTGTGACATACAAAATGAAATCACCGGATTGGTCGATATCTGATTGGCTAATGATTGATTAAAACAAATTGCTTATTCATTTTATTTCATTTTTAAAATGGAAAATATTATGATGACGAGTACAAAATTAAGCAAAAAAGAGATCGAAAATTATGGTAAATTTATTATTTATTATTTATTAATATTAATATCTTTGTTTCCAGATAAATATCAGGCCGTATTACTGGAAAGGTTATTCTTCTTCTATCCTCAACTCAGAGCAATAGTCAAAGACCAGCCTGAATCAGTAATTCCAGATTTGGTCTATACAACCACCAACATATGGATTTTTAACATAATTGATCAAGCTCTATGGGATATTAAGCTTGACAGAAGACCAAAGGAGATGGAACCCGAATACCCCTGTATTCTGGGTTGTAGCTGCTGCGATTTTCGATACCAGCGCTACGTGGAATGGTGCCTGGCAAAATCAGTTAGAAATTCTTCGAAATACCAACTTTTTCGAAAATAAATGTTTTGAATTTTATTTTTTGTTTTGTTTTAGTGTTGATAATAATAGTTTTATTTTTGTTAGTGTTGGTAATAATATTAATAGTTTTATTTTTGTTAGTTTTGGTAATAATAATAATAATAATAGTAATAATAGTAATTTTATTAGTATAATAATAATAGTAATAATAATAATAATAATATTAATAATAATACATTTTATATAGATGATATGTGTAAAATCATAAAACTCAACGGGTTAATTTACATACAGTCACGCACTTAACATGCAATTATCATGCACTTAACATGCATGATTCTGATTGGTTAATCAGTATCTGTCAAGGGTATAAAAGTGCGTCACCACCTTATAAAAATCATAAATCAAATATGACCAAGAAAATAAGCGTCCAACCAGTTCAGATGTTCCACAATTATAAAATGTATTTTTTAAAGGAGCCTATTAATATGCAATTGGCAAATCCGGTCAAACTCAATAAGACTCAATTTCAATCTCTCGCTGGCACTCTATCAATGTTAGATATCAAGGATATTGATAATACGTTCAAAAAGATCAATTCCAATTTAAAATGCAATGAAAATGCTTTCTTCACGAGTCAATATACCAAATATTATGATGCATTTACAGAAATAGGTTTCAAAGAACAGGAAAACTGGTATTTAACAATAACAATCCAAGGATATAAAGCTGATCAAAATGATGTGCTTTCTCCAATCTGGAAAATTGTTACTGCTAGACTTTCACAGTTATTTTAGTGTTTAGTGTTTAATAAATGTATTAATGTTTCTTTGTTATTCTATAAACAAAATTATAAGTAGTTTTAAAATACTGTTAAAATGATGTCTGAAAAAGGTAAAATATAAAATATAAAATAATTAATTAATTTAGGTTTAGAATATTTAATAAACTTTTTGTTTGATAAACTTGAAGAAATAACCGGTGTAAAAATTAGAGATATGTTGACTCTAGTTGAAGCATTGAGTAAAGAATCAGATTGCGAATCTGAATGTCAGAGTGATGAAATTGTTAATGATGGAGATACTGAAATTATTAATGATTCTGAAGAAATTATTGAGGATACTGAAGATACTGAAGAAAATATTAATGATATTGAAGAAGCTACCGAAAAAGATGAGCCTACCGAATTTAAGAATTGTATTGATCATGTTATAGAAAATATTATGATAGAATCTTGTGGTGATGAACAATGTACATGTAATAATCAATAAATCTTTAAAATATAGTTTTTTATTAATAATAATAACAAAGAAATATTTATTAAAATCTACGATAAACTTTGTTACATAAATATAAAACAGATACTCCAGTGAATAGTTTTAATAAAAATTTGCAATTTTCGATATAAATATCAGAGCGTTTGGCTTCTGCGGCAACTTGAATAATAGCTGTCCATCCACCGTTTGATTCTACCCACGGATCAATTTTTGTTTCTATCACCTAAATAATAATAAATTAATAACAATATAAAGTAATATACCTCTATAGACCATTGGAAATAATTTTCATAGTCGGATCCAGATTTTAATATCATGTGTTTCATGTACATTAATCCTACTATTATTCGCATCCATTTATTATTTTCATCAAACATGTAACTAAATATTGATTGGAATGCCTTCTTTCTCTCCAATGGTGGCAAATTGAGAATTTTTTCATAATCGAATGGGATGTCTTCAACGATTTTCTCGGTACGGTTTACCATAAATTTCATGTTTTTAATGATTTCATTTTCTTCTCTATTATTAGAGACCAGCTCATTCAACAAAGTTATAAAAAATTTAGTTTCTGGCATTTTATAAAAATACATGAAAGTGTAAGCTTATTTATACTATATTCGACCAATCAGAATCATGTAATACTAAGAAAATATGTAAAAATATATAATGGAAATGGCAATGATGATTTGTTGGCACTGTTAACTTCTTTCAAGTTGTTGCCACCACTGTTAACCGGTTGTTGTTGTAATTTCATTATACGATTGAACTGATCAGTTGTTTTATTAGAATAAAATTTTATACTATATTGAACTTGATTCATCATTTTTTCATTAAGTTTACGATTTTCTTTCAATTCTAATACTGATTTTCTTAATTCATTTTTGATAGTACCAATGGTCTTATTTAGATATATAATATCATCATATAATTCGTTTTTAGCTCTTTTTAAAGTCTCATATGTATGTTCAAATCGGAATTCTAAATTACTCATTCTTTCAGATAATCTTTTGACTGGAGTTTTCAAATATCTAGGCCTATCTATCATATACAAAATATCCATCAATACAGCGGTATCAGGACATACACATCTTGTTGAATTTTTACCTTGAACGGTTACAACAATTGAGTTGGCCACATTAAAAACTAATAATATTATTAAAATTTCTTTAATCATTTTCAAATCTATATAAATTAATATTTATTGTTTATAGCTAAAGATTTGTGTGTGTGTCTCTAAATTAGTATAAAAGTAATTGTTATTTCATTTTTTATCATTAAAATGGTTGTACCGAGCGCAGTTCAAGCTATGAATGAAATTAAACATTACGGTAATTTATTATTAATATTATTATTATTATTACTTGCTTTTAGATGATTATTTTAAAGTTATTAAAGAACGTCTGCAATTCTATTATCCAGAAATACATGGAATCATGGATAAGCCGGCATCAATAATTCCAGACTTGATATTCAATCATACATCAATATGGATATTTACTGTAATAGATGAGTTCCTATGGGATATCGAACAAAACAACTTGTAAAAAGATATGGAACCCGAATACCCTTGTGGTGATGGATGTCATTGCTGCGCCGCCCGATATAGGAAGTATGTGGAATGGGCTTTGAATAAAGCTCTTAGACAATACTACTATAGTAGAATTGTCTCTTTATAATAAATTTGTTGTATATGTCTCGGTTTTCAATATATAATAATAATATTTATAAACATAATAATAAAAATAATAATATTTTATAAAATAATAATAAAATTAAATTTACAAAATATATACTACTTATAAAAGTAAGTAGATATATTATAATTAAAAAATGATTAAAAAATCCGTGACCTTGAAAAATATATGTACTTTTCAACATAGAAAAAATTTTGAAAAAATTTCGAAAAATATTCTATCTTTTTTGGTCCAGCGGTGACATAGGAAATCGTGTACTTTTAAACATAGAAAAATTTTTGAAAAAATTTTTGAATGACCTTGAAAATATATGTACTTTTCAACATATAAAAAATTTTGAAAAAAAAAATTAAAAAAAATTTGAATGACCTTGACCTACTTTTAAATGACCTTGAAAAAATTTGTACTTTTCAACATAGAAAAAATTTTGAAAAAATTTCGAAAAATATTCTATCTTTTTTGGTCCAGCGGTGACATAGGAAATCGTGTACTTTTCAACATAGAAAAATTTTGAAAAAAAAAATGTATGAGTCATGGTCTTTGTTTCAATGAACTTGAAAAAATATGATGAGTCATCCTATGACCTTGAATGAGTATTGGTCTTTGTTTAAAAACTTTGATGAGTCATCCAATGACCTTGAAAATATATGATGAGTCATCCGATGACCTTGAAAATATATTATGAGTCATCCTATGACCTTGAATGAGTCATGGTCTTTGTTTAAAAATTTTTGATGAGTCACAGTCTTTGTTTCAATGACCTTGAATGAGTCATTGTCTTTGTTTAAAAATTTTTTGTACTTTTAAAAAAATTGTACTTTTGGACTTAGCGCGAAAAAATTTTTCCCCGGGGGGGGTGGGGGAGGGGGTATGTGGTCCAGCGGTGACATGGTCTAGCGGTGACATATCTATCTACTTATATATATATATATATGCGTGTGTGTGTGTTTTCAATGTCTTTGTTACACATTAATAATATTATTAAACATTGCACGCACATGACTTATAAAGATATGGTCAATAGGAACGCATGATAAATAAGGACATTATCAATATAAGAGCGTGAGTAACAAGCACATGAAACATAAGAAATTATTAATAAAATCTTGTAATAATAATAATATTATTATTAATAAAAATAATAATAGAATAAAAATTACAAAATATATACTACTTATAAAAGTAAGTAGATAGATTATATTTAAACAATGATTAAAAATTCCGTGACCTTGAAAATTTTTTGAATGACCTTGACCTACTTTTGAATGACCTTGAAAAAAAATAATATTTCAAAAAATAATAATAAAAATAATAATATTTATAAAAAATAATAATAAATAATAATAAAAATAATAATATTTATAAAAAATAATAATAAAATAGAATAAAATTTACAAAATATATACTACTTATAAAAGTAAGTAGACATATTATAATTGAAAAATGATTAAAATTCCGTGACCTTGAAAAAATATGATGAGTCATCCAATGACCTTGACCTACTTTTGAGTGACCTTGACCTACTTTTGAATGACCTTGAAAAATTATGATGAGTCATCCAATGACCTTGACAATAATAATAATAATAATAATAATAATAATAATAATAATAATAATAATAATAATAATAATAATAATAAATAATAAAATCATGATAATAATAATAATAATATTAATAATAATAATAATAATAATAATAATAATAATAATAATAATATTATTATTAAAATAATAATAATAATAATAATAAAATTAAAATCTTAATAATATTAATAATAATAATAAAACTAATACTATTAATAATAATAATAAGAATAATAAAAATAATTATAATAATAATAATAATAATAATAATAATAGTAATAATAATAATAATAACAATAATAATAATAATAAGAAGAAAATAAAAATAATTATAATAATAATAATAATAATAATAATAATAATAATAATAATGTGTTTTATTTGTATATAGTTTTTATTAATTATAGTAATAATATTAATAATAATAATAATAATAGTAATAATAATAATAGTAATAAAAATAGTAATAATAATAATAATAGTAATAATAATAATAATAATAGTAATAATAATAATAATAA
This sequence comes from Schmidtea mediterranea, assembly GCA_022537955.1. Taxonomy (NCBI): domain Eukaryota; kingdom Metazoa; phylum Platyhelminthes; order Tricladida; family Dugesiidae; genus Schmidtea; species Schmidtea mediterranea. The sequence continues at coordinate 25,989,241 of CM039679.1, read as the reverse complement.
AATAATTTACAAATATATACTATTTATTTTTTATAAGTAGTAAATTTTAATTTAAAAAGTGTTTAAAAATTCCATGACCTTGACCTTGAATGACCTTGAAAAATAATAATAATAATAATAATACTAATAATAATACTAATAATAATAATAATACTAATAATAATAATAATACTAATAATAATAATAATAATAATAATAATAATAATAATAATAATAATAATAATAATAAAATAATTTACAAATATATACTACTTATTTTTTATAAGTAGTAAATTTAAATTTAAAAATGAAATAAAATAATATGACCTTGACCTTGAATGACCTTGAAAATAGATGTACTTTTAAACATAGAAAAATTTTTGAAAAAATGATGAGTCATCCAATGACCTTGAATGACCTTGACCTTGACCTTGAATGACCTTGAAAAATAATAATAATAATAAAAATACTAATAATAATAATAATACTAATAATAATAATAATAATAATAATAATAATAATAATAATAATAATAATAATAATAATAAAATAATTTACAAATATATACTACTTATTTTTTATAAGTAGTAAATTTAAATTTAAAAAGTGTTTAAAAATTCCATGACCTTGACCTTGAATGACCTTGACCTTGAATGACCTTGAAAAATAATAATAATAATAAATATTAAAAATAATAATAATAATAATAATAATAATAATATTAATAATAATAATAATAATAATAATAATAATAATAATAATAATAATAATAATAAAATAATTTACAAATATATACTACTTATTTTTTATAAGTAGTAAATTTAAATTTAAAAATGATTAAAAATAATATGACCTTGACTTTGAATGACCTTGAAAATAGATGTACTTTTAAACATAGAAAATTTTTGAAAAAATGATGAGTCATCCAATGACCTTGAATGACCTTGACCTTGACCTTGAATGACCTTGAAAAATAATAATAATAATAATAATAATAATAATATTAATACTAATAATAATACTAATAATAATAATAATACTAATAATAATAATAATAATAGTAATAAAAATAATAATAATAATAATAATAAAATAATTTACAAATATATACTACTTATTTTTTATAAGTAGTAAATTTAAATTTAAAAATGATTAAAAATAATATGACCTTGACCTTGAATGACCTTGACCTTGAATGACCTTGACCTACTTTTCCATGAACTTGAATGACCTTGAATGAGTCATGGTCTTTGTTTTAAAATTTTGATGAGTCATCCAATGACCTTGAATGACCTTGAAAATAGATGTACTTTTAAACATAGAAAAATTTTTGAAAAAACTATGTGTCATCCAATGACCTTGACCTTGAATGACCTTGAAAATAGATGTACTTTTAAGTATAGAAAAATTTTTGAAAAAATGATGAGTCATCCAATGACCTTGACCTAGAATGACCTTGAAAATAGATGTACTTTTAAACATAGAAAATTTTTTGAAAAAATGATGAGTCATCCAATGACCTTGACCTTGAATGACCTTGAAAATAATTGTACTTTTAAACATAGAAAAATTTTTGAAAAATGATGAGTCATCCAATGACCTTGAATGACCTTGACCTACTTTTCCATGACCTTGAATGACCTTGAATGAGTCATGGTCTTTGTTTTAAATTTTTGATGAGTCATCCAATGACCTTGAATGAGTCATGGTATTTGTTTCAATGACCTTGAATGAGTCATTGTCTTTGTTCTAAAAAAATTTGTACTTTTAAACTTAGCGCAAAAAAAAATTTTTGCCGGGGGGGGGTATGTGAGCTAGATGGCCTCTGAGCTAGAGGGCCGGTATCCCACTACTATGATATATTCAAGTGTAAGCTCCTTCATGGATTTTCTAGGGATCGTTGGTCAAAAATTTTCGTTTCTTCCCACGTCTTTACTGCCATCATCTCAAAAACAGGGCACGATTAAGGTTAAATAGATTCTCGTTTTGGTTTGGACGTGGTAATTCCCAGTTTCCTACTCTGCTAACGACTCGAAAGATTTGTTTGCGGTTAAAGGGATATTGTGTTGTTATTTAATATCCGTGATTTCGGTAAGTTAGTTAATTTCGTGGGGTAGGCTATTAATTATATATTATAAATAATAAAAAAAAATTTATTAACATCGATATTATACCTTGTGGATAAAATCATTCGAGGATATCAAAACTATCTGACGAAATTAATATTATGCGTTATGAAAAAGAAACATTTCGGGGTGTCGGTATGCTACATTATAATTAAACCGTTTAATAATATTACGTTATATATTAGAAATAAAATCATTTGATGATGTCAATGGTATGTATTGTAATTAAAATCATTTAAAACTACTATTAAGGTAAGGAAATGAGTATCATAAAATTCAAAATAAATTACCCATAGTTGCAGTGACCACTTTTTCCGATCCTTCTTTTCCCGAGGACATTCCTGGTTTTATTGTTGCTTCATCCGAATGTAACGTAAATTCCATTGTTTTCCGATCAGATTAATTGATTTGTCAAATTCTCTGGCTACTAGAATTATTAGATTATTATCAATTTTCTCATTATGATTGTTTATGTTGTTGACCCTATTCATAGTTAAAACACATGTCCTACCGGATTTGTCGGTTTCCGATCATTGTAGAGTGGAATGGTCCATGGTCGATTATTGATTTTCGGCGATTGTCGACAATTCGACATTTTATCACATTTACATGATTCGGTAAGTTCTCTGTTTTATGTATCAGTTTTTAACGCTAATAGTTCCTTTTAGACATTGTTGCACACCTCTATTTGGCCTAGCTATACCAGTATAACAGGTTCTGCAAATGATCAGTATTTTAATCTATTTAATTTCGCATTATTTTGCTATCGTTATAGGAATTCGGGAGTTACTCTTCAGCGAATGTTGGAATAATCATTTCGATATTTAATGGAATAAAAATTTTTATTGCTTTTCTCGACTCCAATGCTGTTCATTTCTTTTCAACAATTATTTTAATCAAATTCTATGAAATTATTCGGAAAAGTGCGTTTACTCGTACTTCGATTTGGGATTAAGCTAATGTACTGAAATTATTGGGTGAGTGAGATGAGATTGTTCTAATTAAGTATTAATTTGGTTTTCCTCCAATTATTTAAATAAATTATGATCTCTCTCTTCTTTAATTTCATATTAATTATTGATTGAAAAATAATCGTTGGATTACCTAGCGTCATTACGTCGGACTTGATTTGAAGTTTTACGTCATTAGGGGTTTGGAATTACTTATTTAAATACTGATCACAAGTCTACGACTTTAGAGTTCCATTAAATTTATCAATTTATTTCATTAATAAGTTTAATTTATCAACGATTCCTTATTAACAACGATTTTATTTTACTCTATAACAACGATTTCGTATTAATTTATTTTAATCAACGAATTTATATTAATTTATTCCCCGTACCCTTACCCTTTAATAAGCCTTAGGCGCATATTGTGTTTATATTATATTTAATGAGTGCCCACTGGACTACTCGATGTGATGATTTTGAGCCGTGTGTAGAATAATTTAGGTCGATTTTACAGAAATGAGAAACGAGGAAGCAGCCAAACGACTTCTTCCTTATTTCTCTTTTCTTCTATAGGGAATAATATTGACGTTACGACCGCTGCGTTCCGCACGCTAGGTCTTCACGGGTGCATATCATTGGCGATTTTCCACGCGCCGTCACGAATCTGCACTGTGTATATTTTACTAACTTGCGATATGTGTTGGCTGTGGGCCGGAAAAATTTCGACAAAAATGATTTTATTAAATACAAAACAATTTAAACATTATAAATATTTATTATCATATTAATAAAATACAAAATTACTTGACCAAAAATACTTCATAAAATGCATCTGCCCCACGCCGACATCCAAGCAGAGCTCTACCGAGGTTGCGAGGATGTGACGTGGAGAGAGGGCTCCAAATAAAACTACTTCTCACCTAAAATTAAAAGGCTTCAGTATAGATTTTCAAACAAAATTCACTTAATTTTAGTTCAAAAAATGGTGTGTTTTAATGTGAAAATGAATCGGTATTTATACCTATTTTCTGTCCCTAACCTTGCGTGTTAAATTTGATGTAGTAAAACAAAATTCGACCTTGTTATTTTCTAGTATATTCTATTCTTTATTTTTATTATTTTTTAATTTATTTTTTTTTTATTTAGAATTTTTATTGAATTATTTCTAATTCAAATTTTTTGATTTAAGTTTCATTTTCATGAACTTTTATTAATTTATCAAATTTTGTCGAATTTGTTGGGTTTTCGTGTTATATTTGTGTTTGTATCGTGCGAATCTTGTTGCATTTTGTTATTATTTTAATTTATTTTTATGTTTATTATTTTATATTTAATTCTCTTTTTTCTCATATTTGATAGGGTTTAATTGATGTTTCAATAGGTTTATTTAAATTTGTATGTTATATTTGCATGTGTGTTACCGATCCATTTAAACATTTCTCAAGGCCGTTTGTGTTCTGGCCCAACAAAATAATTAAAATGACGAAAAAATTAAGTATTATAAAATGGTAAAAAATAAGTGAAATGACGAAAATAATTAGATATCATAACATGGTGAAAATAATTAACAATTAGAATGTTCGGAATAATAAAATATTAAAAGGGGTAAACATAATTAACGATTAAAGACGACTAAAATAATTGAATAATGTAAACTGACCCAGGTAGTCAACGATAAAGAACAGCGAAAAGAATTAAATATCATCCAAATGAGGAAATAAAGAAGATATCCTGATATTGACGAGAAAATAATTAAGTCTAATAAAACAGCGAAAAATGATGGAATGCTAGCGACAATGAAAGTTAAAATCATGGTTGGTAAGAAGGTATAAGATCCAAACTTACGAAAATACTTGAAGTGGATAGCGGGGACGAAGTTAATTAAAATGTAAATTAAACATAATTATAGCTGGATTGAATGACTGAAAGGGTCTAAATAGATATGATTTGACTGGCTTTAACTGAACCCACTTACAAATAAAAAGCGTAATTAATATAAACGTAACTAAAAGACCAGAATGATATTCAATCAAACATAATAAAAGGAATAACCAACCAACACGAATAAATTAAAAGTAAACACTCAACACCATGAAAGTGTTGTAAAAATCGGTAAAGTTAATAACATTATTATTTGAATAAACCCCGAAATGATAAAAACCAACAGTATAACCATGTTTATCACCCAGTAATAAAATGTAGACTCCCTACTTCATGGGATAAAATTAAACTGTAAATAGTAACACCAGAATCAACCAACGAGACATTCGATTTAATAAAAATGTCTAATATAATGGCATCGTCCAAAGATTCATTGTTCGGGAGTAGACATCGAGTGAAATCATATAGAAAATCTTCTTCGTGACGAGGACATAGGGTCGAAGAATCAGGATAAGCAAATGGTTGGGAATTCTTGAAAATCCGAGAGGGATTTCGACAAATTTTATTCTTAATAATACGAGTGTCACGATCATGAATATGGAAGATTGTAGCAGCTGTAGGAGACCATCGTTCGGCCGGTCTTGTACTGATCCTTCGATACGGGTGATTTGGTCAGGAAGGGAACTAGAGACATTGGTGGAGAAGTGAATTAGATGTCATCTGCTTAGGAAACGATTCACTCCTAGTAAACATCGAATGGAGAAGGAGTTCGGAGACAGATTAGTTTAAACACTTAAATCATCCCTTCGGTTAGCAACACAGGCGATACCATTAAGATCCATTAAACCAACGAAAAATAAGCAAAAATATTAACCATCGAATAAATATTCCGATTGCCGCCTGATCATAATTCTAATCAGTTGATCAACAGAGTCGTAAACAGCAGCAGTTAATCAATCACCGGCACGAATCATAATTTCCGACTAATTAGCAAAATGCGATAAAGGTCATGTTGAGACCCACGCTATAGACAATGCAACTTTACCAGAATTAAATTACGCTGATATATGACCATTAAATAATTTAAGTTGACCGATAAAAATTAATTAAATGTAAATAAAAAGGGGTATAAATAGCCACGTAACCACAGAACTACAACTACGCCTATATAAATAGCCTAAAAATTATAAAATTCATAATCAAACATTATGTCGAATCACCATTTAACTAATGCCGACAGTAAACGCGATTCTAGACAACGACCAAGAGAAGCTAACGAAACGAAACGGAGAGGTGCATCGAGGTACAACATTTTTATGATATCAATTCTTGTTTTATTATCGTCCCTTAAAATTATCTATATTTTAATGCAGTGTAAATAACTAGAGTACTCCATCGCAATTCCATGATTTTTCTTATAAATAAATTATTACGGTATAAATTATGATTAATTACGACACTTATTCAGACTATCTAAACGCGCATGGAAGTTGGAGTGACGACTCCCGCATAACGCTCCGGATGTCAAACGCTTCTGCCGCTCGTTATCGGCAAACGTTATGGGACCAAGGGTACGCTCTGGCATCATATGGTGGACCCAATTGGCCTTGACGGCCCAATGATAGAGGAGATGAGATAGAACTGCCAAGTATCGCCTTTAAGCGCGAGCCCAGTAGAAACCCAGCTCGAGAAGCCCGCCAGAGAGCTGAGCAGATCACAACAAAAATGGAGGAAATGGAGCGGAAATATCATCGGAAGGCGATGATGGCCAGGCAGAGATTGGCGCAGGTAAACCGAGACATTGCTAGCGGCATCATCCCTAGTACCGAAGAATCTCCACCTGATTACGGAGTCTCTTTCGAGCTTGACGACCCAAGGCTCTTGCAAATGTTTGCCCCAACCACAATGATTCTGCCTGAAAGACTGATTCAACCAGAAATTCGCGCCAGGTTCGGGCCAAGGCAATGAGACGAACATGCGTATGTTCGTCGATGGACGCTCTCTAGTCGCAATCGTCGCGACACAGAATTCAAAGACAAGAAATAAATCGCAGAGTTGAATAAATTGATGTTTCGTAATAAATGTTGTTAAATCGACTTGATTATTTGCATTTGCTTTTTTCTCATATAAATGAAATAAATTCCAGCAGGGCGATTAGTACGATGCGCTATAATGTTTATGTTGAAAGGCGTTTTTCTTAACTTAGTATTAAACCATCGCGGGGAAAGAGATTACTTAATTAACTATAGACTAAATTAAATAAATAATTGTAACGAAATTTCACCGAGAATCAGGTATATGGAAGCGATGAGGTTCACTAAAATACATGAGACACGGGCGAAGGACATTAATTTATGTATTAAAAGCAACGAAAATAATAAATTTTTTAAATATTGTTAATTTAAAAATGGAAGTGGCCAGGATCCTCAGTAGAGAATTGAAAGAACTCAGATGCAAGTACGAGCACCTCCATCGCCAACTTCTCCAACAAAACTTCGAAATCCAAAGGATAAAGGCTACATGGACGGAACCAGAAAAGATGAAGAGCGTATATCAATGCCTCACCGCAGCCCAGCAAGGTTGGAAAGACGAGAAGATATTGAACCAATCTCTTAAATTGCTTGAATGCTCAACGGATTCAAGGCGATGAATTATTTTATGAGGAAGGTCAGTCTGTTTTCATTTTGTATTACTTTTGAGAATAAGGCTCTGACAGTCTTAGCTTCTATGACAACTGCGTGGTTCAGTTTTTTTTGCTATGTTTAAATTTTCGAGTTGACCTACTTTTTCTAAGAGATGGGAGTTCAAGTGGATACATTGACCTACTACGGTTCTCAAGAGAAAATGAAATTAAAATGCAGTACATAAGCCAAAAACCGATCGAAATGGAGGAGACATATACATTGAATATCCTTTGAAATGATTAAATCAATAGAATAAAGTGCTTAAGCATAAACCATTGTTTGCAGTCATGAGCCTTGAAAGAAGAAGGTTTTAATAACGTATTGCCGTTACACATTTATGAGCTTTATATGATTTCATTTGCGACTGCAAAGGTTAAGTCGTCGACTCTTTTCTATATCTTGGTGGGTTTCTGGGTTTTGATGATTTGAAACTATATGGTTGTTACCCAGACAACCCCATACAAATATTCTTTCGTTACCACTTGGCACCCATTGCTAAGTGGGTAGATCGTCCGCAAAAAGTGAGCTTTATTGCTAATGCTATAATTGACCGAACGATCTCTGGGTCCAACGAGCTGTCGATAGAAGACCTGTGCTCGCTTTCGATTCTTAAGTCCCATTATTCTCCTATCTCTTTCAAATGTTAACCTATACTCTCATATCATCTATCTTTATGTCCATTCGTTTGGTCCTTCTTATTATTGTCCATGTTGATGATTTTTCTTTATGGTCTGTAAACCCTTGGTTATGTTAAGTAAACCCACACTAGTTCTCTTACTCTTATCCCTATCATAACTACAATGTTCCCTATTATTATCACTAGCATTATCATTGTTGCTATTATATGTATTACCTTTATTAATTGTTACTACTATTACCTTTATTATTATTTTTATTACTATAACTACCATTATATTTATTGTTATTACTACTATGATTATTATTACTATTATTATTATCATCATTATTATCATCATTACTAAAAATACCATGATTATTATTATTATTATTATTATCATTATTATTATTATTTTTATTATTATTATTATTATTATAATTATTATTATTATTTTAATTACCATTACCCTTATCATTATCGTTATTATTATTAAGATTTTGTAGGGATCCGTCCTTATTCCTCAGCTTTAAGAAATATTTTTCTTAGATAAAAATTTAGTTGTAATCCTTCTGTATCTTTCGGTTTTTGAAAAAAGTATTTTTGTAAATTCGAAAATTTTAGCAGCGTTCCGCCCTTATTTTACGGTTCATCCCTATTCTACCGTTTTCGACAAAGTATTTTCATTGACTCGGAAAATTTGAGCAGCGTTTCGCCCTTATTTTACACGTTCCATTTTTACGTTACTATTTTTGTTAAGTATTTGAATTAGTTCGGAAAATTTGAGCAGCGTCCCACCCATATTTTCCGCCTCAACTCAAATTAATTTATTTAATTCTTATTTAAAAACATTATTTTTTATGATTTTGGTCGTTCGGATTAATCTTTTTCCGGTGGCTATTCATTTTAACTGTTGCAACGATTTCGCAATTTTCTCCGCTACACATTCCCTCTTTTTGTCCTTAAGATCTATGTATGTTCATTTCATAGTTAATGAGTGCCCACTGGACTACTCGGTGTTAGAGATTTCGAGCCGATTGTTGTTAAAAATTTATGTCAATTTTACAGGAAACGGATGATGAAGGAGCAGCCAATAAACTAGTCATTTACCCACCAATTTCCCCTATGTACGGATAATATTGACGTTCCAGCTCCTGCGTTCCGCACGCCGGAGCCTTCACGGGCACGAACTATTGGCGATTTTACACGCACTTACACAGTTCGATAGTGTGTTTTATTTTTTTATCTTGCGTTATGTTTTGGCTGTGGGCCACCAAAAATAAAATAATAAAAAAAATAAATTACCAACTGAATTAGGCAAAAAGTCTCGATGCATAAATTGTATATTTGGCATTCCTAAAAATAAATTTTGAATCGGGTATCGATGTACATAAACCAAAATAACATAACTATAGATTAACAACCTGAAAATATTGCTACAAAACATAACTGTAGATTAATAACCTGAAAATATTTCTACAAAACATAACTGTAGATTAATAACCTGAAAATATTGATAACTGTAGATTAATGATCTGAAAATATCTGAAAAAACTCTACATAGTACAGATGCATGTAAGTGCGTGGAAAATCGCCAATGATATGTACCCGTGAGGACTCAGCGTGCGCAACGCAGCGGTCGTAACGTCAATATTTATCCCCTATAGCTGAAGCGAGAAATAAGGAAGAAGTCTCTGGCTGCTTCCTCGTTTCTCATTTCTGTAAAATCGACCTAAATTTGTATTACATACGGCTCAAAATCATCACACCGAGTAGTCCAGTGGACACTCTGTAAATATAACATAAACATAAAATGCGCCTAAGATCTATTAAAGGGAAAGGGTACGGGAATAAATTAATTTGAAATCGTTGGCATAATTAAAATGGATAATATTTAGAAATAAATTAATCATTAAAACACTAAATCGAATTTATATCTAGAAATAAAGTACCAAAAAATCATAAGTAGTTCATTGAGTTAAATTAATCCATCGGTTTAAATGATTATCGAATAATAATAAATATCTCCTTGATTAATTCAGATTAATTAAAATAATTATCGAGCAAATTTAAAGTGATTCATGGAATAAATTAACTCATTGATTAAAGATTAAAGTAACTTGTGTAACAATAAAATAAGTTTTGATTAGAATCACGTAATTCTTGTGTAAACGGAAGTAAAACTTGGAGTTAGTAATTCAAAAATTAAAATCACTTATTAAAGTAACGTAGCTTATTATCGATTGAGATAGATTAATGATAAGGAACTCCATTATAAGATTTAAAGTATCTAGCAAGTGAAAGCGGAGTGATTTAGTTATTAAATTAATTCAGTAACCGTTGGTTAAAACTAGGTAATTCTTCACTTAATAATAAAGTGATCCACTAACCAAACTAGAGTAATGTGTTGGAAAAGTAGAGTGAAGCTACGATTAAGACCAAATTACAGTAATTTGTTAGTAAAAATGCAACCACTTAAGGGCAAAGGATTAAAATGATTCGATAGGTAAAACAAGTTGATACACCTAATTAAATCTCAAACCCGAGTGCGTTTATCAATTAAATTAGCAGTAATACCTTTCCAACCTCTCCCATAAATAAGAGACGTTCAGCATAAAACCCAAGAAATTGATTAACTCCAGAACGAAATTAGATTAGCCAAAATAATCCAATAAAAATTAGAAAATATAAAACACTAATAAAACGGAGAAGAATTTATTGCATTGCAACCAAAGAGATTACCGGCCCTTAACAATAAATCAACCGGCTAACATAACATTTCACTTGTCTTTAATTTCTTTGACCTCATCTCAGCAATAACTGCCGATATGGATTTCCACTGATTAACCTTCACGGCACGATTAGAATTCATGTAAGTGCGAAATCGAAAACAGCAAATGATCAATCACATCCAAATAATTGCCACAAGTAACTCCCCAAACGCTATAGCTCCTTAGACCTAGAATAATAAACTGATCAATATGTAAAATCAAATTAGCTAACCCCATAGAGCAAACAATGAATCCATGATACAACCGCACCGACTCCTAATAATATAAGGACCATCCAGCAAAAACATAAATGTACAAAACTAGACCCAATTCGAACAAATACCTACGATAATTCCAATTTCAACTTCTGAAAAGATAGATAGTTTAAATTTTAACAACAAATTAATAAACTTGAATTGTGATTAATAATAAACCAGTTAAAATTAAATACACCGGTACAAAGTGCGAACGGACGTCGCAACAGCGTAGGAATAGACAGGTTCAAAGTCGCTCCGAATGTCGATGGTGATGTCATGTCCGAACATCCGGTTTGACATTGAATGATCACGAGAAACTCACAAAGTGTCGAAATGCGCAAATAATCATTTCAATTTGATAGATAATTAAAATTATACATTAGAGAGAGTCGAATACAGATCGATGCCTATCAGGAATTAAGACCCATTGTATGATAAACGCAGGTAGATTCTCACCCGAAACGATGACATCTTAAAGAATGAACGACCTCGATCTAACATAGCTAGGCCGTGTGGGAAGATTTCTTTTGCTAGATAAATTATACATGGTTCAACCCAAACCTAACAAGGTCAGACTAATTAGGAATCTCTTTATATATATTGTATACTCTGATTCTATAACCTTTCATCAACATGGAGAAATCATAGAAATCGCACAAACACAAATTCATACATCTCATCGCCATAACTCTCATAACTCCAGTTCAGATACCAGGTTCCCCGGACGTTAAATTAACTGACCAATGTACCCCTGAAATTAACCGGCGATTTAAGATTATCTGAGTCTATGATTGTTGATAAACGTCCATATGCCTTGTAAACTATTGTGAGATTTCATTATATTACGCTCATTTCAGAAGAACTCATGCTCCCAGAATGGATATCAGCACAAGAGGCCGATGAATGGCGTCGAGCCTGGAAACGAACGCGCCCGTCAATGACTCTCGAGGAGCCACGTCCCAAAAGATCTTGTCCAACTCTATGGCAAATCCTAGGCCGAGAGAATGATCCCCGCAACTCAAATGAAGAACAGTACCCTGCCGAGGAGATCCTCGACCATGCGCGAAGTCTTCTTGCTCAGTGGGAGAAGATTCAGGAACAGGTTGATTTGAACGTGGTAAAGGCAAGGATGTACCTCGCCAACGTTGAAGAGGACATCCTCGTCGGGCGCATTGCGGAGACCTACCCGACTCGACCGGCCCGCAACACTCGACGTCCAGTGCCCATCATTCCCGGTTATTCTCCGGAAGAAGGGGTCAAGAAGTTTTTTGAGGAGTCCTGAATCTCCGGACAAAGACATAAATAACAATTTGCTTTAGTGATGTTGTCAATATCAAAATTGCCCTGAGTTGTTCGTCTTAATTTTTATAAACAGATTTCCCTTCCATAACTATGTTTGTAACAATCAGAATTTTCCTCATTAAATTCATAAAGTTAATCTGAATGTTTTCTTTATAGCAATGTCGGTCCTAAAATTGATGCAAAGCGAACTAGACCGCGCTAGGCAGACAAACGCGGAGCTACTCAGTCAGATACTGCAATTAACTCGCGAGGTGCAGCAGGTCAAAGCGACCTGGTCCGACCCCAAAAGGACGAAGACACTCTATCTCCGACTCACTGCAGCTCAAAAGGGCTGGGCGGAGGAGCGCCAGCTCAATCAGAGTCTTCGCACACAGATTAGGGGCTTAGAAGTTGCCCTAGCAGTCTGTCGGGAAGGGGAAGCGGTAACGTATCCGCTCATCTTCGCCCCTTCCCAACTGCCGAGTCAACGTGCCCTTGATGGCGTCGCACCAATCTCGAAGTCGACAGCCATTCAACCAACCATCCGCCGGCCGGGACGAAAGGAACGTGCCCGACGCCGAGCCGCGCAATCGTCAAGTCAATCGAATTAACTTACAGCTATTATGCATGTCATTCCGTTTCATTAAATAAATCTGTACTCATGATTTACCTAAACCCGAGTGTCCAGTCATAGTGGGAGATAGACTCGAAATCATCTACACTAATCACTCTAAATTTAATTCGCACTTTCACGTAAGGGACAGAGCAAAGCGAGCATAGGTCTTCTATCGACAGCTCGTGAACCCGAGGATTGTCCGAGCAATTATAGTATTAGCAATAACACTCACTTTTTGCGGGCAATCCACCACTTGAACACATTACCAACGTTGCCTAGCAACGGGTGCCAAGTGGCGGTCAGCATGATTTTGTATGGCGTTACCGGGACAACTACGAGGATAAGCAAATAACGAAACCCTGTAACCCACCAGTTATCTTGGTGCTAGGTTTTCGTGTTGTATTACTGATACATTTAAACAATTCTCAAGGCTATTTGTGTGCTGGCCCAACAATCGTGTGTTGGGCCACAACGTAAACGGCCTTGAGAAATGTTTAAATGGATCAGAAACACACACGCAAAAATAACACGCAATTTAAATAAACCCACTGAAACATCAAGTAAACCCGATAAAATCTGAGAAATAAAAGAATTAAATATAAAATAATAAACATAAAAATAAATTAAAATATTAACAAAATGCACCAAGATTCGCACGATACCTATACAAATATAACAAGAAAACACAACAAATTCGACGAAATTGAAAAAATCAATTAAAGTTCATTAAAATGAAATTTAAATCGAAAATTTTGAATTAGTAATAATTCAATAAAAATTATAAACAAAAAATTATAAAAATAAATCGAAAAATAATAAAAATAAATAATAGAATTTGCTAGAAAATAACAAGGTCGAATTTTGTTTTACTGCATCAAATTTCACACGTCATACAAATAGGTATATATACTGATCCATTTTCACATTTAACTTAACCATTTTTCAACCAATTTTGGAATTTAACCATTGTTGAAAACTAACTATTTTCAAGCTGATTAAAACCATTTTTAGAAACTATTTTAAAACCATTTGAAATCGTTTGTAGACTATTTTGAAATCTTATTTTCCAATCGTTGTGAAGCTATTTTAGAACATTATTTTCAAGCTATTTTTAGGTGAGAAATATTTTGGTTGGAGCCCTCTTTCCACGTCACGTTCATAGCATCTCTGTAGAGCTCTGCTTGACGGCGACGTGGGGAGAGAGGCATTTATGCTTTCTGTTATGATATTTTATGCTATTATTTGAAATATTTGGAATGGTTATGAAGGGTAATTCTGTTATTTTGTCCTAATTAATAAATATTATTAATATACATGAATTATTTGATATATATTTTTTTATAAACTAAATTGAAATGTCGAAATTTTTCCGGCCCACAGCCGACACATCACGCAAGATAGTAAAATCAACATAGTACAGATGCATGTAAGTGCGTGGAAAATCGCCAATGATATGTACCCGTGAAGACTCGGCGTTGAGAAACGCAGGGGTCGTAACGTCAATATTATCCCTATAGCTGAAGCGAGAAATAAGGAAGAAGTCTCTGGCTGCTTCCTCGTTTCTCAATTCTGTAAAATCGACCTAAAATTATGTTACATACGGCTTAAAATTATCACACCGAGTAGTCCAGTGGGCACTCAATAAATATAATATGAACACAATATGCGTCTAAGGCCTATTAAAGGGAAAGGGTACTTGGGTTAAATTAACTGAAATCGTTGTTATAACTATTTTGGATTAACAGTTTGAAATAAATAAAATTTATTGGGAGTCATTGAATTCGATTAAATTGAAATTATTGATAAAAATTAAAATAACCATTGATTGTAGAAGTAAAGCGTTTTATGGCTAAAAATTAAAGTAAATGTTGGGTAAAGATAATTTAAACGCTCGTAAATTATTGATTAGGGTAATGGCAAATAATTTCATCAGTTAATTCATTATAATTCATTTCAATAAAAGTAATCTGATCTTGGAGTAAGAACGAGTAATGTATTGATCTAAACAAAATCAACCCCCGATAAAAATGAAAGCAGTTAAGAATCGAATTCATTGATTTCAAATAAAGAAACGTATCAATTAAAGGTAAAACGATTTTCGAATAATAGTATGAAATCCCTTAACTTAATTGTTGATTAAAATTTAATGTCACCCCACATAATTCACCGTTAATTCATTTTGATAAAATTGAAGAAGTGATTGAGTAAATCAAGTATTTAGATTAAATTATTGATTAAAAAATAAAACGAATACAAATAAATATAGCGTTGATTAACTTGAAACAATTTATTGATAACAGTAAAAATGATTAAATTAGTGCAAATAACTATTGAGAAAAAACCCAAATAATCTAGTTCTGGTAAAGTAAACTATTGAATAAGGATAGACACAATAAGTTCCTTAATGAGCTATGATTAGTGGATTAAAGTAACTCATAGATTAAGATTAGAGATGAATTGAATAACCGTAAAAACGTAAATTAAAGTAAAACTGGATTCACGGATTTAAAACGATTAGCATTAAAATAACTTTGTGGGCTGAAGTAATAGTTGATCCAAACAGCCTTAGGGAAGACTAGTAGAAATCGGAATACCAGATGTCGATATTAATTACTGATAATATAATCTCTTAACTAGAATTAGAATAATTCATAAATCTATAAAATAGGTTTCTTCAATTATCGTAAATTCAGGATTTACAGCAAATTAATTAGAGGTAAAATGAACGAATATTTACGTAAATTAAATTAATATAATTGAAAAAACACCAAAGTTTAGGACAAGCGAAAATTTGTATTGAACAAACAAAATTCCACATAGCGAAATTATTCCAACAAAAGGGTATCGCATCTATTTAGAAACCTCGGTAAGCGTAGAAGTTTCCTAAAATTTATCAGTAAAGTACACTCAAACTAGTCAACGAAATAACTTACCGGAAATTGAGACAATCGAGTGTAGGCGAACGTTGGAAATATGACACGAATAATACAATCACCGGATGTAAACAACGTAAATCACCTTCCGTCAACCGCTTAAGTGGTAATGGTAAAATCCGCCGGAAATCATTCGTCCACCAGGATACACCTACACGCGACTAAGTTATCTCGGATCAACATCCGGCCTAAATCTTAAAGTTCGAACGACTGTAATTAAAGTTAGTAAACAAACTTTAAATCGATGTATAAATTTCCTTACGTCAATGTACGAGTATTCGCCTACATGAAAAATTTAAATGTTAATACGCATATATCGCATAAGTTAAACATCAGGTTATCTCATCCATACGATTAATCATATAGTTTCCCTATAAAGGAGTGCACCTTAAGGAACCAGACCCACAAAGTGACCCAACCTGCATGATAATAGTAACCTGGTAGTTAGTGAGTTGGATACCCAACCCGAGAGATTATCGAAATAAAAATGTTTTCTCATTATATACGCCAACATTTGATTTTGATGCGTTTTAGAACATGCCGATCGAAAGGACTGACATCCAAATGCCCGACGACCAATGCCGGAAGGAACCACAACCAAAACGAGACATATTCGATAGGAGTCAACAACGGTGGCCGTATCCCACTACCTGGAGGATACTGGGCCTAAACAGCGACCCATGCGGACTCGCCGGACAACAATACCCGGCCACAGAAACGTACATGAATGCGCGAGAACTCCTCACCCAATGGGAACGGGTGCAGGAGCAAGTGGACCTACAGGTGGTCAAGGCGAGGATGTATCTCGCCAACGTAGAAGATGACATCCTCGCCGGGCGAATCGCAGAAGCATACCCACCTCGCCCAGTCCGAGATACCCGACGCCCATACCCGGTGGTTCCTCCGAGAAAGAGCCGAAGGAAGTCCTTTTCGAAGAAATTAGAACTCCAGAGACCCTAACAATTTATATGAACTGGTTTGATGTTTGTTATTTAGTGAAATAGAAACGTTCTTTACCCCGTTTTTACGTTTGTTCATTTGTTTAAGAATATTCGCTTCAATCGATATGTTTGCGATAATGATAAAAATAACTTGTATAAATTATTAACAGTAAATTTAACGAACTTATCCATTATAGTTATGGCCACTAACCAAATATTACAAGCGGAACTAGATCGCGCGCGGAGCACAAATGCGGATCTCCTCCATCAAATACTCCAACTGACAAGAGAGGTCCAACAGATCAAAGCGACTTGGTCGGACCCGAAAAGAGTCAAAATGTTGTACCACCGAATATCTGCAGCACAGAAAGGTTGGGCCGAAGAGCGACAGCTCAATCAGAGCCTGCGCACCCAGATACGAGGATTAGAAGTGGCCCTAGCTGTTTGTCGGGAGGGGGAAGCGGTCACCTACCCGCTCATATTCGCCCCGACACAGAGGATACAGAAAGACCCTCAACCAGTAGAGCAGTCCTCAACTCAACCAATAAATCGTCGGCCGGGACGCAAAGAACGTGCTCGCCGCCGAGCTGCTCAGCAATCAAAACCGTCTCATTAACTGTTGATAATTCACATTTCTGTCGATTTAAATAAAATAGTTGTGCTTACGGTTACAGTTCTTCTTAAAAGGTGCTTACACGTAGATATTATTATGAGTACCCGCGTCGCAACTTTAAGTCATCCCTCCACATTCGATCGTGAATATACTTCCACAGGGACAGAGCTAAGCGAGCACAGGTCTTCTATCGACAGCTCGTGAACCCGAGGGTTGTCCGAGCAACTACAGTACTAGCACATGGTACTCAATTTTTGCGGGCAATCCACCACTTGAACACATTACCAACGTTGCCTAGCAACGGGTGCCAAGTGGCGATTAGCATCATTTTGTATGGCGTTACCAGGGTCACCATTGAGGTTAAGCAAATAACTAAACCCTGTAACCCACCATACAAATTTGGGGGCTCAGCCGGGATTGAAGCTTTGTTATTTGGAAAGACCAAAACCATCAAGTTAAGAAACAACAGAGAATGATGTCAGTACACCCTCAGCCGGGATTGAATGATCTTCTTGTACAAAAACCCAAGCAAACAAACTGAGATGAAATTATGTTAGAGTTACATAGATATCAACGTCAAAGCATTCAACATCCATCAATACTTGACGACACAACACCCTTGTAAGATACCAACGACATTCACAAGACGCATAAGCAAACAACACATAATTAAAAGGGCAAAATGCGGGATAAAATGAAATGGGGTAAGTAAGGGAATAACGATAAACTACGGGGGAAAGCAGTAGAACCAAGTAGAGAAGTCAACGATAATAGAATAAATTACAACGAATAGTGATTAAAATAGTAGTTGATAAAATGAAGCAAAATATATTAAAAGACTAAAAATTGAATGAAGTTAGCTAATTAGTATTTAAATAAATTTAAAGGGTAATTAAAAGAGATTTAATAATTTTAGATGGAACCAACAAAAATTATAGAAAAACTAAAGGGTATCCTAAACATCGAAAACGATAACCTAGAGGAACTAATCAACAAACAAAAATTAATTAAACGAGCTAAAGAGGATATATCAACGATTTCAAACCTGTACTCCGACGAACATTGCATATTAATAAAATTGATCGATATTGATGAAGATGTAACAACCGAAAGAATATATGAAATTCTATCCATGAGATTAGAGATAACCAAATTCGGGAAAAGCTGGAACAAGTTAATGGAAAAAGTCAAAAACATTGAAGACGAGATTGCAACTACAATGAAAGAGCAAACCAAGGCTTATTCGGAATGTTATGCGTGCAAAACAGAGGAAGCACGAGTAATGGTGATACCTTGCGGACACCTGAGTTATTGTCATGGATGCGCACAAGAGTCGCACTGTATGCTATGCCAACGAAAGATAAAGGAAAGACTAACGGTTTACTTTCCATGAATTGTTATGATGAAATGAAATAAATGTGTATTACGCAGTACTTGAATTATTATTAGATGATAAGACGAATATAAAAGAAATATGCAATGTTTGTAAATAATAAAACCACCCGACAACGATAAATAAAGGTAATAGACCAAATACATGAAAGCCGAATTAAGGAAATAATTACAACACATGCACAGAGACACAAAATATTGGACGGAAAAATTTCGACAATCGAGTTTCCTAGTGTATGCTTCTTTTTGTTTTATTGATATTATATTTATTGATATTATATTGAGATAGGACGAGGAAAAATGGTTAACCTGAGCTATCTAGTGATAGTACGCTCACCCAAGGGAAACCCTGATCAACCCTACTGAGAAAGGAACTGGTAGGCCAAGTCGCGTATGTCAGCAAGTAACCGGCGAGAGATTGATCACCTCTTTTGGGGAGCTTGCTGATGCGATTACCACAAATTTTGAAGGGGGGAGTGAAGAGATAGACCGAGAGGTGAGAGAAAGAGTGTACACGGAACAGAATTAATAGTTTTGATTAAAGGTACCTAGAGATGACTTCTTTTTTCCCTAGCTGGTGGTGAGGCACCAGAGGACAGCTACGGACTGTCGTGCTCAGGTTGTTATCAGCCAAGGGACTGATGGCGCTGAGCCGTTCGATACAAAAACCCGGATCACACACCGAGTATCGAACGATTCTTTTTTTCGCTGGGAGGAACTCGATACAACAACCCGGATCCCACACCGAGTATCGGGGCCAAACGGTAGGTGAGATGTGAACTAACCGGTAAATGGTTCATACTCAAAATGTCCTACTAAAGCCAGATGAGAGCGGCTGAATGGAGCCGAGAAATCTGATGGAAGGAGCGGGCAGAGATTTGATAGTTTATTTTCCGCTCCCACTTTTAATCGCTTCCTTTTCTTTTCACTATTCGGGAAATCAAGTAAACCGCTTTTGGAACTTGATTGAACGTCTAGGCATTTCCATACTTTTATATTCTTCGAGGTACACAACCCGGATCCCACACCGAGTACCGAGGGAATGTTTTTTTATTGCCCAGCGAGGAGTTTGGTACAATAACCCGGATCCCACACCGAGTACCAAATATCCGAATGGCGGTGAGTAAAGCGTAACCGGAAGAATGCGCGGCCAAAAGACGCCATGGCTTGAGAGTCAGTGTGAGGCCTCAAACATACCCAAAAGTCACTGATGAGCTCAAGTCCGATTATGATTATGATCAGATACTAGAGGCCATAGAGTGCCGGATGATTATGATCAGATACGAGAGGTCATAGAGGGCCGGATGATTATGATCAGATACTAGAGGCCATAGAGTGCCGGATGATTATGATCAGATACTAGAGGCCATAGAGTGCAGGATGATTATGATTAGATATTAGAGGCCATAGGGTGCCGGATGATTATGATCAGATACTAGAGGCCATAGGGTGCCGGGTGATTATGATCAGATACTAGAGGCCATAGGGTGCCGGATGATTATGATTAGATATTAGAAGCCATAGAGTGCCGGATAAGATATGATTATGATTAGATATTAAAGGCCATAGAGTGACAGATAAGATATGATATGAGTAAGGATGAAATATGATTATGGATAGATATTAAGGTCACAGATGACCAGTAAAAGAGTTAAAGCCGAAGGCCGAAGAGCCAACGGAAATTATAGAGGGCATAGAGCGCCAGCGACTGAGGATTAAGTAACGAATTTTTTTTCGGGAGACATAGGAAAAATAATTAATGGAATGAATGAAAGTATGAATATGATGATTTTATATTATTGATATTATGGTATAGATAATTGATACGACTATATAGATAACTGATAAGACTATATAGACAATTGATACGAGATTAATAGATAATTATTACGAGGAATAGATAATTAAAAATAGACTTAAAATGAGGGGGGTGAGTCAGATAAAGAAGACCACCACGATAAATGCGAACAAGGGATGATAACATATATAGTATGGTAAATGGAGGAGAAATTAGTATAGAGTATAGAATATTGAAGTGTTATTTATTTTTAGGAATCAATAGTCAAACAAAGCAATCCAAGTCAAGTGCAAAGCAAAGCAAAGGAGAAAATATTTCAGAGCAAACGACAAAGCAAAGTGATAACAAAGGAACTTGAATAAACGAGCAGAAAAGAATTTGGAATAAACGTCAGAGTAGTTACAAGCAAATAAGCAACCAGAAGTTTCAAAGCAACCAAAGCAAGAAAGAGAAACGATAAAACCAGTCAAGCAGACGAATAACCGTAAACATTGATAGCATCAGCAACCACACGAGAAGCAAAAGCCAAGAGAACAGAGAAAAAAGTTTATTAAAAGCGGAAGAAAAGAAAAAAGTTCGCAACGGTAGAAGTGCCAAAACCGGAGTATCAATTACAGTAGCGACAGGAACCGGCACAGATAGTGGATTAACCGACGTTGAATTCAACAGTAGCGAAGAAAACGAAATAAACGATATAGAAAACCGGTTGCCAATAATAGAATCAGAGAACGAGGAAGAGAGATTAAAAAACTTAAACATTAACTCAAACATGGCGAATTCCATAAATTCCAACACGACTTCGACTCCGGATCCAAACCTGATGATAAATAACAATAATGCAACAGTAGGAGAATTCAGAGAAAAGTTTAGAGGAGAACCGTTTGACGGCAGTCTCAATAAATTGGATACATTCATAAAGGAATTTGAAGTGTATAAAAATATCTGTCACTGGACAGATCAAAAGGTAAAAGAGCGATTACCCTTGTATTTGAAAGGGAGCGCACAAGATGTATTCGTGGAAGAAGCAAGAGACGATACGAAATTGACAACGTGACAGAGATTATAAGAGTTCTTAATAAAGTATTCGGAATGAGAAAAAAGAGGGATGGAAGATATTTGACTTCTACATCGAAAACAAAGCGAGATGAATCAAAATTTTTTTTACAGTGTACGCATGTGAATTTAAAGGAAATTTTGTAAGGCCTTCGGGGAACATGATTTGCGAGTAAAATGTAGACGTCTTATAAGAGGAATCAAAATAGAAGACATACGAGCCAACTTGTATGCTTGCACCAGAAACATTTAGATAAGCAGTAGCAATCGCAACAGAGATGTGAAAGCCCATTCTAGGACTGGGATATCAAGTGGCAGTTCTTGGCACAGAACCAAACCAACAATCAACAGTCAATGGGCAACATCAACAATAACATTACAATCCAGCTATGAATCATTTCATTCCAAGCAGCACAGCGATGTTAAGCACCAAGTAACGAGAAATCGGAAGATAAGGTAATAACCAAGTAAGTTATAATTTATATTTCAGGAAAATCCAAATGCAAATGAAAATTGCTCCACAATGCAAAGAATAGGAATCGTCCAGAGGAATTTGTTTCCGAATTACAACTTGCCGATATGTGGTTAAACGGAGGGGCATACTGAGAAATATGTAGACAACCTATACAAAGCATGTTTACAATTGTGGACAACAAGGACACCTCGCAGCAACTGTAACATAAGAAGAGAACCAAAACCAAGTCAAGATAAATACTCTTATGGGAACCCGGCAAATTAACGTGATGCAAGAGATAGACATCTACGAGAAACACTACAACGAATGCCCATGAATTAAAAGAGTGATGCAACAGAATGCCACCAATATTACAACAATACGAATCACGATAATGAGAAGCCAATGAAGAGATTCAAAGAGTGCGAACTATGAGAATATTCAAGACAACAACAAGCTGATGGCAAAGACTACAAACAGAGGAGCTCAGGATCCAGCAAAAGATGGGAGAATCGAAAACAAACCCCGGAAAAGAATTTATATGATGAGAATGGAAATTCCAGATGAAATTCACACTGCGGAGCAGTGTGTTGAGAACGAGAGGGGAGGAAATATGTAACTGATTAACGAGAAAAACCAGTTGAATTACAATACTGATTGGAGGAAAATAGAGGTATCAAAGAATTCTTGCAAGGGGAGGCAAAAACAAAGACGTCGACAGTTAAAAGAAACGATAATGGGAAACCGAATGGAACCGGAAACTCAAGGATTAAAGAGCAGAAATGATTGATATAACGGAGGGCAAAACAGGGAAACATTAGTGTACGAGATAGATGACTCGAAAAAGAAATTATGACACAAAGACAGAGAGTCAACTCGAGAAATAAAGCAAGAGGAAGCTCTTGAACAAGAGGAGGATCAATAAAAGAAAAATACAATCCTAAACAAGAGAAAGCGGGAACTACAGAGGAAAGAAGGCACTATATTAAAAATAGACGGAGCGCTGAAACATTTAGAACAAGAACAAGCACTAGATCAAAAATAATAAGAGTGATTGGCAATAGAAATGCTATCGCAAGAAATGAAATAGCCAGAATGAAGAAATTGAACAGGAAGCTCAACTTATCACAAGGAAAGAAAGATTATCAGAACCAATATAACAAAAATCGAATCAGATGGATACTGCTACAAATAGAACAAGAATCAGAAAAGAAAAGCCACGTGGAGTGAAACTCAAATCGAGAACAGGAATAAGGAGATATGGTTCAAACAAAGGGCAACACAGATAATGAAAGAGGAGGAACAACTACATTTAATTATGTTGAGACAAATCCCAGACGATCAAACAGATTGTTGAGAAAGCGAGATAAAGCAGTCTGGGTGGAGAAATATTTCAGTTCC
This sequence comes from Schmidtea mediterranea, assembly GCA_022537955.1. Taxonomy (NCBI): domain Eukaryota; kingdom Metazoa; phylum Platyhelminthes; order Tricladida; family Dugesiidae; genus Schmidtea; species Schmidtea mediterranea. The sequence continues at coordinate 25,965,492 of CM039679.1, read as the reverse complement.
ATGCGAGGGAAAATAAACCTCAAAGATGAATTCAAATCCGAATTAGAGGAAGGAAACGAACGTGCAAAGAAGATGGAAAACAGAGATATTTTATAAGAAACTCAACGAGATTGTAGAAGAAGTAGATCGAAATCAATGTTCTTAATTCATGAGATTACAAACCGCATACAGCAGATTTAATGAAATTAATTTACGAAAGGATATCAACAGGATATGGTGCATTTACTGCATATGGAAAGATATGATAAAAAGTACCAAGAGAACTTTGAAGGGATATGATAGAAGAAGAGTATCAGGTTAATTATTGAATTTTCCAGAGATACCAAGACAGATAATAGCACAAGAGGCGAAAGCACAAACGAGTTGTATTGACTTGGGTTAGGTGAAAAAGCTAGGGACCCAGTTATAAAACATAACCTTGTATATTTATCAAGAAGGGGAAATAAAGCGAGATATACACCTAGCGGTTGCCCTAATATGGCCAAGGAATAAATGTAGGTAACGATTGAAACAAGAATGAAAAACTGAAGAAACGACAGCCAGAATATGGGCGATAAAATTCAAATATGTACAAAAAGAAATAACCTGGATTAGAAAAAGAGAGACGAAAAGTAATGAACAAAACCAGATCAAAATGACATAAGAACAAACAATAGAATCAAGTAGAAAATATATTAACGATTATCATTAACTGAGAACCCGATTTTTCAATTGAAATAATATTATGTAGAAGCTGTACGAGATAACAGATATTATGAGATTCGTAATGAAAGGAACAGATGAAGTTATTTAGCCAAATACGGAGAGAACATCAAGAGATATGAGGGGAGTTTGAACCAATAAAGATAAAGATTAAAATTACAAATTGACGAATAAAAGAAATACTAGTAGATCCGATTGTCAGATGCACGAATTTTTACCGACGGATAAATCGAGAAATTATACAACCGATAATCGAAGTAAGTTGACGACGGATGGTAGAGGGGTAGCAATAATGTACCACAAACGCCAAAGTAAGTCCGCGAGAACGAACCGATATACGAATTAGGTATTGGGAAGACCGGACAAACATTAATCATAGCCATGGATGAACCAGAGAGAAAAATTACAACAAAAGGAGTAACAACGATCCAAGAATTTCAAGAGGAATGAAAAGAAAATGGACCAATATAACCCATCTACCAGTTATGGAGGACAAGATGCGAAAGTGAGTACAACTTAACTATAGATTGATTCGCGATGCGATATCAACACCATGGAAAAAAGGTGTATGATGAAAAGACGAAAAGAATGGGAAATGGGAAATGAGAGAACCGAACCAAAGTGGGAGAAAATACATACCAGGAGAAGCGCCAGAAGGATGCAGCTAATGAACAACCTTGGAATATATGAAGATGAACATACGAAAAATTTACCAGAGGAAATGCTAAAACGAAATGGAAGTGGCAACAGAAGAAGACGAGGAAATAACGATAGTAGCTCGATTTAGCCCCATACACATGGAAATAGGGTGGATGGGCGGAAAGGTAAAATCGGGCCCTGAAGAAGAGAAATTCATTCGGTATTACAAAGCCATCAATTCTATTACAGAGATTCGGAGGGTTACCGGATGATGAAATTGGAGTATACCCACGAGATGGGGTTAGGAAAAGGAAAATATCTATCAGTGTATTTTCTGTTAGCAAGAGGGTATGGACGCAAGTTAGAATGGCCCATTAATCGAAAAGTCACAATTTCATCGCTAAACCCTGAATGGGAAGAGCGACACAGGAAAAAATTGGAGTAGGACCAAGATCCAATGATAAGCCAGAAGCCAAGATCCACGGGAAAATGTCTCGCAGCGAGGAAGTACCACAATTTATTTGAAAAATACGTAACACCCCAATTTCGTAAAAGATGATCGTATTACATCCACAATTGAAAGTAGAAACCAGAACGAGAAATGAAATACGATTCACCAAGCACAAGCGAGACCGCGAATCAGTTGTACTCGAAAAACGAATACCAGGAAACAAAATACTTCCCACAGATATAGACGACCCTGTGGAGAAGGAATTAACAAGATTAACGGAAACGCAAAATGTAGAGAGTTTTAGGCAGCGATATTGAGAACCGGAGCAAGAATCAAAGACGAACTGTAACAGATTTGGCAAAATGGATAATCGATTCGTGTAGCAGAGTGGGATTCTGCGAATATTGTAAGGATTAGATGATATCGGAGAATGTTATGCGTTGGTACCAGAGCAATTTTCGAGAAATTATCCGGAAAATGGAAAACATACCGAATGGGCAGGCCGAAGCAATTAGAAAAGTACATGTTAAAAATTTATGACGCCAGATTTCGAACCAATCGAAAAGAATTTTATATCCTGCCAAAGTAATGTGAGGTTGAAAAGAGAATACCGTACGAACCACCTTTCATTTTACAATAGAAGGACTCGATCATTAGACGACGATCTTTCGAAATTGGAGTTACGGCAAATGCAATTGGGTTAATAAATTATTTAAACGTAGCAAAGATCGCGGGTAGAGAACTTCAATAAAGAGAAATCAAACGAAAACGCAATAGGGCGGCAAGAGAGTCTAAATACGCCAGGAGTTCCACCTGCCAGGCCGATGAAGTTAATCGTTTTATCACAAAGGAGATGAGAGATACTGATATCTAAATGATATTGTGGACGAAGAACACAATCAGGAGAATTACCGGAATCAAGAGATTGTTCATGCAGAAGATTAACGATCTGAACACAGATGAACGACGACTAGTAGTGGTCAAGACACCAGTCGAAATTATAGAGCCAGATTACGAGGAGTTAGGGAAAAATAAAAAGAATGAAGAAGACGCGAAGTCGACAGGAGACAATGGGATAACTGGTTAAATTGAACGAGGAGCTCAACATCCAAAGAAACGGCAGGACGAACAACCCAAACGAAAAGAAACAGGTACAGCAATGGAAAGAAATCCAAGAGGGACGGACCAAAATTGATAAACAGCTCCAGAAGGAACTAAAGAACAAAATGCAGCATGGTCATTGACAACCGAAATTAAACAAGCTTAGCCGAAGTAACGAAAGCAGTTACGGGGAAAACTGAAAGGTCAAGAACAAGGAGCAAAGTGGATTCAATAGATTGATTAACTGATATGTGGGATTAGCAAATCCAGAATAAGAGAATTTTGAACTTTAATAATATCGGAGCAGAAGCGAAACGCTTTGGCAGCAATTTAAAGCCAATAATAAATTAAAATCATGACACAAAGTACGAACCACAACCAAAGATCCAGAGGTTATTGTTGATAATAAATCATTAACGAAACGATCTGATGACGAAACAGATATTTGGTAGGAATGGCCTACCTAATGTACATCGATCAGTGATATTACAGAACGAAACTCCAAGATACCAACCCAAACGGTATTTGAATTGCATAACAGCATTATAGGAAGGGTAATCGGGACCATTCCATCCTGACTTCAAGGTGGATGGCAAGCCTTTATAAATTTTGGTAAGTAAGGATGATCAAACCGAGATGATGCAGCGAAGTTAAAAGAGTTTATTACGGAATTCGAAACACGATTATGTCCAAGCGATCCAAAACAGCTAGAAAGGGATGATCGATATCCACTACAATTACTCATATGGGATGATGTTGCGTGAAAGGGGTAGAACCGTTTGTAAGTATACGATTGTGGACCAATATAAAGATTGGTGATAAATATTCACTAAAAGAACACCGGAAGAGTTGCAAAGCCTGAACCCCGTTAAATACAGACAACGCGAAACAGCAGTATTCGTATAACGTATATCAAGAAGTAGACTTCATTAAAACGGGAAATTTAAGGAATGTTCGTTAACGCGGAAAATCGCTGCTTTCCATTGCGGACATCCTCACACTCAACAATTATAGAGCTGGAACGGAACAACAGTGGTTTCTGTAACGCGGAGCGAATGTGAAGGAAGGATTCCGACGGACGTATCTCAATAGCTGGAAGAGTAAATGTGGCAGCCGAGGAAGAAAAAATAAAAACTTCCCGAGTGTACGCTGCGGGAGGAATAACGAGCTGGAGACGGAAACGGTGTCAAGGAGGGAGTTACCCTATTAAATCAATTGGTCAAAGAAAGTAGTTAAGTGATCGAAAACTACCAATTAAGTTGGAAGAAAATTCAAGGATATTTTTGATCCAGATATCGGAGCAAATGAAAAAGTTACCCTCAATTGTCTAGCAAACAGATAGATCATGTAATTACGGAATTCAACGATTGTATATTCACGCCGATTACCAGCACCTGTAGGGACTCACCTTATTGAAAAGTGGGCAATATTGATGAAGTGCAAGGACAGGAAGAGAAAACAGAAACTAACACGCAAAAAAGCGCATTGATGAAATACGAGACCGGAAGAATCGGAAAAACGATAACCCAACTATCGGATAGAAGTCACGCCAACAGTGGTTAATATCAACAGACAACCACATCGGAATGAATTTATAAAGGACGAATGGTGAGCAAATGCGACGAAATGGTAGCAGTACTAATTATAAAGGATATTTCTATATCACGAACAGCGATACGAACGCAAAGCGCACTGACCCCAAGGATGTGAAACTATATCTCATATAAATAACAAGATGGATTTCTTATATCATAGAGGGATTTGGCATAACAGAGAAATATATACTACGATTAGTTAAAAAATGATTTGTATTCCTGAACAGAGAATCATAAAAACAAAGTTCAGCAATGGCAATCACGAATCCAGATAACGCAATCCATTACTACACTCAGGAAGAGATTTTATTTTGGGAGAATTGTTGGAGAAGTTATGTTACGTACAAATGTGAAAGACAATTTGCCGACTTGCCAGAGAATTCAACGATTCCAGGATAATGATAAACGAATTAGAGATAATGCATAAAGGAAAAATCGATTCGCTCAGCCATGACAAGGATGATAAATCCAGAGATTCGTACCCTAATATGTCATTGTAGTAATGTATTATGGACATTATTCGAAATAGGATGGAAGTTGGTTACAATATTCCAACTCGAGTAATTCGTAGCACCGCCAAAAATTCTTGGATTAACGATTGGCCAGCCGAAAGCAGAATTCAAACCAGTTGATATATCACAGAGAGTGGATTATACCAAACAAAGATCTGGAACGAGCCAGAGACACTTATTATCCCAGACAAAGGCAAAGCATTTATCCAACATTGTTAACTATAAACGCGGAGGTAAAACTATGGAGAGAAAACCACTACGAATTTTTACTATCACAGACCATTTTCCAACACGCTACAGCAAATATGATGAAAGCCATGTGGGGAAGATTCTAATCTTCGGACAAATGATGGCAGGAATTTTAGGAATAATTCTTATTATTCAAATCGTAAGAGTAATATAAACAATGTTAGCATGTTTCGATATTTACAAAAGAGAGAGAAAATCAACTGGGAAAATGGCAATTGGATTCTTACCGTTTTTAGCTAAGACAATGGTATTACATGGACACAAGGATATCCAAGATAAAAGATTGGTAGGAATTCTAACGAAAATGAATGGTACCGATGAAGAAGTCGGACGAAAATTTAAAGCGATAATTGAGATTAGAAAGCGAGAAAACCAGAATGAAGCGACAAAAAACGAGTAACTGGAAACGATGGATAAATTTCAGAGTGATGCAGTAATAACGCGACAATGATGAAAATCAAGGAGGACGCAGATCTAACTCAAGAGCACTCAAACAATTGGGAAAATCGAGACAAGAACATAGTGGACATTATAATCATCCACCACCAGTATACGAATGTCTAAGAAAAGCAGTCATCAGTAGAGAGAAACATGCCAGTAGACGACAAGTACATACCAAGATCACACAATTTACGAAATATTATTATCCAGTACCATACGAACCAAATTGGCAATTAGTGCCAAGAAACAGCCAATAAGATCAAGAAGTGTGGATCAGGATTTCCAGAACTCAACTATAGCTATGTTACAAACATTAGCTGGACAACATTTAACGTCCATAGAAAATAATGGAGTAGAAATAAAAGCAATGATTGAACCGGAGCAACCATTCAGCAATAAATATGGGATAAAATACCGGAAGATTTGTGCATGTATAGAGAAGCTTAACATGGATTAATACTTAGAGAAGGAATCGTAGCGGTCATTGGAAAAATCATGTTCGTAATTCGGAATATAAAAATGTAAAAATCATACCGTATATTAGCAGTCATCAGGAACTGAGCGCAGATTGTATAATTGAAAGATCTTCATGCCCAGAATTACTAAGAGATATAATTAGATCTAGGATCAATGGGCTGAGAGATAAACGGACGATATTGTATGCTGAAATCAGAGTTGAGATGCTCGAGAAATTGTAGTGCCGGGCGCCACAAATGATTTGCTATGTAAAAGTGAATGAGGAGACCCAGAGGATAGATGATTTTTGAGCCTAACCACAAATTTTTGAAGGAAAGAGTAACTGCCATTGGCAGGAGATAGTTGTACGTTTTAAACGATAACAGCGAATTCCAATCAACAATTTACAAATTTTGACGAAGGAGATAAAGTTACTATGAAAACGAAAGATTGGGAAAATTACACCGATGATGGATTATTGAACTTTCCAACAGCAAAACTGAAGGAATGAGGAGAATTTGGACTATCGGACAGTCAGCTACTAACACGAAGCGGAGAAAGAGGGCAACTACACAAACTTGCTAAATGGAATTTCAAAGATATATTTGCAGATTCTGACTTAGATCTCGGTACAAGCGATGTAACGCAACACACGATACCACTAACAGATGATACCCCAATAACACTACGGCCATATCGATTGGCAGAAGCTCAAAAATCAGTAGCAGAAAAAGAAGTTCAAAGCATGTTAAGACGCAGGAGTAATCGAACAAGTTTCGCCATGGCAATTCCCAGTGGGTCATGGTAAGAAAAAAAGACGGAACACAACGTCTGTATAGATTATCGGACGCTCAATGCAGTGACAAAACGAGATACATACCCGTTTACAGATATAAATGAAATGTTACAATGTATCACGGAGCAGCCTATTTTACATCGCTAGACTTAAAGTGGTTATGGCAAATAAAGTCAAGAGGAAGACAGAGAAAAAACTGCTTTTACTATCGGAAAAGTTTTTACCAATTCAAGAAAATGCCTTTTGGACTAACCAACGCACCAGCTTCATTCCAGAGATGTATGACTTTGTAACTCACGGCATTAATTGTATGGTATATATATTGATGATTTATTATTTATTCTAGCACCTTCGAGAACATTTAAAGATATCCGTAATGTATTCGTTCGACTGAGACAATGGAAGTTAAACTGAAACCATCAAAATTGCTATTGGGCAAAGAAAAGTCACTTCTGTTAGAAATATTGTTCAGCAAAAGGCAAAAACAGATCCAAGAAAACATCGAAAAGATAAGAATTGCCCTGACCAAGCGTCACGCAAGTGCAAGAATTCTTTAGGCTTCATGTTGGATATTATTCGAAAGTTCATCAAGAGTTATGAAACTATTCGCGGAAAACCAATTACAAGAATGACCAAAAAAGATACCCCGTTTATATGGGAAGTAGGAACAACAAACAGCCTTTGAACACTCAGAAATAAACTGATATCAGAACCAATACTTCGTACACCAGATTTTAAAAACCGTTTTGTTAGCACAGACGCAAGTGGATATGCATCTGGAGCAGTTCCTAGGACAATGAGATGACGAGAAAGGAGACGAGTTATTGGATATTAAGTCGACGTTAGAAACATGAAAAGAATTCTCCGTGACTGAAGAGAGGCGTTAGAATAATCCAAGCTATTTCAAACATTTCAAATATTTATTATTGGGGTCACGAGATATATATCCTCAGATCATCAACCATTGGTTGGCTAGGCCATAAAGAGCCTCGAGTTAGATTAGAGATGGGCGATGCAGTTGCAAGAAATACTCGCCAACGTATATAAAAATTCAAATCAGGAAAAGCCAACGCTAACGCAGACTGCATGTCAAGATTTGTATTTTGAGGAACTGATGGATAGGATGTAAGACGAATATGCATGATAATCGCAGAGGACATCGACTTTACAAAGCTGAAAAAATGACAGAAAGAGACGAAGAGTTTGAAAACAATATCGAATTCATGGAAACCAATGTATGAAATCTTTCGACAACAACAGTAAATTAAAGAGCATTATGGAAAACACAGACATCGATATACCTGGAGAAGGGATGGCTTATTGTTAATGGATGGTGAGAAACGACTTATGTGTTACCAGGATTAAGTAGACGAAGTAGGTATTAATGCAATATCACGATTGGAAAACTCGGAGGACACCTGTCAGCTAAAAGAGGAAGCAATTACTGCGTTCAAATATTATTGGCCAAATATCGGAGAGGACGTAAAAGGATGGATAAGATTGTCTGATATGTGCAACCAGAAATAGCCACCAGGAGTTAAATATTGGAAAGCACCGCTAAACCATTGCATCCACCAGAACAATTGCGATGCAATTGCAATGGATGTAGTAGACCATTACCAAGAAGACCAACGATGGAAATATCTATATTAGTCAGTGGAAGATTATTTGTCCAAAATTCCCGGAGCATTCGCAATACAGATCAAAAGCTAGACAATAGCGATATCCTAGTAGGGAAATCTGATAGATACGGACACCCAAACAGGATCCTAATGATCAAGGAACCCAACTTATGAGGCGAAATAATAGAGGGAAAGTTACAAATTACTTCAGAATTGGAAGTTGAGAACACCATACCACCCCGCAAACAAATTGGTCAAACCGAACGATTTTGGCTATTTGATAGAATATGATGTCGAATTTGCTAGCAGACACCAAAAGATGGACGATATTAAATCTATGCCTTCATGGCTTTTTATAGAATGTCCATACACTCCTGCAACAAAAATGGTCCATTCAAATTATAATGTACGGCAGAGAATGTAAATTTGCCGATAGACTTAGAATATCAACACCAATATCGCAGTATATGGAATTGATGATTATGTAACAGGATTCAAAGGCGGGAATGCAAGATATCTGGAAAACGCAGGTATGATATTAGATTTAACAGAAAGTATAAAGACTGCACGATAAAAAGAGGACGTCGTGAGCTAACTTTTCAGGTTGGAGATGGGTATAATTGCGACGCCAGAATTATCCCAGCGGTAGCCAGAAATTACAAAGATGTGGTAAAGGACCTTAGAGTAATGTATTGTAAACGAGAATAATGCTCGAGCTTTAAACTCAGTCAGCACCCACTTCACTTAGACCTATTACTGAACGTGAGTAGATGTTAAGCGGTACCGGAACAATAACAAAGAGGACCAGGAAGAAAATCGAGGTATGCAAACCAGATCACAAACCAAACAACTGAGTATAAACGGACTACGATGAGTTGAAAATAGAAGCGACATCAAATAATACGCTTAGAGGAACTTAAACAGATAATTCAAATACCTACGGCGACAAGTAATGTAGACAAGATGGATATATTGTAAAAGCCATCAGGAGAAATAATTAGCCAGAATGGGTCGAAGGAAAGGCATGGATGGAATAGTAAACAAGCAGGGGGAAATCGCAATGGATTATGCTAAAGAGCTAGAAACCCACCACGAAATGGACCGCATCAAGGAAATACCATGCTCTTCACTATGGCAGTGTAGAAGGAAAACGTACCTTTGCATATTTGCAGTAAACAATAAACACTCAAAGGATAATAGAACATAATCCAACTTTGTCAGAAATGCGGACACGCCTCAATTACCAAACGAAGGGGACAACACCACTAATGTTCGCAGTTGCAGCAGATGCTTCTTACAAAACAGGTTCTGATGAGAACTACTAAAAACAGGCATCATCGTTCAAAGAGAAAGATAATTGGAGAGATATGTATACACTATTGCGCTGAAAATCCAGACAGGCAAGTGCAATTAAAGTTTTATAACAGTTAACGCGACAATCAGGAAAGCGAAAGAATGATTGGGTAAAACAATCCAAACATTATGGGGATCAGCTATCGACGCAACAGACGAAGCCGCAGCCACCTGATTGAAATGGACCTACGAAGAGTCATCACTTAAGAGTATCGATTCTGAACTATATTGGTAAGAAACAGAAACGTCCTTATTAAAGAAACTATACGCCCTTCCATTTCAAAAACGATAAAGCAATGTTTGAAGTTGGGAAGGACTGAATTCACCAATCACCCAAAGAAACATACGATCGGAAGATAGAAGGAACAACTATTGATGATAATACACAGATGGCATTCGAAGCATTAGAATTTCAAGCGAGTAAACAAGAAAAGCGAGATGGCGATATAAAGCGAGAATAAATAAAAGTATTTACGAGGAATAATTGAATATAAATGTCCGAGTGACGACATTTTCAAGGCAACCCCGGATGAAAATAATAATTGGAAGAAGGGGAAGTGACACAGCAAAACCCAGATAATTTCAAGTACCAACCAAATGTAGAGATGAAACAATTCAAACAACAAGAGAAAAAAGGAAATCAATTCATACGAGGACGTCAAGAAACGAACCACAGCAATAACGAGGGGAAGCGAAACAGATGATGTTACTACAACAAAAGGAATCAAAACCGACCGACCCTTGCTACCAAAATATGATATTTGTTACGTCCATCAAGTAACAGAAGCTGGGGAAACATCACGAAGGAGATAAATCGTTCAGAATACGACCAATAATGACAAGGAAGCGCAAGCAAAGGCAATATGCTTACAACTGACGATGAATTACAGCTAAGCTGTCCCCCCCATTTTTTCGGGGGGATCAATTAGGAAAACCAGGAAAGATGGAAATACGATCCGAAAACTCATCATCATGTCAGACCACCAAAGATGTATGTAGAGATGCTACAGAAGATAGAACCGTAAAATTCCAGTGAAGCCAGGGATAGGCAATTGCGAATATAAAAAAGGATTTAGAACAATTGAACAAGTATGTATACAAATAAAATTATCGGATTGTTTGGAAAATGAATATGGAAGCAGGAAAGAATGCGAATGGGATAGGCTTAGAAGCAATGCAGAAGTATAATAATATGTGCCAAACATGATATAATAATAACATGCACATTAGCCAAACCTTGGGAGAAAAATTCACAACACCAAAGGAAGAGCCATACAAACGTCGAGTACGAGAAAATAAAGAAATAATAATAAAAGTGGAATCAGACCCAAAGAGCGGAGAGGAGATAATAGTTGAAAATATGGGCAAAGAACCCATTACAAAAGTTTGTATATTCGAAACTAAAGAACGGACGATAAATGAAAGAATTCAATGGTCAAGCAAATGAAGATATTTCAAAACAAAAAATCCGCATCCCAACCAAAAGAAGCGTGGAAAGTATATTCAGTACATTGTTTCAGAAAGGAAGAGATATTACTGGGAAAATCAATAACAGAAGGAAACTCTAGAATCAACTTACGACAAACGTCAGAAATAAAACGAGAGAAAACCGTATCAACGCCAGATCAGAGAAGTAAGCCTTAATAATAACTAGAGTCAAATGCAGCAAATGAAAGAGATAGTATTTGAAACACAGGTGACCGTATCACAAAAATCTGCGTATTACGACCTTTAAAAGAAACGAACCAGTAAAACAAAAGAAATCAATGTAAACAAGCAAAACGATACGATCGAAAGTATCGCATACGACGAAAAGAAAAACTCCTGAAGAATATGTTATAATTCCCAAAAGTGAACTCATGAGCATTGGAGAACGATAACAAGGAACCACTCAAGTCAAATGCGACGTCACCTATTAATAAACATCCGAGAGAAAACCAAGAAACGAAATGGAAAAAAAGGAATTGATCATGGAACGACAGCCACCTTTCAATTCACGAAGCATTACAACTCCAGAAAGCACTCAAAGAATGTACAACCAAAGAAGGGATAATGGGAGACAAACCAATGCAGAGAATACGACCGTCAACATAACGAAAAGATTTATGATAAAAATCGATTTGGAATAACAGGCGAGCAATAGTAAGCTCGTAGTAATGCTGATAATAATTCAACTAGGTGGCAAGACTACAAATGCAAAAGACAGCAGCGAAGAGAAGGATTATGGCCAGCAGTGGAAAAAATTCAAACTATTTATCTAATTAGGACAATACGATGCAGAAGGAACCGAGTATGAATCATAAGGAAACTCTAGTACAAGCGGACTTGGTTAAAAGCACCGTCCCTTATAAAGCACACAATGGTCCATGGAATTTGGTAATGATATATTCATGATAACGAATGAGAATATGGGGATATACGGACATTACGTATAGACGTCCCCGGAGACGATGGTAGTTAACGAAAAAGAGACATTTGTAATGTGTAAATAGTATAATAGTTAGTAATTAGTATGTATATTTATATAAATATTGTTACAAATGTGATGTCGAAATTAGTAAGCACAGAATGGAATTTTACGATGAATTAACGATGTATTATAACCAACAGACTGAATTCGAATAATGCCAATCAACAAAATCAGTAGAATCACCCATTCGTAGAAGGAATTCAACAACGCAGCTGCCATGCAACCTTAGAGATTGCAGAATTTTAATCAAGATTATACAGTCAGGGTCCGAGCACGTGGAGCGGACAATGTGATTTAATGACATTTAACGAAACAATGCGCAACTTCAGTGGGACAATACTCATCTAGTTTACGAAAGTGTGACAGAGGTCTACAACAGCCATAAGACTAGAAGAGCAACAGAGACCATACTTAAATTGGCAGAGGAATGAATGAACAATTAGCAGATTCGTAGATTGGCAAGCTGCGATAGAAGATTACGTAGTAATCAACAGCTCGTAATTCCAGCAGTTGGGTGGACATGGATTAGCATCAATGCCAGAATTCACCCGAACCGGATTCAAAGTTAGAGTAAAATAAGCGTACCGTTGTAAATATTAAAACAAACGACGAACGATGCAACGTCAGTAATTGAAAATTTTTTGTAGATATGCAGACGATCATCGAGAGAATTAGAGGAAGCGAGAATCCATCCGAAACTACGAGACGAATAATGAAGGAAACAATCAAAGTGGGTGAACGATATAAAAGAAAGACTACAATGTTTGTAATGTAAAGATTTTGCGATTGGAGCTCGAGACAGACGAAATGCGGATGCGAATATGCTCGATTGTACGATAGAGTATGAAACAGAACATAAAATGCCCTGGATGTGAGAAATATTGAAGAGACGAAGACCTACAAACAATGGATAAAGTTACCAACAAGAGATCAAAACCTATCATCCATGCCAAGTTAAAGATTGATGAGTGGAAGCTTATGAAGGAAGCTGAAGTCAACCAAACGATGTGGAATACAACGAGATACTATGCGAAAAATGTCACAACCACCACAACGAAAAGGTTGAAAGAACATCACCAAGTGTGCATCAAAGAGAGAGGAAAAATGCGGTTCTGTGGGAGTTCACGACGAATGATAAAATAGAATGGGAACATCGGACCAAAAGGAACAAATATGCGATCTATATGAAGGAATATGCGCAAATCAACTTGCGAGGAAGTAAAGTCAATTAAAGGAAACTTGGAACAAATGTAGCGTCAACCAGTCATAATGCCGTTGTAGATTATTCACATTGTCGAGCCAATACCAATTGCGGAAATGCAAGCAATATGATAGAAAATGTATTCGAGCACACGGAATCATGATGAAAACGATAGGAATGTTGATGGGAAGTAAAAGCCTCGAACAGACAATGATGCACAAAAAAGCAATAATAGGAAATTTAGATCCAGAGAACTTCGAGAGGAGCCAGGAATTACACTCAGAAAATGCTCGAATAGGAAAAAGAATTTGCAACAGATGACAACAGCCTAAAGGAATAGAACACACAGCCTTGATAGCCCAGAAAAACCCACAGCACCATTTATATGGAAAAACCGAATTTGCAGAGAAACTCCAGAGGCCAAAAGATGGAAACACAAGAGAATTCTAGATAGCATCCACCAATTATTACAGTTGGAAAATGGATCAAATTGAGGCATTTAGATTATATCCGAATGGAGATGGAATGCCAGTACATTAATCAGTGTCTTTCATCAGAGTTAGGAAGAGGAAGATTATGATGAATTATTAACATGGTCTTTTTAAACAAAACATGATTATTAACGATTGATAAGGACAAGAGGATTTATCGTTACCATTCAGAACAGGGAATGAACCCACAGGATGGGAAGGCCAACACTGACTGGAATCAGCAATTGGTACACCACGTTTTCTATCACAACAACGATTGAGAGGAGAAGGATTCTGCGAGAAGACAATCTGTTATATAAAATTAGAGTGGGAGAAGCCAGGACAAGACTGGTAAAGGAAAAACGGAAGTGTAAATAAATGATAATAAATTATAAAATCAAATAAAAATCAAAAAATTCAAATAATCAGAAAAATCAGAAAAACAAAATTCAAAATATGACGATATAGCATGGCAAGCGGAATCAGCGAAGAGATAAGATACAGATGAGAGAAGGACCAGATTCGTAGAACGAGACTATGGAAAAACCAGAAGAGGAAGAGAAAGTTAATACACTTGCAGCAGCATTTATATTACTATAAAGGACTACGACGGACAAGGACGGCCAACGCAAATTCATAAAGCGAGTATACTCCATGAGAGTGAGAAACGAGGAGCTGAGAAAAAGAAGAACAGAGATATTTAACGTTTAAAGAAATAAAGTGTTTTACCGGACCGGCAAAGCACAAGAAATGGCTGCAGAAAGGATTTTTATTTTTACCGGGAACGCCCGACTACAGATGAAGTTACCTGTATTTATTTAAATGGAACTTCGCCAAAATGGGAAAAGGTAGAAACAGCAAAACAGAGAACACCTGATGGAATTTTTCAACCTGCCCCATTTTAGAATTTATTGACGTCAGGAACCAAGCAATGAACAGATTAGAGGACTCATGACAATCAGAATTAGACAAGATGAAAAGGAGGAGCGAGAAAAAAGATAACGATAATAAGAATTTCGAGATCCAACGTTAATATGGGAAAAAGAGACTATAAAGAACATTCGAAGAGAGAATTAAAACTTTCAAAGGAAATCCAAGAGCAGCAGAATTTGCGAGTCAAGGATCATTGTCCAAACAGCAAGAGGGGTAATTTTAATGTGCGAAGGATTCAAAAAATCAACAGCCAATACCAGATCAGAATGTCAAACCTAGCATAAAGGAAAAGTGTATGTATAAGCAAGAAAAGAGTCAATAGAATATTCGAAATAATATCACCAACCAGCAAATAGAAGATATTCTATCGCAAAAACGAGCCATATGCTATTATCAGGAGTAGGTACTCAAAAGATGGGAAAATAATCAAGAAAGGATTTTAGTTATTTGAATGTACGACTCAACAGCATAATTCGGAGCAATCAAGCGATATCAGGAGAAACCGAAAGAAAATCGTGACAAATCAATGATAAAAGAAGCTATTTTGGAGCAGTGATCAATGTGTGACATGTTGGGCAAACACATGGTGGAATAATTTTTACTCTCTGTGGTCATATGGTACATTGTAAGCAATGCGGGGATAAAAAGTCATATATGCGTATGTAGAAAGCGATCACGGGCGGATCAAAGGATTCCGTTTCGTGATCAGTAATAGAAACGAAACAATGTGTAAAAAGTGTAATAAGGGATAACGTAAACAAAAAAAAATTATAAAACTCAAACCACAAATAATACGAGATGATGTAAAATTATGATAAATTTTGAGATGTTGGAAAGAGAGATATCGATATTAATATTTTAGAACAATTATGAATCCAACGAGACAAAGAAGTTGAAGAGTAAACCAGCATCAGGATTCATCGGGAATCAATTAAAAGTAACAGTGAAGAGTAGAATTGTGAGACATAAGGACGTTGCAACTAAAAGAAATGCTTACTATCGCAGAAGAGGATTAGTGAAAGAGACTTCTAAAAACGAAATGATGAAAGAAAAGTGGGAGAAAAAAACTAGAACAAAAACATAACTTACACGGTGAAGGAAAAGAGAAACGTTACCAAGAGCGAGAGAGGAAATGATGAGGAATTCATGCAGAACAAACTACGAATCAAAATCAACGGAAAGGATACCAAACCCTGAGGCAGAGAAGCAGGTCAACAAGGTGAAATTCGAAAAGATTGCCGAGAAGTGATTAAAGACAAGAAGCAGAAATAGCGAGGGAAGAGGAGGAACTATAAAATTATACAACAATGGCAGGAGGAACTTGGGCAATTAGCCCATACGATAGAGGAAGACCAAGGGACCCATACATGGGACAAGCCAAGAGTGGGCAAACGCAAAGCAAGATACTGGAAAATAAAATGGACAGAAGATAGAGAACAATCAAGATAATTGGGAATCGCGAATCAGACATTATATTAGCAATTAGCCAAGGGAGATAGAGCAAGAGCTTACAAGCTAATGGAAAATGCGAAAAAGAAGTCAACAAGCTGAGAATCAAGGCCACCATCAAAGAAATTTGGAGCCAGGACGATAGCAGGAAGAATAGTGATCCAAACAACGGCGGAAGCGAGAAGATGAAAGACAGTTAGATTGTCGAAAACGGGGAATGCGATGAAATGGGAAATAATACGAAAACAAGATCACGAATGTTGCAACAACGAGAACGAGGGATGCTACTTGCAAGAAAAGACTCTAAAACAGAGACAAATACAACAAATAAAAACGCGAAAGACAAGAAAGTGGATCAAATCAGAAGCAGAAGATGAGACCGTACTAAGAGCAGAAGAAGATGATGTTACCTAAAAAGATATCTTGAATATGAAAGATGGGAACTATGGGAACAAGTCGAAGTGCAGAAAGAAACATTGATGGAACTGCGAAGAAATCCAAACAATGAATACATGAACGAGCCATACAAAACCATAATAAGGTCAGGAAACCGACAAGGACCTCAGAAAAATGGATCGATCAGTTAAATCGAAAATATCGGAACCCTACACGAACAAACGGATGAAAGACGGGCAAAAAACCACAATTAAACGAGAGGATAACAGACTCCACAGGGTGAACGGACACCGAGGAGTTGCGGTATTTAAGGAATCCAGTTAGCTCAACTCGAAGTCAACGACCAGTTGAAGAACAAGTTGAGCAGAGATAAAGCGATAAAAGCAGTGATACGAGGGGAAACGAACAGAATTTGAGAAAGAAATGAAAACTAAAAGCGTTTAGAAAACACGCATCAGTTGAACGGCGAGTTGGAGGAATTTAACCGAACAATACGAATATTTGCCTATCTCTTAGACGAAGAGATACAATTTATCAAATTCCTTGCAGAGAACGTAACATATGTTACAACCGACCACAATCCTGCTTATTGCATTATACCCAATGGAATTATAAAACCAAGTACCCGCCGACCGATTGAAGGGATTCGGGGAGACGACGAAGCGGCATATTAACCTAAGAGGAAAAATTTAAAGTTGTAAAAGACATAAAAATATAAATGATAAAACCAAAAATTGTAATCGATGTATATTTAGCATGAATCCAAACGAAATAGAAATCCGAATGAATCTAGAAGACGGAGAATTACGTACCAAGCCATTCAATTTGTAGAACCAATCGAGGCAAGACCACTGAGGTATTACAGTAAAGATGGAGAGCCGGAAAAGAAAGAATGGGCAAGGAGTTATTGGAGGGAACAAGATTCAGAAATCGCCGGATTATCAACAACTAATCAGTCAAAAATAGTCAATATGATAACGAAACTACCTCCAGCTGGAGAGAAACAGAAATCAAAAAGAGAGAAAATGAACGATTGATGCGGAATTAGCCGAAATTAAGGACTCGTGTATCTGAAGTTATTGGAAAACCGAAGCAGAACGAATGCGATAGCAGAAAAAGCGAGCAAAGATATGTAATACACAGAGACGTTGTAGAAGCAGAGAGATAAAAGAGAGTCATCAACAAGCTCAGGACGAAAATAAAACATTACGAACAGCTCCAGGAAGCGAGGACGAAGCTGGAAAAGCAAACAGCTACGAATTTAAATTAATAACGTCAACTTAAAGAAGCAAGCGAGAAAGAATCTTTTCAATTTGAATCTATAAGCCACAAAGGGTTATCAAGAAAACAAAGAACGGATTAAGAACTCCGAAAATAATCCGAGCGATTATAAGAGCCAAGTCCTATAATGAGTTTTCAGAAAACAAACTAAAGAGGAGTGTGCGGAACACACTAACCAGAAAAGATAGAGAAAGATAAAAGGGCTAAACCACTGTAATAACGAAATAACCTTGTAAATAAATATCATTATTAGTATCAAATGAGTATGAACCAATCTGTGGTATGATATGATATAATGAGAAAATCATACTGGAACCCGGTATAGAAAAATGCGAGAAATCCCACCTTCAGAGAGGGGGACAGGCACTGTGCCGATTTCAGGAATTTTGCAGGAAACCTCGATAATGAGAATGCCAACAAATAAACTCTAATGTATGCAATTTGCCCACAAAGAAAACAAGGGACGGAATTGAACAGAATATCGAGAAACCCAATAATTACAACCCTACTGAAAAATATGAGAGATAGCCAATATAAAATGGAACGAGAGATAAAGAAACCCATAGAAATATTCATCAACAAATTCAAGAAAGCCAAGGAAATCCGTATAAACCAATTCAGAATCCAAATCGCCTTCAATCCAAAAGGAACAATGAAACAAATTAAATGAAACCCAGTACAACAGTCTATAATCGATGTACTACGATTGTTATAACTCTTAACATGATACTCTAATATGCTGTCTCATCCTCGCCTAACAACAAAAACAAGCAAATGCAAATACCCCAATTCAGAAAACTAGAGAATGTTTACCCAATCCAAAATACCGTCAAGTTAGAAAATTCAAGACTCTGCATATTTCATCAAATCCCCCTTTCAGATAACCCCGCTCGAAAGCGAAATCGCCGGTCAGCGATTTCATTTCAGCCAAATATAATGATTTACATTGATTGATTATTCGATGTCTATGTGATTTGAACTGGATCTATAACTCGCATTTGTTATTAAAACTGAACTATCCATTTGATTATGTATCGTGCCGGACCTTAAGTCATCTTTGCCTTTTTTGATGATTTACTTCCTTGATATTTTTTGATGTGTGTTGAAATGTATGGATTATTTTAAATCATTGAAATTGCGGCGGTCGCAATTTTACGAACCCGCCCGAGTGTTTTTTGTTGGGCCACACGTTAACGGCTTGAGAATGTTTAAATGGATCAGAAACAACACGCAAAAATAACACGAAATTTTAAATAAACCACTGAGGAAATAAAGAATTAATTAATAATAACAAAATAAATTAAATATTACAAAATGCCGAAGATTCGCCGATACTATTACATATTTAACAGACAAACACAACAAATCGACCGAATTGAAAATCAATTAAAGTTCATTAATGAAATTTTATCGAAAAATTTTGAATTTAGTATATTCAATAAAAATTATAACAAAATTATAAATAATCGAAATAAAATAAATAATAGAATTTGCTAGGAATAACAAGGTCGAATTTGTTTTACTGCATCAAATTTCCACGTATACAATAGGTATATATACTGATCCATTTTCAATTTAACTAACCATTTCCAAACAATTTTGACTTAACCATTTTTTGAAACTTATTTTCCAATCCGTGTGAAGCTATTTTAGAACCTTATTTTCAAGCTATTTGAGCTAATTCAATTGATTTAGACTTATTTTGATCTTATTTTCAATCGTTGTGAGCTATTTAGAACTTATTTTCAGCTATTTTAGGTGAGAATATTTTGGTTGGGCTCTTTCAGTCCGTTCATAGCTCCTTGTAGAGCTCTGCTTGCGGCGACGTGGCTCGAGGGGGCATTATGCTTTCTGTTATGATATTTATGCTATTATTTGAATTTGGGAATGGTTATGAAGGGTATTCTGTTATTTTGTCCTAATTTAATAAATATTATTATATCATGATTTATTTGATATATATTTTTTTATTTTAAACTAAATTGAATGTCGAAATTTTTCCGGGCCCACAGCGACACATTCACGCAAGATAGTAATCAAATAGTACAGATGCATGTGTGGTGGAATCGCAATGATATGTACCCGTGAAAGACTCGGCGGTGAGAACGCAGGGGTTCGTAGTTCATTTATCCTTACCTGAGCGGAATAGGAAGGTCTCTGGCTGTTTCTCGTTCTCAATTTCTGTAAAATCTGACCTAAATTATGTTACTACGGCTTAAAATTATACACGAGTTCCATTGGGCCTCAATAAATATATATGAACACAATATGCGGTCTAGGCTTTAAGGGAAAGGGTACTTGGGTTAATTTAACTGGAATCGTTTGTTATAACTATTTTGGATTAACAGTTTGATAAATACTATTTTTGGGAGTCTTGAATTCGATTAATTGATTATTGTAAAATTAAATAACCATTATTGTAGAAGTAAGCGTTTTATGGCTAAAAATAGTAATGTTGGGTAAAGATTAATTTAAACGTCGTTAATTATTGATTGGAATTGGCAAATAATTTCATCAGTTATTATTATAATTCATTTCTAAAAGTTTCATCTGTCTTGGATAGAACGAGTTATGTATTTGATCTAACCAAATCAACCCGATAAAAAATGGAAAGCAGTTAAGGAATCGATTCATTTGATTTCAATAAAGAAACGTAGTCAAATTAAGGTAAACGATTTTGAAAATAGTATTGGAAATCCCTTACTTAATTTGTTTGATTAATTTATTGTCACCCCACTATTACCGTTAATTTCTTTTTGATAAAATTTGAGAAGTGATTGAGTAAATCAAGTATTTAGATTTAAATCTATTGATTAAAAATAAAACGAATATAAATATGCGTTGATTTAACTTGAAACAATTTATTATGTACGTAAATGATTAATTAGTGCAATAATATTGAGAAAAACCCAATATTCTGTTTTTGTAAGTAAATTTGATTTAGGACTAGAACATAAGGTTCCTTAGATGGAGCTTGATTAGTGTATTAAAGTAACTTCATAGATTTAGTTGAGATGAATTGATAACCGTAAAACGTAATTAAGTTAAAATGGATTCACGGATTTAAAACGATGCTTTAAAATAACTTTGTGGGCT
>CM039679.1:25923832-25944179 GCA_022537955.1 Schmidtea mediterranea | reverse complement strand
TAATTTCCAAATGCTGAGATTGCTGATCAGTGAGGTCGAATGAATTTCAATACTATGAAAAGTCGTTAAATTCGAAAAATGTGGTGACAACGTGATACATCTTAGCGAAAGTCTAGAATAGGAAACATTTACAATAGTAACTAAGATAAATCAATTAGACAAAATGAATTGCACGACACTTTTGTCGCATTTGGTAACGTTTTATCCTGCAAAATTGCAACTGATGAGTATAGTAAATATAAAGGATATGGTTTCGTACACTTCGAAACTATGGCTACTGTAACTAACACAATATATGATATTAAAGGGACTCTAATAACAAATAACAAAGTATTTGTCGGACGTTTCCTATCAAGAACAAATCGAGCTAACTGCGATAACAATGTTAAATTTACGAATCGTTACAAAGAAAATTTTGGTGAAGACCTCGATGATCAAAAATCAAGAGAAATATTTTTAGAATTTTGTGAAATAACTAGCGCCAAGTTAAGGGGTGATGAAAATGGAAAATCTAAGGGATTTGGATTTGTATGATTTTCAAATCCAAAAGAAGTCACCCAAGCCGTTACGGAAAGGAATGCGAAAATTTGTAAAAGAAAGCCTCCTTATGTACCCCTTGCTCAAAGAAAAGAAAACCGTAAAGCCTACTTGCGTTTTAATATATACAAAGTGTCAATCCTCATCGCAACAATCATACTAATAAAACTCGGTTAATACTCTTATATCTGGTAGACCTTCCGAGGGACTGTCTATTTTACCAAATCCTGTTGCACAAATGCTTATATTCCACGCGTCTACACTCAAAGTGCAGCATTTATGCGAACACCGAACTATTGGTTTTATCGAATGCATCCATTACAATTTTGGTTTAACGGTGGCAATATGAAACAATTGGAAAATACTCACTTCGGAAATATGGAAGGCTCACCAGTACCCTTTCAGAACAACACAACTGAAATGCAAGAAAATAAAATTAGACAGGTACTAATGATAATTAATCAACAACTGATATTAAGTAATTATGCAAACTCTATTAAATATGCTCCTCAAAATAGCCATCCAAATACGGGCGTTAAGATACCAATCACTTCGCAAGCTAGTAATATTAGCCAATAAAGACTTTCTAATCATCCAACTAAACAAAATACAGGTCAATCTTTAATTTCTGGGAATCCAAATGTTAATAGACCGATTAACAATGGCTTAAATCAACTGGTTTAAGGAACTTTAGATCCTATGACAATTTCAACTCTGGAATCTGTTGCAATTTCTGAACAAAAGCAAATTCATGGAGAACGGCTATACCCTTTAGTGCATAGAATGTATACAGAATTAGCCCGCAAAATTACTGGAATGTTTCTTGAAATTGTTAACACAGAATTTCTTCATATACTAGAATCGTAAGATTCTTTGACGACAAAAATAGAAGAAGCTATGAAATTACCAGTCTCATAAAAATCAAAACGTTATAGTCACTGATATGGAACAAAGACTTGCAAAACCAACTGAGCCGCTCAATCGAGATGCGGACAAATTACTACGTAAACAGGCCAAATCCATGAAAAATCAAGAGTTTGTAAAGACTACTAGGAATTTAATTATTCTCGTAAAATATATCGAAGATAAAAACACTTCCAAAAGTATAATCAACGCTCATCGCCTAAGAGAATAACTTACCGTGGATAGAACCTGATGAAAGACAATACGGATATCGTAATGACACACAATAACAAATTCATGATTCTTACAAAATGCTTCTGTAAAATTAATACAAACTCTTTTGAATTCGAAATTTGACATCACACTTAGATGCACATAATCCAAGGAACAGAACTTTATGCTTCTACCACTCTAAATACCGTATGGAAGCTCTGAACTGTCAAAAATGGATGCCTGTGGAGAAATAGACCTGCGACATGCGAAGTTCTTCAAATATTCATCCACGTTGCAAGAGATCACAGTTACACCGTCATTTGTTTTGAAGGGTGTAAATATTACCAGAACCCTAAAACAACACAAAAACTACAAAAAACTAGTAAACCTATCTCCGCATAGGGCAACAGATGATAAAAGGTTCGCACGCCCAACAACATTAGTATCTTCATTATCACCTTGCCCTTTACTTACTCAACCTCCCTTTAAACTACGACAAATATTCTTAGTAAACGTCAAATCAAGCTCATTCAGTTTTTTGACATCGTCTAGAACTTCCATAATAAAATTTCTTGTACACAATGTTTCAACCTTCTCTATCCTCCCAACAATATTTCCAAGAAAAAGAAATAACATCACCATACTCAAAACTGGTACAGGAGATACCCTAAGTACTATTGAAACCTGTGAAATTGATTTTGAAATTGAGGGACTTCCAAAAATATTCTCCTGGAAATTCCATGTAGCTTCAATATCCTTTCTAATTTTGGGATTAGATTTTCTTTCAGTACACAAACTACTTTTACGGTGCACTACCCAAAAATCATACACGACAATAGAAAACCACTTGATGAAAGAATTTTCTCAATCGATATCGACGAAACACACCTAAACTCCATTGAAGGCTTGCTTTAGACAATCAAAAACGGAGACAACGAAATGTGAAAACAACAATAAAAACAGAACGTTTTATACACATGAAATCAACACCACAGAGACTCCACCACTACACAAACGAGAGCTCCATTTAGCACCAGGCAAACTTAGGAAAGTGAAAAAGAATTTACAGAACTAGAAGAGGCTGGTATTATCCGCAGGTCATCTTCATTCTGAACTTCCCTAATCCATGTCGTCACCAAAAAGAACGGTACCCACAGACCTTATGGAGACTATCGTTGCTTAAATTCTGTAACAATTCACTACGCATATCTGATGCCTTTACTTTCCGACATTTTCAATCGCCTCTCATCAGCAAAAATATTTACGACACTTGAATTTAGAAAGGCTTATCACAAAATACCAAAGAACCTGACAGATATTCCAAAAACTGCAGTTATCACTCTTTGTGGTCTGTTTGAATACGTCAAAATGCCTTTTGGTTTACGCGATTTGGCTCAAACATTTCAACGCTACATCTATCGAGTAATTGCAGCATCACCATTTGCACGCCATTAAAGATTCATAAAACGTCTCAGAACATGAATACTTCCTTAAGCAACTCTATTGGGTTTTTAATCAAAGAAAACTTCAAATCAATCACGAGTAACGTAAATTCTTTAAAAATGAAGTAAAGTTCCACATCGTCTCAAACTACGGTAAAAGCCCATTATCAGAACGTCTGGACAGCACAATATTAGCACTACTGGTTGGAACTCTTGGATCTTGGTATAAAGCTAAAAACCCGATACTAACTAAAATTGGTTTAACTAAGAATGAAATCCGCCAGCTCTCGAGGAAGGCTTGCCATAAAGCTGTTTTTGGAGCCTACCAAATTTATTGAGAGGATACCTTTAAGGAATGAGACTCGGGCGTATGGACGAGTTTAGTCGTATAGAAGAATTACAAGAACTGAAATTTTAATTGGTTGAGCATGCTCGCAAAATTTAGCCTTTAGGACCGCTTTATGTATTAAAATAAAACTTATATATATTTTTTTATTTTCCAAAACCAAAAACAGTAACAAAGCCTCAAAGCTTCTCGGAACAATAAACTTCTGTCACAAGTTTATTTCATGCATATCGAGAACACTAACTCCACTATCCGCACATTGCGATTGCCCTAAGTCAGCCCCTATTATATGGGATGAAACATCACTACATGATTTTACAGAAGCTAAAAAGTCCATACTTAGCATCCAGATTTTTGCCTACACATTTCACAGTGGTTAACTACACTTACAAAAGACGCTTCTGAAGTGTCTATCAGCGCATTTCTGTTTCAGAAACAGAAAAAAGTCAACAGACCACTAGAATTTTCTTTAAAAAACTCACAAACACACAATAACGATAATCTATATTCGATCGCAAATGAGTCGATAAAACATTTCATACATTTACTTGACCATAGGGAATTCATAATCAAAACTGGCCACAAACATCTTCTACACATTAATAACATGAAAATATCATCGCCAAGACAACAACGATAAATCACATTCATCTCTGAATTCTCTTGTTCAATCGAACATATAAACAGAAAAGAGAATGTAGTCGCTGACTGTTTATCAAGATCCATAAACACACTAAACCACACTTCATTTTCTTCGTCAGAACTACTACGATCATACCCACCTTCAACTGAAGACATAAATTATTTTCACCAGAACGCTATCGGCGAAGAAGGAATATAGTTCGATACCTCAATACCAGGGGCACATAGTCATCCTTATCGAACACTTTAGACACACAGTGTTTGAGGTTAGGGTTCATCAGCAACTTACGATTCGATTTGTAGAAAAGTCGTTTGGGCTTTCATGCGAACCGACATTAAACTTTAGGTTTCAGAGTGTCAATTGTGTCAGAAGCCCAAAATCACTCGCAACACAAAACCACCCCAAATACGCTACCATCAACTGTTTTTGGTGATATAATACTATATTTTGTAAATAAATGATATTTATTATTTATTGTTTTAAAGTGGAGAAAACCACAAAATAAAAATTATACAACAAATCAATTTTGAAATTATATTCTTATATCTTAATTACCTTTTACTAATATTGTTGGGCCAGTACAAGGTTTTGTTTAAATGGATTGGAAACAGCACGCAAACAAAACATGCAAAATTTAAAATCGGACCCATAAACATCAAATAACCACCTCAAAATACGAGAAAACACATAACTAAAAATATAAAATGGAAAAACACAAAAGTAAATTAAAATATTAACAAATGCACCAAGATCTGCACGAATTGACATAAAAATAGCATAACAACAGGAGATTTGACCGAAAATTGACAATTCACGGAAAAAGAAGAGTTCATGAATAAATTGAACAAAAATAAAATAATTTTAGTCAGAAATGATTAAAATTAAAAGTTAATGAATAAATTGTCAGATAAATCGCGAAAATAATAAAAATTAGAAATAAATTAGACAAATAATACCAAGGTCAAATTTTGTTTTATCGCATGAAAATTAACACACAAGGTTAGGGTCACAGAACAGGTATATATATACCAATCCATTTTCACAGAATTTTAATGCTTTTTCACTCAGTGAACAATTACTCTTCACCAGAAGCTTATCATTAACAGAAACAACTCTCGGCAATTTTTTCCACATCACGATCGCGAGTATCTTACATGTAAGCTCTACTGGCTCGTGCATGTGGGAATCCTTTGTCGTATGGTTATGAATGTTTGAGTTGAGCTAATAGACAACTATGATCCAATTGTATTGAAAATATATGTATTCAAAAGAGAACTTTGTTAACATGTCGAAATTTTTCTGGCCCACAGCCACACAACATGCAAGTTAGTAAACTGAAACATAACTAGTCACACTGTGTAAGTGCGGTTTCTCCGCCTATAGTGTGTGCCCGTGAGAGTTCCGTCGTGCGTAACGACGGCCTCGAACGTAAATATTCTATTTGCTATAGGGGCAGTGGGAAGATCGATGACTAGTTTTTGGCTGGCTCCTTTTCACCCATCTCCCTAAACTTCGAAAGTACAAATTGGCTAAAATGATCACACCGAGTAGTCCAGTGGGGACTCGTAAAATCTAATATAAACACAAGAACCTTAGGATTAAATTGAGGCTCGGGAAGTGCGGACTTGATATCGATGTGACGGAGAAAATTAAATATCATAATGTGAAAAAATATTTAAATTGACGAAATGATTCAGTATTATAAAATGGTAAAAATAATTAAAATGACGAAACAATTAAGGATTATAAAATGGTAAAAATAATTAAAATGACGAAACAGTTAAGTATTATAAAATGGTAAAAATTGGTGGGTTACTGGGTTTTACCATTTTGTTTAAACTACTTATTGTTGTCCCGGTAACGCCATACAAATATTACTTCGACTACCACTCGGCACCCGTTGCTAGGCAACGTTGGAAATGTGTTCGAGTGGGTGGATTGTCCGCAAAAAGTGAGCACTATTACTAATACTGTAATTGCCCGGACAACCCGCGGGTTCAACGAGCTGTCGTTAGAAGACCTAGGCTCGCTTTAGTCTGTCCCTTGTGTGGAAATTCAAAATCCATGCTGACCGGTAGGAGGAGAACACTATTTTTCCGACGATACAATGAGTGCATTCATGACCTTTCGATGATCATTCCATTTACAATTATATCGAGAACATACTATTCTGATTTAATCACAATTACAACTTCAAAGAAAACATAATAGTTTATCAGTCAGATCAGTCATTTAAAATTGTTTTATCTAGTAACCGTGCGGCTTTACGGCGGGCACGTTCTTTGCGTCCCGGTCGGCGACTGCTGGATGGGACGGTTGGAGAATCTTTGGCCGGTGTGGGATTGTGGTTCTGATTCTGGTAGGGCAACTGGGATGGAGCGAAGACAAGCGGGTAAGTTACCGCCTGCCCCTCACGGCTTGCAGCCAGGGCGACTTCCAGCCCTCGGATTTGTGTCCGGAGGCTCTGATTCAACTGACGCTCTTCCGCCCAGCCCCTCTGAGCAGCTGTTAGGCGTTGGTAGATAGGCTTCAGCCCGGCTGGGTCCACCCAAGTAGATTTTACTTGCTGCACCTCCTTGGTGAGTTGGATGATTTGCCCGTAGAGTGATCGATTGTCTTGCTGGGCTCGGGATAGTTCCTGGTGCAATAATCGAGTAGGTTCCATGGCTAATACAAACAAAGTTAAGTAGGGGAATTCATGATAAGGGTGTGATCACATCATATTAGGGGTAATTTAAACAAAATTCGTGTAATAAGAAGAAGAATTCCATTGGGTAGAAACAACTAACGACAATTCATAAATTTTATTTTTAATACTGGTAGACAAATCGCAAAATCACAAGTTATTGATTTAATTTTAATCATTTATAAACACATTGAATCGTCACAACGATGGATCTTTAGGGGAAGTTGCTCGCCACCCACTCTTCGGGTGTGTAGCCCGAAATTGCCATTGTTGGCCTTTTTGTATTGCGAGTCTGAGTCGCGTTGTTCGGTGGGGCCTGGTGGGGGTGCCAGTAGGAGTCGGCGATCTGACCCGCCAGCAAATCTTCTTCTACATTTGCCAAATGCTGGCGAGCTCGGGTCACTTGCGAGTTCAGGTCACATTGTTGCGACACCAGGTTCTCCAGTTGCCGCCGGGCCTGCTGATATATTTCTTCCGACGGGCTCCATTGAGTAGACATACCCACTCCCAGATTATCCCGTTCGAGGAACTTCGACGGTGGGAAATCCGGACATATTTCTTGGCGGTATTGGGCCCAGGCCCACCTCCAGCGATCTGCGAGGGAAATTGTGGAGTTGATAGCTAAAATATATATTGTCAATAGGGTATCCGTTTATGAGGACGCCTTTATAAATAGTCGTGTTTATTACTCTGGTGTTGAATATTGGTCCGTGGATTTTCCTTTCAACAAAATTTCTTTACACTATGGTATTTGTTAAACCGCCCTTTACTGTCATCCGTCTACGTACCACATTATGATATATTCAAGTGTAAGCTCTTTCATGGATTTTCTAGGGATCGTTGGTCAAAAATTTTCGTTTCTTCCCACGTCTTTACTGCCATCATCTCAAAAACAGGGCACGATTAAGGTTAAATAGATTCTCGTTTTGGTTTGGACGTGGTAATTCCCAGTTTCCTACTCTGCTAACGACTCCAAAGATTTGTTTGCGGTTAAAGGGATATTGTGTTGTTATTTAATATCCGTGATTTCGGTAAGTTAGTTAATTTCGTGGGGTAGGCTATTAATTATATATTATAAATAATAAAAAAAAATTTATTAACATCGATATTATACCTTGTGGATAAAATCATTCGAGGATATCAAAACCATCTGACGAAATTAATATTATGCGTTATGAAAAAGAAACATTTCGGGGTGTCGGTATGCTACATTATAATTAAACCGTTTAATAATATTACGTTATATATTAGAAATAAAATCATTTGATGATGTCAATGGTATGTATTGTAATTAAAATCATTTAAAACTACTATTAAGGTAAGGAAATGAGTATCATAAAATTCAAAATAAATTACCCATAGTTGCAGTGACCACTTTTTCCGATCCTTCTTTTCCCGAGGACATTCCTGGTTTTATTGTTGCTTCATCCGAATGTAACGTAAATTCCATTGTTTTCCGATCAGATTAATTGATTTGTCAAATTCTCCGGCTACTAGAATTATTAGATTATTATCAATTTTCTCATTATGATTGTTTATGTTGTTGACCCTTTTCATAGTTAAAACACATGTCCTACCGGATTTGTCGGTTTCCGATCATTGTAGAGTGGAATGGTCCATGGTCGATTATTGATTTTCGGCGATTGTCGACAATTCGACATTTTATCACATTTACATGATTCGGTAAGTTCTCTGTTTTATGTATCAGTTTTTAACGCTAATAGTTCCTTTTAGACATTGTTGCACACCTCTATTTGGCCTAGCTATACCAGTATAACAGGTTCTGCAAATGGTCAGTATTTTAATCTATTTAATTTCGCATTATTTTGCTATCGTTATAGGAATTCGGGAGTTACTCTTCAGCGAATGTTGGAATAATCATTTCGATATTTAATGGAATAAAGATTTTTATTGCTTTTCTCGACTCCAATGCTGTTCATTTCTTTTCAACAATTATTTTAATCAAATTCTATGAAATTATTCGGAAAAGTGCGTTTACTCGTACTTCGATTTGGGATTAAGCTAATGTACTGAAATTATTGGGTGAGTGAGATGAGATTGTTCTAATTAAGTATTAATTTGGTTTTCCTCCAATTATTTAAATAAATTATGATCTCTCTCTTCTTTAATTTCATATTAATTATTGATTGAAAAATAATCGTTGGATTACCTAGCGTCATTACGTCGGACTTGATTTGAAGTTTTACGTCATTAGGGGTTTGGAATTACTTATTTAAATACTGATCACAAGTCTACGACTTTAGAGTTCCATTAAATTTATCAATTTATTTCATTAATAAGTTTAATTTATCAACGATTCCTTATTAACAACGATTTTATTTTACTCTATAACAACGATTTCGTATTAATTTATTTTAATCAACGAATTTATATTAATTTATTCCCCGTACCCTTACCCTTTAATAAGCCTTAGGCGCATATTGTGTTTATATTATATTTAATGAGTGCCAACTGGACTACTCGATGTGATGATTTTGAGCCGTGTGTAGAATAATTTAGGTCGATTTTACGAGGAAGCGGCCAAACGACTTCTTCCTTATTTCTCTTTTCTTCTATAGGGAATAATATTGACGTTACGACCCCTGCGTTCCGCACGCTAGGTCTTCACGGGTGCATATCATTGGCGATTTTCCACGCGCTTACACGAATCTGCACTGTGTATATTTTACTAACTTGCGATATGTGTTGGCTGTGGGCCGGAAAAATTTCGACAAAAATGATTTTATTAAATACAAAACAATTTAAACATTATAAATATTTATTATCATATTAATAAAATACAAAATTACTTGACCAAAAATACTTCATAAAAGCATAAAAATGCATCTCCCCCACGCCGACATCCAAGCAGAGCTCTACCGAGGTTGCGAGGATGTGACGTGGAGAGAGGGCTCCAAATAAAACTACTTCTCACCTAAAATTAAAAGGCTTCAGTATAGATTTTCAAACAAAATTCACTTAATTTTAGTTCAAAAAATGGTGTGTTTTAATGTGAAAATGAATCGGTATTTATACCTATTTTCTGTCCCTAACCTTGCGTGTTAAATTTGATGTAGTAAAACAAAATTCGACCTTGTTATTTTCTATTATATTCTATTCTTTATTTTTATTATTTTTTAATTTATTTTTTTTTTATTTAGAATTTTTATTGAATTATTTCTAATTCAAATTTTTTGATTTAAGTTTCATTTTCATGAACTTTTATTAATTTATCAAATTTTGTCGAATTTGTTGGGTTTTCGTGTTATATTTGTGTTTGTATCGTGCGAATCTTGTTGCATTTTGTTATTATTTTAATTTATTTTTATGTTTATTATTTAATTGATGTTTCAATAGGTTTATTTAAATTTGCATGTTATATTTGCATGTGTGTTACCGATCCATTTAAACATTTCTCAAGGCCGTTTGTGTTCTGGCCCAACAAAATAATTAAAATGACGAAAAAATTAAGTATTATAAAATGGTAAAAATAAGTGAAATGACGAAAATAATTAGATATCATAACATGGTGAAAATAATTAACAATTAGAATGTTCGCAATAATAAAATATTAAAAGGGGTAAACATAATTAACGATTAAAGACGACTAAAATAATTGAATAATGTAAACTGACCCAGGTAGTCAACGATAAAGAACAGCGAAAAGAATTAAATATTATCCAAATGAGGAAATAAAGAAGATATCCTGATATTGACGAGAAAATAATTAAGTCTAATAAAACAGCGAAAAATGATGGAGTGCTAGCGACAATGAAAGTTAAAATCATGGTTGGTAAGAAGGTATAAGATCCAAACTTACGAAAATACTTGAAGTGGATAGTGGGGACGAAGTTAATTAAAATGTAAATTAAACATAATTATAGCTGGATTGAATGACTGAAAGGGTCTAAATAGATATGATTTGACTGGCTTTAACTGAACCCACTTACAAATAAAAAGCGTAATTAATATAAACGTAACTAAAAGATTAGAATGATATTCAATCAAACATAATAAAAGGAATAACCAACCAACACGAATAAATTAAAAGTAAACACTCAACACCATGAAAGTGTTGTAAAAATCGGTAAAGTTAATAACATTATTATTTGAATAAACCCCGAAATGATAAAAACCAACAGTATAACCATGTTTATCACCCAGTAATAAAATGTAGACTCCCTACTTCATGGGATAAAATTAAACTGTAAATCGTAACACCAGAATCAACCAACGAGACATTCGATTTAATAAAAATGTCTAATATTATGGCATCGTCCAAAGATTCATTGTTCGGGAGTAGACATCGAGTGAAATCATATAGAAAATCTTCTTCGTGACGAGGACATAGGGTCGAAGAATCAGGATAAGCAAATAGTTGGGAATTCTTGAAAATCCGAGAGGGATTTAGACAAATTTTATTCTTAATAATACGAGTGTCACGATCATGAATATGGAAGATTGTAGCAGCTGTAGGAGACCATCGTTCGGCCGGTCTTGTACTGATCCTTCGATACAGGTAATTTGGTCAGGAAGGGAACTAGAGACATTGGTGGAGAAGTGAATTAGATGTCATCTGCTTAGGAAACGATTCACTCCTAGTAAACATCGAATGGAGAAGGAGTTCGGAGACAGATTAGTTTAAACACTTAAATCATCCCTTCGGTTAGCAACTCAGGCGATACCATTAAGATCCATTAAACCAACGAAAAATAAGCAAAAATATTAACCATCGAATAAATATTCCGATTGCCGCCTGATCATAATTCTAATCAGTTGATCAACAGAGTAGTAAACAGCAGCAGTTAATCAATTACCGGCACGAATCATAATTTCCGACTAATTAGCAAAATGCGATAAAGGTCATGTTGAGACCCACGCTATAGACAATGCAACTTTACCAGAATTAAATTACGCTGATATATGACCATTAAATAATTTAAGTTGACCGATAAAAATTAATTAAATGTAAATAAAAAGGGGTATAAATAGCCACGTAACCAC
The DNA here is from genome assembly GCA_022537955.1 of Schmidtea mediterranea. Lineage (NCBI taxonomy): Eukaryota > Metazoa > Platyhelminthes > Tricladida > Dugesiidae > Schmidtea > Schmidtea mediterranea. Next base: position 25,932,405 of record CM039679.1, on the reverse strand, counting down.
AGAACTACAACTACGCCTATATAAATAGCCTAAAAATTATAAAATTCATAATCAAACATTATGTCGAATCACCATTTAACTAATGCCGACAGTAAACGCGATTCTAGACAACGACCAAGAGAAGCTAACGAAACGAAACGGAGAGGTGCATCGAGGTACAACATTTTTATGATATCCATTCTTGTTTTATTATCGTCCCTTAAAATTATCTATATTTTAATGCAGTGTAAATAACTAGAGTACTCCATCGCAATTCCATGATTTTTCTTATAAATAAATTATTACGGTATAAATTATGATTAATTACGACACTTATTCAGACTATCTAAACGCGCATGGAAGTTGGAGTGACGACTCCCGCATAACGCTCCGGATGTCAAACGCTTCTGCCGCTCGTTATCGGCAAGCGTTATGGGACCAGGGGTACGCTCTGGCATCATATGGTGGACCCAATTGGCCTCGACGGCCCAATGATAGAGGAGATGAGATAGAACTGCCAAGTATCGCCTTTAAGCGCGAGCCCAGTAGAAACCCAGCTCGAGAAGCCCGCCAGAGAGCTGAGCAGATCACAACAAAAATGGAGGAAATGGAGCGGAAATATCATCGGAAGGCGATGATGGCCAGGCAGAGATTGGCGCAGGTAAACCGAGACATTGCTAGCGGCATCATCCCTAGTACCGAAGAATCTCCACCTGATTACGGAGTCTCTTTCGAGCTTGACGACCCAAGGCTCTTGCAAATGTTTGCCCCAACCACAATGATTCTGCCTGAAAGACTGATTCAACCATAAATTCGCGCCAGGCTCGGGCCAAGGCAATGAGACGAACATGCGTATGTTCGTCGATGGACGCTCTCTAGTCGCAATCGTCGCGACACAGAATTCAAAGAGAAGAAATAAATCCCAGAGTTAAATAAATTGATGTTTCGTAATAAATGTTGTTAAATCGACTTGATTATTTGCATTTGCTTTTTTCTCATATAAATGAAATAAATTCCAGCAGGGCGATTAGTACGATGCGCTATAATGTTTATGTTGAAAGGCGTTTTTCTTAACTTAGTATTAAACCATCGCGGGGAAAGAGATTACTTAATTAACTATAGACTAAATTAAATAAATAATTGTAACGAAATTTCACCGAGAATCAGGTATATGGAAGCGATGAGGTTCACTAAAATACATGAGACACGGGCGAAGGACATTAATTTATGTATTAAAAGCAACGAAAAATAATAAATCTTTTAAATATTGTTAATTTAAAAATGGAAGTGGCCAGGATCCTCAGTAGAGAATTGAAAGAACTCAGATGCAAGAACGAGCACCTCCATCGCCAACTTCTCCAACAAAACTTCGAAATCCAAAGGATAAAGGCTACATGGACGGAACCAGAAAAGATGAAGAGCGTATACCAATGCCTCACCGCAGCCCAGCAAGGTTGGAAAGACGAGAAGATATTGAACAATCTCTTAAATTGCTTGAATGCTCAACGGATCCAAGGCGATGAATTATTTTATGAGGAAGGTCAGTCTGTTTTCATTTTGTATTACTTTTGAGATTAAGGCTCTGACAGTCTTAGCTTCTATGACAACTGCGTGGTTCAGTTTTTTTTTGCTATGTTTAAATTTTCGAGTTGACCTACCTTTTCTAAGAGATGGGAGTTCAAGTGGATACATTGACCTACTACGGTTCTCAAGAGAAAATGAAATTAAAATGCAGTACATAAGCCAAAAACCGATCGAAATGGAGGAGACATATACATTGAATATCCTTTGAAATGATTAAATCAATAGAATAAAGTGCTTAAGCATAAACCATTGTTTGTAGTCATGAGCTTTGAAAGAAGAAGGTTTTAATAACGTATTGCCGTTACACATTTATGAGCTTTATATGATTTCATTTGCGACTGCAAAGGTTAAGTCGTCGACTCTTTTCTATATCTTGGTGGGTTTCTGGGTTTTGATGATTTGAAACTATATGGTTGTTATCCAGACAACCCCATACAAATATTCTTTCGTTACCACTTGGCACCCGTTGCTAAGTGGGTAGATCGTCCGCAAAAAGTGAGCTTTATTGCTAATGCTATAATTGACCGAACGATCTCTGGGTCCAACGAGCTGTCGATAGAAGACCTGTGCTCGCTTTCGATTCTTAGGTCCCATTATTCTCTTATCTCTTTAAAATGTTAACCTATACTCTCATATCATCTATCTTTATGTCCATTCGTTTGGTCCTTCTTATTATTGTCCATGTTGATGATTTTTCTTTATGGTCTGTAAACCCTTGGTTATGTTAAGTAAACACACACTAGTTCTCTTACTCTTATCCCTATCATAACTACAATGTTCCCTATTATTATCACTAGCATTATCATTGTTGCTATTATATGTATTACCTTTATTAATTGTTACTACTATTACCTTTATTATTATTTTTATTACTATAACTACCATTATATTTATTGTTATTACTACTATGATTATTACTACTATTATTATTATCATCATTATTATCATCATTACTAAAAATACCATGATTATTATTATTATTATTATTATCATTATTATTATTATTTTTATTATTATTATTATTATTATTATAATTATTATTATTATTTTAATTACCATTACCCTTATCATTATCGTTATTATTATTAAGATTTTGTAGGGATCCGTCCTTATTCCTCAGCTTTAAGAAATATTTTTCTTAGATAAAAATTTAGTTGTAATCCTTCTGTATCTTTCGGTTTTTGAAAAAAGTATTTTTGTAAATTCGAAAATTTTACGGTTCATCCCTACTCTACCGTTTTCGACAAAGTATTTTCATTGACTCGGAAAATTTGAGCAGCGTTCCGCCCTTATTTTACACGTTCCATTTTTACGTTACTATTTTTGTTAAGTATTTGAATTAGTTCGGAAAATTTGAGCAGCGTCCCGCCCATATTTTCCGCCTCAACTCAAATTAATTTATTTAATTCTTATTTAAAAACATTATTTTTTATGATTTTGGTCGTTCGGATTAATCTTTTTCCGATGGCTATTCATTTTAACTGTTGCAACGATTTCGCAATTTTCCCCGCTACCCATTCCCTCTTTTTGTCCTTAAGATCTATGTATGTTCATTTCATAGTTAATGAGTGCCCACTGGACTACTCGGTGTTAGAGATTTCGAGCCGATTGTTGTTAAAAATTTATGTCAATTTTACAGGAAACGGATGATGAAGGAGCAGCCAATAAACTACTCATTTACCCACCAATTTCCCCTATGTACGGATAATATTGACGTTCCAGCTCCTGCGTTCCGCACGCTGGAGCCTTCACGGGCACGAACTATTGGCGATTTTACACGCACTTACACAGTTCGATAGTGTGTTTTATTTTTTTATCTTGCGTTATGTTTTGGCTGTGGGCCACCAAAAATAAAATAATAAAAAAAATAAATTACCAACTGAATTAGGCAAAAGTCTCGATGCATAAATTGTATATTTGGCATTCCTAAAAATAAATTTTGAATCGGGCATCGATGTACATAAACCAAAATAACATAACTATAGATTAACAACCTGAAAATATTGCTACAAAACATAACTGTAGATTAATAACCTGAAAATATTTCTACAAAACATAACTATAGATTAATAACCTGAAAATATTGATAACTGTAGATTAATGATCTGAAAATATCTATAGCTGAAAAGAGAAATAAGGAAGAAGTCTCTGGCTGCTTCCTCGTTTCTCATTTCTGTAAAATCGACCTAAACTTGTATTACATACGGCTCAAAATCATCACACCGAGTAGTCCAGTGGACACTCTGTAAATATAACATAAACATAAAATGCGCCTAAGATCTATTAAAGGGAAAGGGTACGGGAATAAATTAATTTGAAATCGTTGGCATAATTAAAATGGATAATATTTAGAAATAAATTAATCATTAAAACACTAAATCGAATTTATATCTAGAAATAAAGTACCAAAAAATCATAAGTAGTTCATTGAGTTAAATTAATCCATCGGTTTAAATGATTATCGAATAATAATAAATGTCTCCTTGATTAATTCAGATTAATTAAAATAATTATCGAGCAAATTTAAAGTGATTCATGGAATAAATTAACTCATTGATTAAAGATTAAAGTAACTTGTGTAAAAATAAAATAAGTTTTGATTAGAATCACGTAATTCTTGTGTAAACGGAAGTAAATCTTGGAGTTAGTAATTCAAAAATTAAAATCACTTATTAAAGTAACGTAGCTTATTATCGATTGAGATAGATTAATGATAAGGAACTCTATTATAAGATTTAAAGTATCTAGCAAGTGAAAGCGGAGTGATTTAGTTATTAAATTAATTCAGTAACCGTTGGTTAAAACTAGGTAATTCTTCACTTAATAATAAAGTGATCCACTAACCAAACTAGAGTAATGTGTTGGAAAAGTAGAGTGAAGCTACGATTAAGACCAAATTACAGTAATTTGTTAGTAAAAATGCAACCACTTAAGGGCAAAGGATTAAAATGATTCGATAGGTAAAACAAGTTGATACACCTAATTAAATCTCAAACCGAGTGCGTTTATCAATTAAATTAGCAGTAATACCTTTCCAACCTTCTCCATAAATAAGAGACGTTCAGCATAAAACCCGAGAAATTGATTAACTCCAGAACGAAATTAGATTAGCCAAAATAATCCAATAAAAATTAGAAAATATAAAACACTAATAAAACGGAGAAGAATTTATTGCATTGCAACAAAGAGATTACCGGCCCTTAACAATAAATCAACCGGCTAACATAACATTTCACTTGTCTTTAATTTCTTTGACCTCATCTCAGCAATAACTGCCGATATGGATTTCCACTGATTAACCTTCACGGCACGATTAGAATTCATGTAAGTGCGAAATCGAAAACAGCAAATGATCAATCACATCCAAATAATTGCCACAAGTAACTCCCCAAACGCTATAGCTCCTTAGACCTAGAATAATAAACTGATCAATATGTAAAATCAAATTAGCTAACCCCATAGAGCAAACAATGAATCCATGATACAACCGCACCGACTCCTAATAATATAAGGACCATCCAGCAAAAACATAAATGTACAAAACTAGACCCAATTCGAACAAATACCTACGATAATTCCAATTTCAACTTCTGAAAAGATGGATGGTTTAAATTTTAACAACAAATTAATAAACTTGAATTGTGATTAATAATAAACCAGTTAAAATCAAATACACCGGTACAAAGTGCGAACGGACGTCGCAACAGCGTAGGAATAGACAGGTTCAAAGTCGATCCGAATGTCGATGGTGATGTCATGTCCGAACATCCGGTTCGACATTGAATGATCACGAGAAACTCACAAAGTGTCGAAATGCGCAAATAATCATTTCAATTTGATAGATAATTAAAATTATACATTAGAGAGAGTCGAATACAGATCGATGCCTATCAGGAATTAAGACCCATTGTATGATAAACGCAGGTAGATTCTCACCCGAAACGATGACATCTTAAAGAATGAACGACCTCGATCTAACATAGCTAGGCCGTGTGGGAAGATTTCTTTTGCTAGATAAATTATACATGGTTCAACCCAAACCTAACAAGGTCAGACTAATTAGGAATCTCTTTATATATATTGTATACTCTGATTCTATAACCTTTCATCAACATGGAGAAATCATAGAAATCGCCCAAACACAAATTCATACATCTCATCGCCATAACTCTCATAACTCCAGTTCAGATACCAGGTTCCCCGGACGTTAAATTAACTGACCAATGTACCCCTGAAATTAACCGGCGATTTAAGATTATCTGAGTCTATGATTGTTGATAAACGTCCATATGCCTTGTAAACTATTGTGAGATTTCATTATATTACGCTCATTTCAGAAGAACTCATGCTCCCAGAATGGATATCAGCACAAGAGGCCGATGAATGGCGTCGAGCCTGGAAACGAACGCGCCCGTCAATGACTCTCGAGGAGCCACGTACCAAAAGATCTTGTCCAACTCTATGGCAAATCCTAGGCCGAGAGAATGACCCCCGCAACTCAAATGAAGAACAGTACCCTGCCGAGGAGATCCTCGACCATGCGCGAAGCCTTCTTGCTCAGTGGGAGAAGATTCAGGAACAGGTTGATTTGAACGTGGTAAAGGCAAGGATGTACCTCGCCAACGTTGAAGAGGACATCCTCGTCGGGCGCATTGCGGAGACCTACCCGACTCGACCGGCCCACAACACTCGACGTCCAGTGCCCATCATTCCCGGTTATTCTCCGGAAGAAGGGGTCAAGAAGTTTTTTGAGGAGTCCTGAATCTCCGGATAAAGACATAAATAACAATTTGCTTTAGTGATGTTGTCAATATCAAAATTGCCCTGAGTTGTTCGTCTTAATTTTTATAAACAGATTTCCCTTCCATAACTATGTTTGTAACAATCAGAATTTTCCTCATTAAATTCATAAAGTTAATCTGAATGTTTTCTTTATAGCAATGTCGGTCCTAAAATTGATGCAAAGTGAACTAGACCGCGCTAGGCAGACAAACGCGGAGCTACTCAGTCAGATACTGCAATTAACTCGCGAGGTGCAGCAGGTCAAAGCGACCTGGTCCGACCTCAAAAGGACGAAGACACTATCTCCGACTCACTGCAGGTCAAAAGGGCTGGGCGGAGGAGCGCCAGCTCAATCAGAGTCTTCGCACACAGATTAGGGGCTTAGAAGTTGCCCTAGCAGCCTGTCGGGAAGGGGAAGCGGTAACGCATCCGCTCATCTTCGCCCCTTCCCAATTGCCGAGTCAACGTGCCCTTGATGGCGTCGCACCAATCTCGAAGTCGACAGCCATTCAACCAACCATCCGCCAGCCGGGACGAAAGGAACGTGCCCGACGCCGAGCCGCGCAATCGTCAAGTCAATCGAATTAACTTACAGCTATTATGCATGTCATTCCGTTTCATTAAATAAATCTGTACTCATGATTTACCTAAACCCGAGTGTCCAGTCATAGTGGGAGATAGACTCGAAATCATCTACACTAATCAGTCTAAATTTAATTCGCACTTTCACGTAAGGGACAGAGCAAAGCGAGCATAGGTCTTCTATCGACAGCTCGTGAACCCGAGGATTGTCCGAGCAATTATAGTATTAGCAATAACACTCACTTTTTGCGGGCAATCCACCACTTGAACACATTACCAACGTTGCCTAGCAACGGGTGCCAAGTGGCGGTCAGCATCATTTTGTATGGCGTTACCGGGACAACTACGAGGATAAGCAAATAACGAAACCCTGTAACCCACCAGTTATCTTGGTGCTAGGTTTTCGTGTTGTATTACTGATACATTTAAACAATTCTCAAGGCTATTTGTGTGCTGGCCCAACAATCGTGTCATAATACAAAATTGTTCAGATGTAGTTTCTAATGGAGTATTGATGCACCTTTTATCTAATTCTAAATTTTACAAAAGTTAATGAAAAATCATTTGATTTAAAAACTTGGTTGATTCAAGACAGTTTTTTAATTTGTACATAATAAATTAATTATTTGTATATTAATTTAGTCTTGTTTATTTAATTTACGTAAATAACTTTATTTAAAATTGTTTCTTATTTTGTATTATATGTAACTTGCAATTTTTGAAATTTGAAAACTTTTGTTACTAAGAGATTTTTGAGAAAAAGGTAGTTGGAAAATGAAAACACCGAAATTCGAGCTGAGAATTTTAAATATTGAAGATGAATCAATCGAATCTAAATTTCAATCCCATGTTGATTTGTTTCTATAAATACAATCGATTTTTTCTTACATTGGTAAACGTATTTTTTCACTCGATATTTGACGTAACAATTTAATTTTCCAAACGGTATAAAATTGCGGATATTTCTGATGGCTTTTCACTATATTACCATTATATCTTTGGTTTGATCACAGAAAGTCATACAAGAATCTAAAAGCATCTCTAACAACTAAATAAAGATATCTTCATTGTTTCCAAGGTATTGAAGCTTCTCCACATAAGCAATGTTTTACTGAGTGAGCGAGGAGTTTGTGAACAACCAAATTCTCACAGATTAACCAAATTTGTTGATGTATTGTGTTATATGCAAGCCAAACATTTAATTACTCGATCCAATGATAAAATTGATGGTAAACGTAAAATTCAAAGAAAATTTACTCACATAAAAAAATTGATAATAAAAATATTAGATAATCGCTATCAATCAAATTTTATTCACATAAAGTCCACTGTGGTCTTGCTTGGTACGGGATGGATAATAGTTGTGGCCACCAGCCGCTTACTGAACACATAAAATCTCACCCGGTCAAAAAACAAATAAAAGATGAACATTATTGATAAATATTGAAGCCATGCAAATTTAAGTGAATACCAAAATGACGATAAATACCTGAAAATAAGTTATTTTCTTTGAAAAGCAATTGTAAAATGTGATATATGAAATACAGATCTGCTTTGACAGTTCATTTTATAATCAAGCTTTGAAATATATTGACGTTACACAAAGAAAATTACATTTATAGAATTGAATTAAAAGATAAACAAAT